>CM076572.1:71484774-72018775 GCA_034641835.2 Pinus albicaulis | reverse complement strand
TGGTATGTCAATGGTCTCGATCATTTCTCTCCAACTGATTAAACCTTTTATGACAGGTTTTCTTGAACACGTTATAGACTTTTCAATGTTAAGGGGCTCAACATACTTCTTACTCATGACATATTGTGGAAATCCGTCTCAAGTGATGATTCCTCCAAGTCCCTTTAGCTTCCAAATAATTTGAAAAGGGATTAGATCTTTGATCCCTGTCTTCCCTCTCTCTTTGGTTTAACGATTTTATTCCACTTGTCAAGGGGTATTTCTTACTCTTGACTTTTTTCAACACACTGGGAGCGATAAGTGAATTTTCTAATTGTGTTTAATGGATTAGATCAGAAAATCAACCCACAACACACTGAAACTTGACTATCGATCTCAAAGGAAAATTACACAAGTTGATGCGTAGGGGTATACCATTGTCATATTAAAATTCATGTGCGTCAAATCTCCATACAGCGTTCATATTTCAAATAAAAAATCCTTTGCGTCTTTGTCATCAATTATTAAAACCAAACGTATTCATTGTGTCACTATTAAATGGGTTTTTAAAAGTTAAATGGCTCTCGGACGAGAGTTGGAGAAGTTCTTGAACGAGAGTTGGAAAAACTCTCGTCCGAGAGTTTTTCCAACTCTCGTCCGAGAGTTTTGCCAACTCTCGTCCGAGAGTTTTGCCAACTCTCGTCCGAGAGTTTTCCGAGAGTTTTGTGACACAAATCTCGGACGAGAGTTGGAAAAACTCTCGTCCGAGAGTTTTTCCAACTCTCGTCCGAAAAACTTTCCCAAGAGTTTTGTGACCACAACTCTCGGATGAGAAAATGCATAACTCTCGTCTGAGAGAATTTTAACTCATGTTAAACCCGACCAAACTCTCGTCCGAAATATTTAAAATCTCTCAGACGAGAGTTATTAAAACTCTCGGCCGAGAAATTTAGTTGACTTTTTTCTCGGCCGAGAAATTAAAAATTTCTCCCGAATTCTAACCATCCGCCAAAAACTGTTTCCCAACTTCGCGATTTGACCCCTGTACATATACTTAATAAAATTGTTTCCTATTTATAATTTACTCAAAATGCACAGAAACTTATCTAAATGTGCAGTTCGCTACTGATGTCCACCCAACCTTCAAGAGAGGCGATTACATCCTTCTCTTTCCCCTGTGCTCCACACCTTAGAGGTATAGGTTGAAATTATTTTCTACTGTGACCTCAAGACCCCAATTCCAAACAGTACCAAAAATTATTAGGAATGCTGAGATATTTCCACTGGTCTCTACAAGCTCAGGAAATTCTCTTCATTAGTCTTATGACTAGAACCCCTATTCCTCACTAGGATAAGCCTTTTATCCTTGGAGGAGTAGGTAATTGTTCCAACTGTCCAACCACCTCTCAGGTTTTGGAATACTTTTACCATCAACCTTTTTACCTTTTTAAGGAACTTCTTTTCCATAACCAATTTTTATTTCCAAACAATAAAACAAATAAACTTTTTTGGAAATAATAATTGTTTTTAGTCTTCCCTTTTAAAATAATAACTAGAATGTCATATTAATAATTAACAACTAGTTAATACCAAATTTAGTTGTTACAAATAATTTCTTATTTAATCATTTTATGTAAGAGTAAATTATGATAAGGAAAAGGTAAAATTGAAGATTAGGCAGAGAAATTGTGTCCATCTTTTATTATTTATTGCATAGTTAATCATTATATATATATATATGTGTGTGTGTGTGTGTGTGTGTGTGTGTGTGTGTGTGTGTGTGTGTGTGTGTGGAAGAGTGAATTATAAATTAAGAATTTATTTATAATAAAAATATAATTTATACATTATATACCTATGTAATTTGAAAATGAAATTATAATTAAAAAATTAAAATTATAAACAAAAATTTGTTGATCAATGGTTTATATAGTTAAATGATTAAAATTTTAAAATTTGTGTACAAGGTTGGTGAAGTATTGTAAAACAAAGAAATGGTCAATGATGTATAAACATGTATTTATATTTTTAGTAACAGGATTTGTGTTAATATATTAAACCCCATGTACTTCTTTTGGCCTCTTTAGTTATTTCAATACACATTTATTGGGTATCTAGAAAAACCTATTAATGGAATTATGATTTTTTATTAAAAAACTAATTATATTATTAAATTATTTTTTTAATTTAAAAAAATATTGTACGAATTTACAGGGTAAGTTCCGTAGATCAAGAACCAAAGGTCACCGCTCACAAAAAGATCACAAATCACACCAGTATAATCACGTGGTTAAAACCCTCAAAGAGGGAAACAGTCCACGCCCTGAGCCAACACGGCCACTTTAGGGAATTTATTAATATAAAAGAAAAGTTACATATGTTTCTCTCATAAATGGTACCGGACAAATGACCCTCCATGCTCTTTAAATAGAGATCATGGACCAATTGGGTGTTAAGCCACGGATCAAGTGTCGTTAATACCGAGGTGAGAGATAACCGTCGGATCACTAAAAATCATGACCGTCGGATTATAAGTTACAAATGTACATGGTAAAGAAACACACTTTATGTAACTCTACACTAGACTAAGTTATTCTTAACTATTTCTTATGTCATTTAATTATAACTCTTCCGGGACATCACATAAGAATTTTAAGGGACTGACGCGTTTCGAACTACCAACTATAATTCATCATCAGGATAATGAAAATTGGCTGATCTGACATACACAATTATACCAGGAGGAGAGAAGCAACGGTCAAAACCCAACGGTCCAAAATTAAGATTAAAAATAAAAACAAAAATAAAATTAACCCAACCTCATAAAAATTAAAAATGGTCAAATAAATAAATAAATAAATAAAAATAAAAATAAATAAATAAATAAAAATAAAAATAAAAATAAAATAAAAAAATAAAAATATAAAAAGAACCAAACACCTAACTACCCTTACTTTAAAATCACAAGTTAAAATATAAAATCAGAACTAAAAGCTAAATTAACACCTCTTTCAAAAAGGGATAAACATGAATCAAGTAAAAAGTCAAAGTCAAAAATTATAACTAAATCAAAAATATAAAAATACAAATAAAAATACAAATAAAAATAAAAATAAAATAAAAATAAAGGATTTAATGTATAAATAAATAAATAAAAATTAAATACAATTAAAAACTAGAATTAAAATACAATTAAAAATAAAATAAAAATAAAATAAATTATTTTTATTTTAAATTATACCTAAAAGAAAAAATATAAATAATTACACAATAAAATAAAAATAAAAACGATATAGTCAATAAATAAAAATAAAAATAAAAATAAAATCAAAATCAAAATAAAGAATATAATGAATAATTAAATTAATAATTAAAATCTAGAATTAAAATACAATTACAAATAAAATAAAAATAAAATAAATTATTTTATTTTAAATTGTACCTAAAACAAAAAATATAAATAATTACAGAACAAAATATAAATAAAAAGGATTTAGTCAATAAATAAAAATACATTGATAAATAAATAAAACTAAAAACTAGAATTAAAATACACATAAAAATAAAATTAAAATAAAGGATTTAATAAATAAAATTAAAACATTAATAAATAAAATTAAAACTAGATTTAAAATAAAAATAATAATAATAATAATAATAAAAATAAATTATTTTTATTTATTTAAAAAAAAAAAAATCATAGAATGAAAAAGGGAAAACCCTTACAGGGAGTGAAGAGATGGAATCCAACAACTGCTAACTTTCCATCCATCATCCCTGTTCAACGTACATGGCCTCTTCTCAATCTCAATCGCCTCCCTAAATTTCCGGTGATGGAAATGGTCAACCCTAGCAAGGACTCTAGTGTCTTCCATACAAATATGATGCTTCGTCTTCTCAACATGCTCAGCTAGCGCTGAGGACTTGGTTCTACCATGCCTAATATCTGCAGAATGCTCCTGAATCATTTTATTAATCGAACGACCAATTTCACCAATGTAGGGAGTCCCACAGGAGCACGGAATCAAATAAACAACTTTCATGTTTTTTGGGTCCGACTGGTCCTTAACCAATTTAAGGAAACCCCGAATGGTGTTTAAAGGTTTAAAAGAAGACGAGATCCTATGCTTCCTTAAAATCCGAGTGATCTTGTTAGTAGTACCTTGAATAAAAGGTAAATGAACTTTACCAATAGCATCATCCATTATCTTTTTCTGTCTAGGACCTTTGCTCACATTCATGAAAGCCTTCAAACCCTGACTTCTGCTATAACCATTTTCTCCGAAGACCCTAAGGAGATGGGCTTTCTCTTCATCCAAATGATCGTCATCAGAAATTATAAGAGCTCTCGTAGCTAAGTATTCAGAACCCCAAGTTTTTGAGCAGGAAAATGATGAGAATCAGAATGCAAATACTGCTCTGTGTGCATCTTTTTCAAAAAAACACAGTGTGAGAAAGATCTGTTATTATTTCTAGAAATGAGAACATCAAGGAAAGGAAGGCTCCCATCATTCTCTGTTTCCATAGTGAACTTAATGGAGTTAGATTGATTATTCAAGTGCTGATGAAAAGCCTCTAATTCGTGACACCCATGAGACCAATTGATGAAAGTGTCATCCACAAAGCGCTTCCAAATCTTGGGTTTCGAAGGAGCAGATGCCAAATCTCTACATTCAAAATCTTCCATAAATAGGTTGGCCACCACTGGCGAGAGTGGGGAACCCATGGCGACACCACAAGTTTGCTCATAAAATTCTCCTTCAAAACAGAAAAAGGTAGAAGTGAGACAAATTTCTACCAAATTAGCAGTATTGGGATCAGTGATACGCCTGATAACTTCTACTGCCTCCATGATAGGAATGTTCGTGTAGAGAGAAACATCATCAAAACTAACCATAGAGTCATTAGGTTCACAAACCCAACTTTTTAACTCATGAACAAAAGAAGAAAAATCTTTCACGAAAGTGTGTCAGAATATCCTAACATCCCCCCTTAAGAACAACTTGGGATAGGATTGAAGGATTTACAAAGGTGACACAAAAGGAGCCTATTTCCTATGTGTCGAAATATCCTAACATCCCCCCTTAAGAACAAATTGGGATAGGATAGAAGGATTTACAAAAGTGACACAATAGGAGAAGGAAGGAGGCATTAGAGCCTATCCCCCCTTAATGACAACTTTCCTGAACTCCAAGCATGGATCGAAGTTTGGTAAACTTCGCTTCTATGAGAGCCTTTGTAAAGATATCGGCTACTTGATCATTGGTTGGACAGTACTGCACTTCAAGAACACGATCATGAATGAGCTTTCTGATGAAGTGTATGTGGAGTTCAATGTGTTTCATACGTTGATGCTGAACTGGATCTTTACATAGCTGAATGACACTCTGATTATCACACCAAAGTGTAGTTGGATGCTGCTGATGAAGACCAAATTCAGACAGGATCTGACGAAGCCACATGGCTTCCTTGCTGGCTTCAACTGCACCACAATACTCTGCTTCTGCTGAAGAAAGAGAGATGGCACTTTGTTTCTTACAAGACCAAGTAATAGGTCCTAAACCAAGAGTGAATACATATCCTGCAGTAGACTTTCGATCATCAAGGTCACCAGCCCAATCAGAATCAGTGAAACCAATCAACAATGGAGATGCTCCTGCACTGTAATGAATCCCGAACTGAACTATACATCGAATATATCGAAGTATTCTTTTAGCTTCTTTCCAGTGACTTTCATGAGGTTGGTGCATAAACCGAGCGACAAGACCAACGACAAAGGAAAGGTCAGGACGGGTATGGGTTAGATACAGAAGTTTACCAACAAGTTGATGATATAAGGTAGCATCAACTTCAGGGGTAGTACAAGTGACTGAAAGCTTGACTCTAGACTGAAAGGGAGAAGGGGTTGGCTTACAATCTTCCATGTGAAAGTGGTGTAGAAGATCACAGGCATACTTGGACTGAGAGAGGGTAATGCCTTCCTTGGATTGCAAGACTTGAAGACCAAGGAAATAATGCAAGTGTCCTAAGTCTGTCATTTCAAACTTCTTTTTGAGGCTAGACTTCACATGTTTGATATGGTTTGGATTACTACCAGTAAGGATAAGATCATCAACATAAAGAACAAGGATGGTAAAGGAATTACCCACCTTCTTGGTGTAGACAGTGTTGTCAAAATGACACCTAGAAAATCCATTATCTAAGAGAAATTTATCCATTTTGGAATACCAAGCCCGAGGAGCTTGTTTGCGACCATAGAGAGACTTCCTAAGGCGACAAACAAGGCTGGAGTCTTTTTGGATAAAACCATAGGGTTGTTCCATGTAGATTTCTTCTTGCAAATATCCATGTAAGAAGGCAGATTTAACATCCATCTGATGGACTTCCCATTTAAAGGAGGTAGCAAGGGAAATAACAAGGAGGATAGAATTCATTTTGGCAACAGGGGGGAAGGTTTCAGTATAGTCAATGCCTTCAACTTGTGAAAAAAATTTAGTGACAAGAAAAGATTTATGTCTATCCACTTTTCCATCTGGTCCAAACTTTGTTTTGTAAACCCATCTACATCTGACAAGTTTTCTTCCTTTTGGAAGATGAACAAGATCCCAAGTATTGTTTTCCAATAAGGAACAATACTCTTCATTCATAGCTTCATCCCAATCTGGATGGCCAGAGGCTTCTTCAAAGGTTTCTGGATCAAGTTTTTTTGGAACTTGAGCCAATAAGGAAGAGTCTCTTCAAACTGAGAACGTGTACATCGTCGATCGGCAGGGTCACCTGCAAGAGAACCTGCTCCATCCCGAGTAGAGCGAACACATCTTGGAAGCGGTGGAGTATAAGGAACAATTTCACGAGCTGGAGGAGGATTTTTATCATCGTTGTCATCATCTGAACTAGAAGGAATGCTATTAAAAATAGAAGAGAGAGAGAGAGGTGGCACATATGCCGAATCAGGCTCGCAGGCCAAAGGTGGCATACCCACCGAACTAGGATCGCAGAGCGATATATTTTCATCAAACTTTACATCTCTTCTAATGATTATATTTTTGGATTTGGGTTGAAGAAGTCTATATCCTTTGACATCTTCAGAATATCCAACAAAAATGCATCTTTCACTCTTAGGTTCTAAGAATTTATGTTTCGCATTCAGAGTATGGGCCCAAGCATCACTTCCAAAAACAAGAAAGTGACTTACATCTGGTTTGATTGAGCTCCAAGCTTCTTCTGGAGTTATATTCTTTAAAAACCTTAGTAGGAGTGCAATTTACTATGTAATTTGCACAGTTAATGGCTTTTGCCCAAAAATTGAGATCGAGTCCCTTAGATTGAAGCATACAATTAGCCATTTATTTTGAGGTGCAATTCTTCCTTTCAGCTACACCATTTTGTTGCGGAGTATATGGAACAATATGTTGCGGTTGAAAACCATGCTCAATGCAGAAGTTGATAAATTTTTTGTTAACATATTCTCCACCATTTTTTGATCTTAACTTAAGAATTTGATGTCTATATTGTTTCTCAACAAAGGCCTTAAAGGCCAAGAACATGTTAAAAAATTCACTCTTGAGTTTTAAGAAATATACCCAAGTGCGTTTGGAAAAATCATCAATGAAGGTTAAGAATTACTTGCAACCAGAGAAAGAAACAACAGGAAGTGGACCACATAAATCAACGTGCACAAGCTACAAATGGGTTGAAGCGTGCTAAGAGGCATGTTTGTCAAAAATATCCCAATGATGTTTTCCGAGCACACATCCGGAGCAAACACCATCCCGGCAAGATACCATAGGAAGGCCCGTCACCATATTTTCCTTACACAGAGTTTGAATAAAGCGATAGTTTAAGTGACCAAATCGCTCATGCGAAAGTTTTTCACATCATCATTATGAGCAACAAAAACAGAGGGAAGAGATGATGACCCAAAGTTGTCAAACTTATACAACCTTGTGGAATCATCAGCAATGCCAGTAGCTAAAATATGTTTAGGATCTTTGAGGTCCTTGATTACAACATCATGAGGTGAGAATTATACTATTTTCCCTTCACCTGAATGAGTAATCTGATAAACAGTTAGAATTTTGCATGACAAGGTAGGAACACATAGTACATCATTAAAATGGCCATTATCTAGATGAATGGTTCCAGATCCTACAACACTAAGAGATCTATCATCACCAACATAAATATGTTTGGTGTTACAATCATTTAAAGAAGAAAACATGGATTTATTTTTAGCCATGTGGTAAGAAGCTCCAGAATCAATGAGCCACTCATGACAAGGATAAGAAGAAGATACATTTAATGCATAACCAGATCTTGATGCTTGACAACCACAAGTAGAAAGTGCCATGCCTGAAGATGAAGGTGAAGAGTGCTCCAAATTGATGGTGTGCTTCTTCATTGCTGCTTCTAAGGCTTCCATATTCTTAAAACATTTGGACTCTAAATGGCCATCACGATTGCAAAAGTTGCAATGTCTATATGTCCTCTTTCCTTTGTTTTTATATGCCTTATCATTTTGGTGAGTTTCTTTTTCAGTTTGTTGCTGAAATTGCTTAGGACCCTTGTTTGGTTTCGGACCATACTTTTTAGGATACTGCTTCTTGGGATTCTTTTGATATGATTGATTTTGGGCTACTAAGGCTTTCTTAGAAGCATTTCCAGCAGTGATAAGACCCAGGTGTAAAAGTTTTTCTTTTTATCTTATCAAAGAATCACAAAAGGCAACAAAAGAGGGATTCTTGTAGGTGGTTCCTGAAGAAATGATTGCTTCTCTAGTGGAATGGAAGGTGGAAACAAATATAGAGTATGCAGGGCCAAGCTTAGTAAGAATGCAATATATGAGGCTACCATCTTCCTTTTTGACCTTACAACATTCTAAAAGAACTATGAGGGTCTTGAATTTGGACAAAAAATCTTCAATAGAGGAGAAATTATTGGGGTCCAAAGTAAGCAACTCATTTTCAAGCTGATGGGCCCTGATTCGATTTTGAATGCCAAAGACAATATTTAGCTTGTCTAGGGCTTCATGAGGGGTGTCAATGTCAAGGATATGAAATCGAAGAACTTGAGTAATGGACATTACAATCAACCCTGATGCTTGATATTTTTTATTTTCCCATTTAGCAACTTTGTCATCATCAGAAGGTTTAGTTTCTACCCCTGTGGCTATTCTATAAAGTGCTTTACTTCTAAGTATATCTACCATGTGAGGTAGCCATAAGAAATAATTGGTGCTATTAAGAATAACTGGGCATGCACTTTCCATTTTTTTTTTAAAAACTGAAGCTGAAAAAAGCTGAAACTAACTGCTCCAATGGAAATATCTCGAAAAATTAGGCCATTTAAAAAAAACGGCTCAAAAAACGTCTTCCGGATGAAGAAGTTATGCCTTTTGAAAAAAACTGAGTTGTACATGCCAAATAGTTACGGGAACGGGATGAAGTGCGGCTCTTTAAAAAAATTCCGCCCCTTTGATCAAAAACTTTTTACAAAAGAATCTTGAGAAGGAGACTTGAACCCAGGGCCTCTATTCTCATAAACTAACCCCTCAACAAGTGATATAGTAAAAGGATTATGTTATTCTAGAAAGGAGGAAGGGGGGATTATTATTATTGTTATTGTTATTGTTATTATTATTGTTGTTGTTGTTATTATTATTATTATTATTATTATTATTATTGGAGGTGTGCATGCCTTTACTTGCACAAAAAATGAGCAAAAAAAATGAAATGCAAAGCCTTATGGCAGAATGTTAGATTCTCAGTTAGCTTTACTGTCAACTATCACTTTTGTCACTATTTCTGATTTCTCGAGATCACACAAAGACGCGGGGAAAGAAAAAAAATCATTTTTCCTGTTTCTAATTTGCTGAGATTGCACAGGGCACACAGAAAAGAGCATACACAGAGAAGAGGGTATAGATCTGGCAAATAAATAAAAACCTTAATACAGGAAAAAAACCAAAATAAGTAGAACTATTAACAAATATAACTGCAAAATAGATGCTTTATACCTCCAGATCTAAACTGACATAACTTGGGCAGCTGGAAACATTTTCGCATGAAATGAAAGGCATTCCTCACTATAAAAGACGCTCTTGACACAACCAAGCAGTTCTTCCAGCCCAAAAATCTTTAGAAATAGTATATCTACAAAACAGCATTTGCATGCAGTCAAACCGGCTTCAAATTTGATCAACAACGGACGCGGCCCTCAAAATAGCTCTGATACCATGTAAGAATTTACATGGTAAGTTCCGTAGATCAAGAACCAAAGGTCACCGCTCACAAACAGATCACAAATCAATACACCAGTATAATCACGTGGTTAAAACCCTCAAAGAGGGAAACAGTCCACACCCTGAGCCAACGCGGCCACTTCAGGGAATTTATTAATATAAAAGAAAAGTTACATATGTTTCTCTCATAAACGGTTACCGAATAAATGACCCTCCATGCTCTTTAAATAGAGATCATAGACCAATCGAGTGTTAAGCCACGGATCAAGTGTCGTTAATACCGAGGTGAGAGATAACCATCGGATCACTACAAATCATGACCGTCGGATTATAAGTTACAAATGTACATGGTAAAGAAACACACTTTACCTAACTCTTCACTAGACTAAGTTATTCTTAACTATTTCCTATGTGTCAGATATCCTAACAAATATGAATATGAATATATTAATTTAGAAATAATTATAATAATTCTTTTAATTTTTGTTTTTTAATTTAATTAAAAAAATAGTAGAAAAATATAATCTTCCAAGGTTTTGAGTTATTTGAAGATTATTTAAATGAGTGGATATTTGTACTTAGCAAAATACAATTTTTTTTAATGTCTAGTAAAGATTGACTAAAAATAGAATATAAATGTCAATAAGATTGATATGTTTTTTTTATAATTTCTTTATTAACTTATAGTAAAAAAATACTAATAAAAAGTTAGAGAAACCATCTAATAATTTTGTTAATTAGTTTACATGTAAATTGTAAATATCAATGATATTTTAAATTTGTATAAACTTAATAAGCTATTTTTAAATTTTAAATTAAAATTAATAATATAATTTTTTTTATTTATCATATATATGTTGATCATAAATAAATTTGCAAATTTTATTATATTAAATTAATAAAAGAAAATAACTAACCAATAAAAGTAAAATTGTAATTATGAAAAAATTAAACTCATCGCATAATTAATTTTCTAGTACATTTTCAATAATATATAAAAAATTACATAATTTAAAAATTAAAAACTTAATTGTCACTAAATATCTAGATAAATTATCATTTTTTTTTAACAATTATAATTTTTTTTTAATTACTAATATTATTTACCAATTTTTAATGATTATTTTTTTTAAATTTCAATAATTTTTTTTTTACTTAACATATTGAAGTCCCAACATAATACATAAATATGAAACACCAATATAATTATCAATAAATATGTATAAAGTTCATAAAGCCTCAATAAAATTATTATTCAAAATAAAGTAGTATAATTTTTTTATTTATATTGTAAATTTTGTCTAAAATAAAATTAAGTAAGAATGGGCAAGGATTATAAATTTATGTGATGTGAAATCAAGTAAAATTTTCTAAAAAAATCTATATAATTTTAATACTTTAAAGAGTATTAATAATTAAATTTATTTATAACAAGTTAACTAAAATAATTTATTACAAATTCTAAAAGGAAAACTAAATCTAATGAGAATGAGGCATAGCCACCAAAAATATATTTATAATTCAAATTTGTCTATAAATGAAATGTTCAATGCAGGATTAATAAATTCAATAGATTCATCTGATCTTTTATTTTTCTTCTATGTATATGATCTCTTATTTTGCTTCCATGTATCTGATCTAAAGTTTTGTTTCCATGTATCTGATCTGTTTTATACGAATAAGAAATTCATAGGAAACTAATAGATATTGTTGTTTTTACAGAGTTTAGAGCAGTAACAAAATATTGTTTAAGAAATACCATGGACTAGGTAAATGCGATAATTTTTTGCGGGCCACAGTTCAGGAGCAAGCTATGGTTGAGGAGTGGTGCGAGGTGGAGTCACAACAATTCAATCCCCCTCTTTACGCGATGGTGAATAAACTTATCATCATTCCGATGATAATGGGAGGGAGCACAGAGGAAGCAGTGGTGGAGAGTAACGTGGAAAAGATGAGAAAATTGTTGGATGTGTACGAGGAGAAGTTGCCGAAGAGCGACTACTTGGCCGCAGATTTCTTTAGTCTGGCGAATCTCCACCTTTTTCATTTTCCTCACTATTTGGTGAATTTGGTCAGGAAGGGGCACCTCCTTATGTCCATACATCATGTGAATGCCTGGCATCATCGTATCCCTTCTCGCCCCTCTTGAAGGAAAGTTTCCTGCAACATGAAATTTCCCTTCCAACCCGCACCCCACTCTAAATGAAATAAAACACCTGGCTTTGATGTTTCCTTGAGAACCATGTCGCTTTCATTACCCCATTCTAAAGAAAAATACTTTTTTCTAATGCAATAACTCGTCGAATGAAGCCTCATGCATCTTTCTTGACAAGCACATTTTTCCTTTCCCTTAAAATGCATTTCCCTTTCGCTTTCGAATTTGAGAGAAATTATAATTATCTATCATTGTTTATTACAATATGATATGATATTAATGTTGTAATAATTACAGTTCCCTTATGCATGTGTAGTACTAGCCTCCTGCATCTTTCTTCATAAACAGATTTCCTTCCCTTTTGCTTCCAAATTTGAGAGTAATTAATGTTGTCTTTCATTTTTTATTACAATATGATATGATATTAATGTTGTAATAATTACAATTCCCTTGTGTGATGTAATAGTACCTTTTCTAAATGATCCAATTACTAGTCTGGAAGAAAAATAATGTGAAATGGGAATGCTATTAATTTATATTAATTGTGCGGATAAACGTAGTCTATTTTGAAATCGAGTTTGGTGAATTTGGATTCTTTTATTATGTTGTTATATAAAATAGGAATTGTACTAATTTCTATTAATTACTAAGAAAGGCGTAGTTTATTCTACTAGTCATGAAGGGAAATAAAGTATGTAAAACAGGAACGATATCTATTTTGAAATTGAGTCTGTCGAATATTTTAAAATAAAGTAGGTAAAATAGGAATGGTATCTGTTTTGAAATTGATTTTGTAGACTTTTTATTTATTTTTATTATGTGGATATGTAAAATAAGAATGATATTAATTTATATTAATTATGAGGATAGGGTTAGTTTATTTTACAATTGAGTTTTCAGTAATTTTTTTTTTGAATTTTTATTAATTATGAATGATATTAATTTAGTATTTTGAAAATATTTTTAGTAATAAACATGATATAATTTCTAAAAATAACTGCAATTTAATACCTCCATCTTAATTTTGAAGTTCATATCTCCACTCATGTTTTGATTTTACAAATTCTAAACATTAAAAATAGCATAATAGCATAAAAATATTTATGATTCATGTGGTAGGATTGAATTTGAAAAATAATTTATTAAATATTAATTGAACATGGTTGGGATTGTGATACATCCTCTTATTTTCATTATCAACTACAAAAGTAGAATAAAATAATAATATAAATACAGATTTAAAAAGTAGTGTAACATTGTAGTAATTTGTATGAAAATGTATGGAATTAGAAATTTTTTACACAATTTACCCCTAAGTAACTATCCAAATTACTATTCTAGATTACTCTTTAACTATTATATATAATCTTCATCATTACATAGAATAATGTTAGTAGAGGAAAAGTAAGCTACATAACTACTAATAACTACTATTGTCACATATTGACATAAACATTGTTAGCCTTACATCATTTTCATGATTCCTTTAACTAGATTTGTTAATCACGCACATGATATGATACACATATTTCCATGAAAAGAATCCAAAACATAAAATAATCACAACAGACAACCACATCATTAGACACCGTTATACCCTGGAAACCCCGTAGGGTGAAAACTAGCAAAAAATTAATTTTATTATTAAATGATCGTGAGGGTTTTCATCCCTCACTCAATCGCTTATAAGGGATTCCATCCCTTCACCATTGTCATAAAATATTACAAGGAAATTTCATTTAAATACAAAATATCTAGGTTAAAGCTACTACAATCATCATGATATTGTTTACCCACAAATATTCAATCATTTTATCTTTATATCTTGGTTGTTCCTTCAGTGGAACATCATGTACCTCACACTCACCTACATGGACCATTAATTATTTTCTTGCCACTATGTTAAACATAATCTATCCTTTTCACATGTCCCTATCCTTTTCTGCCATTGTTTTCGTCAGCATACATTGATATCATGATTACATAAAGCAGAAATCAACCAATTCATAAAAATATAATAGTGATGATTCACCATCTATTCATTTACTTTCATGAATTGCAATAAAAGTATCACGACATGACTCTTTTAACAATATTGCAAATGCGCTAGTTATAAGCCTGTAACCATCAAAGCATGTCTATAAAATAAATGCCACATTAAATAATATTTCCTTTACACAAGCACACATTTTTACAAAACAAATCACTACAACTGTCCAGACATTCCTTTAAAGGAAACTAACACATCAATTATGATCTTCGTGCAGTGAACTACGTAAATTCTATCAAAATAATTAGTCCTTTAGCTATTACTTTTTGCGCATGCAAATGCGTAAAGAAATCTAACACAATATTGAATGTTGTTCCTATGCATGGAAATGTGTATATTTTCCAATGTGGGATAACAAAACATGTTGTCATTTCTTGCATGTTAATGTATATTCTTTCCAAATCAAAGTTAACAAAAATCTTGCATGCATATACGTAGTATTCCAAAAGAAACTAAGATAATGGTTATGATAGCATAAATTAATCACATATAATTTTTTGAAAGAAATATAGCTCAATAGTTCTTCTATCCATGGAAAAAACATATCCTATAACACAATGACTATTCTTTGTGCATGCAAGAGCTTATCACGATATCCCTTCTTTAATATGCACAACACATATTCCCTTGTCTACAATTCTACCATCATTAGCTATTATGTTCATGTAAACAAATACATACTTCTTTCTAAAAGAGAAGTTAATATAACGTTGTTTCTCTATCTTTCTACATGCAAGTTTCTCATGCTTCCCTTTCAAGAAATTACTATAGATAATCATATTTTATGCATAAAAATTAGAAAAAAATAACAATGTTAAATTAACCTTTTATGCACCTAAATCAAGAAATAAACACAATTTGTCTAGCCAGAAAATTGTTTCAATAAAATTAACATAATAACTTTCTTCATTTACACCCAAAAACATATTTTCTATGTCACAATGACTACCCTTTTGTGCATGCAACATGTGTTTTATTTAACACTATGAACCTTACTTCAATGCACATAATATTTTCATGAAACAACAATGTGTTATTGTATGAACAAGATTCATATGCATATTTTAAGAAAAAAATCTTTATTTTTCATCAATTCATGCACAAAAATCCTATCCATGTATTTCTGAACTCAAATCCTTGCAGCCTTTAAATAAACAATACAGGTAATATACACATACAAACGCATGAAAATATTTCCAAGAAAATTAATCTAATTAACTTTTCTCTTTTCTAAGAATCTGATAATGTATGCAAAGGTATTTCACTTTAATTAAAAAAAATCAAGAATTAAAATAGAAATTTATTTCAATAATTCTTATTATTGTGCACATATTCCTATTAAGAGTTTACATGATCATGCTAATATCTCCAAGGAAATTAATAATATAATTTTCTATCACAAATTCTTGGCAATTTTAATGAAATAACTTATTTTCTCTCTTCTGATAAGAAAATTTAATATATATTCTTTTCATGAAAAATATCATGATTTATTTAATCTTTTTATGTGCAGGTTTCACGTGTGTCTTCTTTCCAAGAAATATAATGCCAAAGTTGTTCTTTTGTACATGCAAGTGCATATTTCTTTTCTGAGAAAATATAACACAATAATGTTTCTTTGTGCATTAAGCGTGTATTCATTTTTCAAGAAATCTATTAGAAAAAAATTCACACATTCTTTTCAAGAAGCTTGGCTCATGAACTAACACATAGTTCTCTATATTTCTATATGCAATGTTTTGTGCTTTCTAACCCATATTTATGCATAAAAAAAAGTCAGGAAAATATTTTAAGACAACAAACAAGTTGACTTAACTTCTAGTCAATTAATTCATGCAAATTTACATGATTAATTGAGCCACAAAATATTTTAAGAATTCAATGCACAAAAACTTATCTAGTCAACTAATTCACGAAATTTTACATTATTAAGTTAGCCACAAAATATTTTAATAATTCAATGCACAAAACACTTATCTTTTTTTTGAAGAATCTTTCTATATATCCATTATTTGATAGTTGTAACACCTGGATTTGATTTGTTATGATATTAAAATTGATACATTTGACTTGTTTAGAGCCAAACTATTTTAATGAGTATATTAAGAAAATTATGAACAACAGTTTAATTCTAATTTTTTTATAAAGATTAATTATGGATTTGTCTCCATAAAGTGATGGCTTAAGTGTCCAAGTTACCAAAGTGGTTAGATTACAAGTAGTGAATTGGTAGTTACATTTCCTTTGGGAATAAACAGAAAACCCTAATGAGGAAAGGGGGTTTTTTGCAAAAGGAAAAAGACAACAAGATAAATGTGAGAGTGTCGAGAGCTGGTTCGAGCCAATGGAACTCTCATAAAAACATGAAATGGAAGAAGGGACTGGATGATGGTCTTGACGTCTCTCTATCTAGAGAAACTGCTAAGTAATCATACTCTGACGAGGAGCACTGGGGGATCAGAGGACGTAATAGCATCTCTCATGGTTGGGAGGAAACCATCAGCTTTGGTTATTTTAAGTAGGTACTATGAACCTGAAAGGAATAGCATAAAGTGTTCCTTTTTTTATAAGTACTTTATTTCTAGAAAGAATTTATGTGTTGTTTAAGTTTAGAATGAGATAAATTCTATGACGAAACAGGTAATAGAAATTTACCACATAGATTTAAATTATTTTGTTCTCGATCATCTGTAACCCTCTTGATCTAGATTAGAGTATTTGAGTTTGGAAAAAATTGTGCCCCCAATCTGCAAGGGAAGGTCTAAATAACTGAAATCGAATAATTTAGTGATTAATTTTGGAAACTCTAAAATAAAGGGAATAACCGACAGAATAGTTAGTTCCATCTGAAGTATAGATGCCAGACAGGACAGTCTGCCCTCAAGTGGACTAAATATACATGGACTGAGGGATTGGGAAGGAAACCTCTTTATTTGCAGATGGTCTGGACACCTGGGAAGGGAAACTTATTAAAAAGGAAAATAAATAGGAAATTACTGAATGTAACAATTAAACTGTAAAAGTAAATTCACAATATCATATATTATCAAAATAGGGAAAAATGAGAATATCACACTTTAGATTATAACATGTATCGAAAAAAATAAATAAAGAACAACCTTCCTGAAGGAACAACATGGAAGAAAATAAGAATATAACAATTGTGATATATATACCTCTATATTAGGTTTCTTCTATGCTAGCATTTCAAATAAAAATTATCCTAACCGAATAAAATATACAGATATATTCCTGAGGGTGTGAACCATGTCGACAAGCTTCGAATGAATCAAGGAAAAAAGATTCATTACCCTCGAAGGGGTGACTATGGAAATATATTGCATATACACGGTAAAACAATAGTATTTTACATTCACAGTGATAGAAGTCATTGCGGCATAGACCCAATAGACATTAAATTTATCATTCACTGTAGACAGAGTTTACATTATGAACCAATACTTAATATTATAGACTTGAAATTATGAAGGGCCAAACCAGAAAACTAAATATATGCAACAAGACCTGAATAGGAATCGTACTGTCATTCGAGGAATGAAATAGATTCCCAGAACTCCATATCAAAAAATCATAGATACAGTCAAAAAAATATTTCCTTCTTTGTAAGAGATGGTGGGCTAGAATTTATAACAAAATTTAAATATCCTCGATAGAAACATTAAACTACAGAGCCTCATATTAAAACTATATAAATTCAAAAGGGGATGGGATAGTCTTGATAGAGACGGAAAAGGAGTCAGTTACCTGCACATGCAAGAGGAAACATCTTAGGCTCACGGAGACCAAGATAACCGAGTTGTAAAAGGTATGGTTTGGTAATAAGTTACCTGCCACAACCACAGACAATGCACATTACATAAATACCTTCTCAAAGTTTCCAGAAAATAATGAGATAACCATAACACTCAGATGCGGGTTTCAGGTCAAGAATTACCTCATAAGTGAAAGCAGTCCTAGGATGATACACCCTGAAAGGAGAAGAGACAAGTTCCAAGACTATAAAAACGATTTGAGAAAAATAAATATGCAAGAAAAAATCCATTAAAACTCAACAAAACCCCGAGACTTACCTGATCACCTTAGACGAAGTCGAATATTCTTCTCCAGAGCATACAAGTCCATAGAATGGGAATGACTGCACAGGAGGAATGATTGAAGTAATACACCTGTACAATCCAAGACACCATATCTATAAGACAGAGTAAAGCACCTCAACGTCAAGGTAAAATACTGACAGAGAACCGCAAAGGTTAGTAAAACGAGGGTTGCTATAGTTGGAAGTCTAGAGTGGAATGATAAATCCATTACCTCGCCATTGTACGGAATACCAACAAGTCGAACCAACATCCAGACGTAAGTGCAAAGCCAGTGGAGTGCGGTGAGAAATGAAAACAGTTAGGGTTTGGGGGGGGGGGGTAAGCTTACACCCTAAACACCCCTAAACAATGCTTTTCTGTGGATTGTCGAGGATCCAAGGGCTAAAAAAATCCCACCTGTCAAGTTAAGTGAATTCCTCATGCACGCCAATGAGCTAAGTCAGGATTAAACCAAATATTAAAACAACCAAATCCATGTACCAACAGATCATCGCCTCGAGACTTGTAGATGCGACCAATTGGCATGACATCTAGAGTAAATATCCAATGTAAAATAACAATCCAATAATTAATGAAAAATAATGATATCAATCATGTTATAATTATTTCTGTAAGGTACCTCTTATTATATGTTTAAAATACATTTCAATGTATAATATGCATAGACTTACCATGGGATTGGTAGAGTACACATGCAGACACAAACCTAGGGAATTAAACACCAAGGTTTCCAAAGGTAGAGGTAAGTTTTTGAAAATTTTAGGAATAGTAAATAAATATTACAATTGAATGCATAGGTAAAACTTGTGGTATTTATAATCATGTTACTAGAGTTATAAATTAGGTGGTAAAAAAAAAAATTATGGTAAATGTTTCTAACGTTTATGGGTAGACATTACAATAGCGTCGTCTCTGCAAATTCATTTGCAAGTTTTCTCATTCATTTAAGGTGTTTTTCCTCCACGAAAATTCACTTTGATTCCCTTTTTCTCATACCTTCCTTAGCCTAACAAGAATATTTTACTTTAAACCATCCCATGGTAAATACTAAGAATCTTAGGGAACTGACTAGGTAATTTCTTTTGGTAGTTACAACCAAGGCCACGTTAACTAAATCCTAATGAAAATATTAGTCTTATATTACAATAAAAATATATTTATTTTATAAATATATGATTTTACAAGATTTTATTTTATAGAGATATTACATGTAAATTATTACACTGCATTGAACATTGTTAGGCTTGTGAAACGTTTCCCATGCTCCTTCACAAGTGTTTGAGAATAGAATAAAATATAAAATTAAATAAATGTCATTGGTTTTCCCTTGCATAGTAGAACAAATTAAGTTCTATACGTTTTCTCTATTAATTGAGTTAACCCTCCAATTATTCTAAGTCTATATCAGTAAGAAAACAATTATACATTTTCATTTTCTAAACAATATATCATTAAATGTTTTTACTCTATAATTTTTTACTTTTTATTATAAATTTTGAATTTGTTCAAAATAACATCTTGTAATAATAAATTAAATGAATAGTAAAAATTTATTTTTCTATATATAATAACAAATTTAAAAATATATTTATATATAAAATTGATATAAAATTGTTTTTGTAAAATAAACATTAGAATATTTTATTTATAACCTAAATTAAAATATTTCAAAATATTTATTTCCCTATCTTCCTAGGCATTTGATGACTAGACTCTCTCCTCATGGTATCTTAGTACCAGTTTTTCCTATACTGTGCACAGTTTCAAACAATGAACAAAATGAATACACCCACATTATTGCGTTGGCACATCCGGCCCCAGCGTGTAACCACGCTCTGACACCACTTGTCACAACCAAAATGTAAGCACATACATAATAATAATAATAATAAATTCTCTTTACCTTTTACTATCATTCAAACTTTACTACTATTCAACTTTACACAACATAACTAAATACTAATTTGAATGTATCTATAGTGTTAAATACGCAAAAAATATGATTAATTCCATACAATATTCATAACGTATATCCATGCGGTCTAATTCTAGTTCTTACCATATAATAATTCATAAGGCTAAGGGTTGCCAACCATATCTTTGGAAAGTGTGAATAATTATTACGCATGGTGATTAATATGATTTCCGTAGGTGTTCATTACGCCACCGATTAAATTGAATTTGGTTTAAACAAAATCTATGTATTCATGCATGTCGACTATATACTCTATACATATCTCTGACAGATTTGATTTTATGTGATTAAATTCATAATACAACTTTAATAATTTTTACAATGCATCGATTTGGCGATTAATGTCATTTGAAGCATCACACCTCGTTTACTGGGTTAAATTTCCAATTGGCAGTACCTCCGGTTAGAAAATGTCGCGTGGTGTCACACATGTGTCTCGCTCCACCGTTGATCTGAGACTCTTGTGATCGACGGTGCTCATGAGGGTAGGGATGGTTAGGGTAACCACCCACCCCATCCCCCACCTCCTAGTTCATTCATTCCGCTGCTTACCTCTGTCATTCTTGGCTCTGCAAATCTAGTTTTTCTCCTATGGCATTTGTTGTATTCCAACCTTGCATGCAAGCACTACTTCCATGGAATGGTCTCGCCACATTCAATTTAGCTTCTGATGACATATGTAATCCTACCCTCTTTTCTATTGGGTTTCTACACTCATTAGATCTATTTTCTTCACATATTTTTCTTGTGGAGACTGTAACCTCTACATTTTTCATAGAGGATCTGTAACCTCTACATTTGTCATAGAGGATCTTTGTTGCTTCAATGCCAGGTGAAATATGTCATCATCTTGAACTTTAATATTTCGATGCAAGTTTATTTCAGGTTGTTGTTTCAATCACAGGGTTTTATATTATTTTCCTAATTTCAGTTTTGTATAGCAATACAATGTTCACAGCCCATGTGAAGAATTCCTTCAAGTTTACTTCTGGTCTGCTGAGAAATGAAACGGTTCCGCCTTGGCAGGCTCGACCAGTACAGGTAAGCACCGCAGAGGTTGTTTCCCTTTCAATTCTTCTCTTTTTAAAGTTAACTACATCGTATGGTGGAGTTTCACTCGACCCCACTAAATTTTATCCAACGAGGGTTTTAATGTCTGTTTGTTCATGTTACAGGACCTGTACATCCACATATGGTCAGAGAGTCAAGCCATCTCGTACCTCGTATGAAATCTTCTCGGTAAGCCCTCTAATTCAGAGTTAATGTATATGGCCAATTTTTGTTGTGGAATACGCCATGTGTAACTTCAACCCCCACCTGTTGCAGGGTTTTAGGGTTCTCCGATGCTATAATATTTAGTCAATGTCGCGAGCTCTAGCATCAGGGTTTTCCATCTTTGAGGAGATTCGAGGCTCGAACTCTATGCACAATTCTATTCATGTTTTAAATTCTTTGTATTTATTTAATGAGACTGAGATGGACTTTGGCCTTCAGACATAGTCCTTGTTTTGAGTGATTTTCTTGTTAAAATTGTTATTAAGTCTATTTGTCGCACAAGCTTCTCTCTTTAATAGAAGCTGAGGCACTGTGTTAAATTTTCTTAAGAGAGTTTGGATCTTATTGACTAAATATTTATATAGTAATTCCAGTATCTTGTTTTTTATACCATATATTTTCTCATTTCAAACTATGCTTTTCCTATTCGGGATTTTTATGTTATTTCTTAGCATTTTTATAAAATTTTCCTCCTGAAAACAAAATGTCTCCATTGTGCATATTTCTGGATTTAATGTTTGTACTCTTTCTTTTTATGTCTGGTTTTACAGACTCGCTTTTTTCATATAAATTCAAAATCTAGATTTTAATGCAATTTCACTGTTTAAATCCCTCATTAGGTTTAATGTAGAGGTCAATATTCCCTTTGTCATGGTGTTCAGGGGACATGGACCCTAGCACTCTCCCCACGGGGTTGGGTGTTAAACCGTTGGTCCTTGAATTGCATTATTACCAGATCCTTGTAAATGCATGGGAATTTTCTTCATTTTTGTTTCCGTTAGTAGTTTATATGTTTACTAAAAATATAACTCTCATATTTTAATGGATAAAGAGAATATATCTATACATTTAATTGGTGCAGAAGTTCAATTTCTAGATATTTATACTAGTCTTGCTGGATATCAGATATTAGAGTATGTGTGTATATATATATATATATATATATATATATATATATATATATATATATATCCTTTCCTAGTATTTTATTCTACTCTACCAACATGGTAGAGGATAAATTATTGTATCATTCATTCTTTATAGAACAATATAATTTCAATCAATATTTTTAACTAAGCAGAAAACATTTCCATCTAATAAATGTTCTCAACCTGTAAAATAAACACTTAAAATACTTATCTTTATGTAATCTTCCAGTAAATTGATGGTCCTCCCTACCTTCAATGAGGCAATCACTTCCTCCACTCCCCCTGTTCTCCTCACCAGGGCCTTGGGTAATTCACTGAGATAGAACAAGATAGGCCTCAATATCTAAATCTAGTCTATACTTCTCTTGGGTTTTTCCTGAGCTCCACTAGTTTCCTTATCAGCTCTAGACAACTCAATGCAACAGAGTGTTTCGTAACCACAAAAACATTTATGTACAGATCCCCTTCCCATTCCCAAGATTTTCCTCTTATCCTTCTAGGAAGGTAACTATCAGAACTTTCTCTACCCTTTTACCCTGGTTTCTTGGAATCATTTACCAATTAGTTACTTTCCTTTAGTCAAGACAATTTATTAATTATCTTAAAAAAAATAACTCAAGTCTTGTTAACGAATAATCTTATTCATTAAATAATTCAAATATGTCATAGCAAGTCTATCATCCATCATTTAAATTAAAACAGGGTGTTACATCTTCCCCCATTAAGGCAAACACCGTCCTCGGTGTTATTTTATCAACGAGAATAATTCAGGATATACTTCTCCAATAATATGCTCATCCTCTAAGGTAGCCTCCTCTGGGCCAAAGTGCTTCCATTACACTTTAACTTGGGGTATGACTCGCCTCTGGAGAATTATTTCTCTCTGATCTAGAATATGTTAAGGTTCTACCAGGAACTCGCTATGTGGTTCTACCAGCAAACAACAATTATCATAATTAATTAAATCATAAGTATATTTTTTTGTTACAAACATAATATAATCATGACTTACATGTATACCCTACCAATGTATCACATGTTTAGGGGTCATATATGTATCACTTCAACACAAATACATGGAACACATTATGTACCAATATATGACTGGGTAAAGCGAGTCGATAAGCCATCGGTCCTATTATTTCCAGAATTTTGAATGGTCTGAAATATCTGGGAGCCAATTTGGCACCCGCATTCCATCTCAAGGTGATATTTTTTGGTTTAATTCTTACATATACATGGTCCCTTACCACAAATTCACAGAAGGTCCTTTTTCGGTCTGCATAATTTTTTTTTTGGTCTTGGGCTGCTTTCAAATTTTGCCTAATCTTTCTTACCCTACGTTCCATTTCCTCTAGCATGTCTGGTCCAAGCATCATCTTGGTTTCTGTACTACTCCAGTTCATATGAGTTCGACATTTCCTTCTGTACAATGCTTCAAACAGACTCATCTTAAGGGATTCTTGATATCTGTTGTTATAGGAAAACTCAACAAAATGCAGGTATTCTTCCCATTTTGTAGGTTGTTGCATTACGTACATGCGAAGAATATCCTTTAAAACTTGATTCACTCTCTCTGTTTCCCTATCACTTTGAGGATGGTAAGCGGTACTAAATCTACATCCCCAACCCAGTGAATAGTGTCTTCGAGAAAAATTATGTAAATTTTACATCTTGATCTAAGATGACAATCATGGGAATATTGTGTAATCTAAAAATTTATTTCATGAAAATATCATCAATTTGTATTGTCTGGTAGGTTGACTAGACATGTATGAAATGAGCCACTTTGCTTAGTCTATCTACTACCACCATGATTGATTCATTGTGTCTTTTATTTCTTGGTAGTCGAGTGATGAAATCAAGGGAGATGACTTCCCACTTCCATTTTGGTACTGGAATAGGCTGAAGCAATCCTGTTGGATGCTGGTGTTCTACCTTGACTTGCTGGCACTCCAACCACTCGGTTAGGTATTCTGTGATTTCCTTACGCATCCCAAGCCGAGAATAGTCTTTCAAAATTGATGTTAACATTTTATGGTGTCGTGGATGTCCTACATAGGAACTTTGGTGATACTCATCGAGAATCAGTCCCTTCAGACTCATTTGATCAGTAATGTATATCCTATTTCGATATACTACGAGTTTTTTATCATTAAGCTCATAATCTGATTGCTTTCCTTGATTTTCACCTTCTTTTTCTTGTTGCCCTAGGAACTGATATTCAAGGTCTTTCTTTGTTGCCTCCACAATCTCTTCTTCAAATTTGAATTCAACTTGGTTAAACTAGAGTTCATAGATGCCATGCAATTTTCTGCTTAAAGCATCGGCCACACAGTTCTCTTTACCCTTCATATGTTGAATTTGAAAATAAAATTCACTTAAAAATGTGTTCGATATTGCTTGGTGAGCATTCATACCAGGTTTTTTAAAATAACTAGTTAAACTACTATGATCAGTTCTTAACACAAACCTTTTCCCCAGAAAATAATGCCTCCATATTCGCAACGCATACACTACTGCAATTAGCTCTAAATCATAGGTGGAATACCTCTGCTCATGATCCTTCAGCTTCCTAGATTCTCATGCTATGAATTTCCCTTCTTGGCTCAAAACTGCTCCTACCCCTTCCTTGCATGCATTAGTGCATACTTCAAATTCCTCTTAGGTATGCCAATTTCAGAACAGGGGCAATAGCCAGCAGCTCCGTCAATAGTTTCAAACTATTCTGACATTCTTGAGTCCACCTAAAGACTCATCCTTTCCACTATAGAGAGGTAATAAGAAAGGCTATTTTAGAGAACCAATTAATGAATCGTCGGTAATAGCCAGCTAAACCCATAAATGAACATATGTTTTCCACATTTTTAGGAACTTTCCACTCCATAATTGTCTTTATTTTTCAGGTTCTACATAAATACCTTCATGAGGTATCACATCTCCCACATATTGGATCTGCTTCTTCAAAAAGTCACATTTACTAAGCTTAGCATAGATCTAGTCTTCCTGTAACATTTTCAGCACTATGTGAAAATGTTCCTTATGCTCTTCCATATTATTAGAGTAGATCAGTATATCGTTAATAAAAATTCAAAAAAACTTATCCACAAATGCATGGAAAATTCCATGCATCAAGATCATGAAAGTTGTTGGTGCATTGGCTAATCCGAATGGTGGCACCACAAATTCATAATGTCCATACTAGGTACATAAAGTTTTTTTGGATATGTCTTCATTCTTAATCCATATTTGGTGGTACCCTGATCTTGGAAAATACTGTTTCCCCCTTCACTTGATCAAACAAACCATCTATGCATGGCAATGGATACTTATTCTTGACAATCAATTTATTGAGCTTTCGGTAATCCATGCACATGCATAGTACCATCTTTCTTCTTAACAAACAACGCTGGTGCTCCCCAAGGGGACACACATGGACGAATATATACTTTGTCCATTAATTCTTGTAGCTACATTTTTAATTATGTTAATTCAGGTACACTCATTTTGTATGGATCTCGTGACACAGGGGTTGCCCCAGGTATTGATTCTATTGTGGAATCAATGTCTCGTTTTGATGGTAATCCTGGAATATTTTCAGGGAACACATGCTGGAATTCTTGGACATTAGGAATAGTTTCCATCATGAGGGTTTTATCCTTGGAGTTAGAGAACCATACTTGAATTGCATAGATTTGAAACCCCTTTCTAATGCATTTACTTAGTCAGGATGCATTAATGGGATGCAACTGAAGTGGCTTCTTAATTCCCTGCAATTCCTGACATGTACCATCTTTCGATTTAAAGTAAATGAGTTTGTCTTTGCAATCCACTAATGACCAATGTATTTTCAGCCAATCCATTCCCAATAAAATGTCATAGGATCCTAGAGGTAGGATTTTAATTTCTACAGTTAGGTGTTGGTTACCAATAACCAACTCGTAGTTTGACACTTTGGCAATGAATCATCTTTTTGCCCCCATAGCTAGTTGTACCAACCATGGATTCTTAAATTTTTTATTCTGTAATTTGTAGTTTTTTACTATATAGGGGTATATATAGCTCAAACTAGCACAAGGCTCAATGAAAATAGAAACAGATTGGGTTTGTAGCTTATCTTCTAATTCTATCATAGTTGGCTGGAAATATGCTTGTCGATCTTCCAGAGAAACATTGATTCTGCGTATGTTTCACGATACATCTCCCACGGTAGATGCCTCTTGTAGATTGGTTGCCACTTGATTTCTCCCTTGATGAGGACAATATTTAAAATAATGTGCCTCCCCACAACCCCAACATTGTAATTGAGGTTTCTGGGACTGTCCAAGGTCTGATCTACTAGAATCTTTGTTATGTCGCTCTTTAGCTACCCATTTGGTCCTTCGTTGACTTTCCCCATTCTGTCTATTTGTTAGATTCCTTGCAGCATTCTTGTAATTTCCAGATCTCCTATTTTTAAACTGGAAGGGTATTTTTTCCCTTTCTTGGGTGGCCAACTTCTACCAGTTTCTCCCTTAGGTTTGGACTGCTTATAACACATTCCTTATTTCCTTATCACTTCGTCCATAGTTTTTGGGTTTAAAAACTCAATCCTCTCTTTCATGTGAGTCGGCAAGCTGCTAAAAAACCATTGCACCTTTTCCTTTTCATCGCGCAAATAAGGTACATATCTTAACAAGGAGGTAACCTTTGTGATAAATTCATCCATAGACATTTGCCCCAATTTTAGATCATGAAATTCTCGTGATTTCTCATCATAGAATCATTCAGTTAAATAATTATATTTCAAATACCGCTGAACTCATCCCAAGTTACATTCTGGTCTTCAATTCCATGCACATTTTTCACCTCTTCCCACCATAATGTAGACTTTTCCTGCAATTTGTAGATGTCTAGGCGATATTTAAGCTTGGTTTTATACTCATAAACTTGAAAATACTTATTCATATTTATTATCCAAGGTTTTTCCATTTCTTCAGCCTCTCCATCAAATGTGGGTGGCTTGATCTTCTAGAATTGACCATGTAATTCCACTTTCTATTTCTTCAGTTCTTGCTTCTATGAAATATTTCCAAATTCAGCTTCATTATAGCTTCTAATCTTATTACTCCGTTGCATATGAATTCCTTCAATATTGTCATGAATTTATTATTTTTGTTCTCCTTCTCTGTGGGTGTCCCTCTCAGAACTCGGCTATGTAGTATGATCATTTTGTTTATCTGAAAAGCTCTTCAGTATCCTTTCCTTCTCCCTCATTAACCTCTCATTATCACTCCGAACACTGACCATACATGTCTGAAGTTGTTGTATTGTATCAAGTAGTTTATTCTTCTGACGTTGTTCTTCTTCCAGTAATCTACTCATTTCCTAGTGTTGGTCTATGCTTAATTTCACCTACATTTGTGCGTTAACTTCAGGATTGGTCAAGGGATGGATTTCCCCTATGTTCCTGGGCATTTGATGACTAGACCCTCTCCTCATGGTAGCTTATTGCCGGTTTTTCATGTACTATGCACAATTTCAAACAATGAAAAAAATGAAAACACCCACGTTATTTCGTTCCCGTATCCACCCTAGCATGTAACCATGCTCTGATACCACTTGTCACAACCAAAAGGTAAAGACATACATAATAATAATAAAAAATCTATTTACCTTTTACTATCATTCAAACTTTACTACTATTCAACTTGACACAGCATAACTAAATACTCATTTGAAAGTATCTGTAGTGTTAACTACGCAAAAAATATGATTAATTCCATACAATATTCATCATGTAAATCCATCTAGCCTAATTCTAGTTCTTACCATATAATAATTCATAAGCCCAAGGGTTGCCAACCATATCTTCAGAAAGTGTAAAGAAATATTACGCACAGTGATTAATATGATTTGTGTAGGTGTTCATTAATCCACTGATTAGATTGACTTTGGTTTAAAAAAAATCTATGTATTCATGCGTGTCGACTATATACTCTATACATATCTTGGAAATATTTGATTTTTATGTGATTCAATTCATAATACAACTTTAATAATTTGTACAATGCATCGATTTGATGATTAATGTCATCTGAAGTAGCCCGCCTCGTTTACTGGGTTAAATTTCCACTTGGAAGTACCTCCGGTTGGAAAATGTCCTGCATTGTCACACATGTGTCTCACTCCACTGTTGATCTCATACTCTTGTGATCGACAGTGCTCGTGACAGCAGGGATGGTTAGGGTAACCACCCACCCCATCCCTCACCTCATGATTCATTCATTCTTTCGCTTACCTCTGTCGGTCTTGGCTTTGCATCTCTATTTTTTCTTTTGCGGCATTTGTTGTATTCCAAACCTGCATGCAAGCATGGCTCCTTAGGAATGGTCTCACCACACTCAATTTCGCTTTTGATGACAGAGGTAATCCTGCCCTATTTTCTATCGAGTTTCTATGGTCATTAGATGGATTTTCTTCGCAACTTTCACTTGTGGAGATTATATCATCTACTTTTGTCACAGAGGATCTTTGTTGCTTCAATGCCAGGTGAACTATACCATTATCTTGAATTTTACTCTTTCGATGCAAGTTTCTTTCGGGTTGTCGGTTCAATCACAGTGTTTTTATATTATTTTCCTAATTTCATTTTATTCTAGCAATACAATGTTCGCAGCCCATGTGAAGAAGTCCTTCAAGTTTACTTCTGATATGCTAAGAAATGAAACGGTTCCACCTTGGCAGGCTCGATCGGTACATGTAAGCACCGCAGAGTTTGTTTCCCTTTTAATGCTTCTCATTTTAATTTTAACTACACCATATGGCGGAGGTTCACTCAGCCCCGCTACAATTTAATCAACGAGGGTTTTAATGTCTCATTGTTCATGTTATAGGGCCTGTACATCCACATATGGTTGGAGTGTCTAGCCGTCCCATACCTCGCATGACATCTTCCAGGTAAGCCCTCTAATGCAGAGTTAATGTGTGGTTTATTTTAGCTGTGGAATACAATGTGTGTAACTTCATCCCCCACCTGTTGCAGAGTTTTGGGGTTCTCCAACGCTGTAATATTTAATCAATGTCACGAGCTCTTCCCTTAGGTTTTTCCATATTTAAAGAGATTTGAGGCTCAGCCTCTATGCACAATTATATTCATGTTTTAAATTCTCTGTATCTATTTAGTGAGACTGAGATGGACTTCAACCTTTAGACATAGTCTTGTTTTGACTAATTTTCTCATTAAAAGTGCTATTAAGCCTATATGTCGAACATGCTTCTCTCGTTAACAGAAGCTGAGGCACTGTGTTAAATTTTCTTAAGAGAATCTAGATCTTATTGACTAAATATTTATAGAGGAATTCTAGTATCTTGTTTTGTATCCCATATATTTGCTTGCTGCAAATTATGCTTTTTCCATTAGAGATTTTTCTGTTATTTGTTAACATTTTTTATGGAATTTTTTTCTTGAAAGAGAAATGTCTTTCTTGTGCATATTTTAATATTCCAAAATTTAAAATAAAAGAATATATAACATATGCGCAATTCAAACTACGGTAAAATAAGAATTAAACATGTGGAACTGGAAAAATACCAGAATACATCAAAACATCATACATATGGGCAGAAAATAGTTGAACCATATCATTAAGGACCAACAATAAGGTAAGTACACAGTGCTCGAAAATGAATTCACTCAAGCCACAAGATGGTTGAAATACACTAAAGAAAATTGGCACTGGAAATGTTGTGTTGTTACTACTGCTGGTGGTGGAAACTACTGCTACTGTGAATAAGAACCATGTGTGAGAGGCTTCTAGAGTGCTCAAAAGGATCCAATATTTTAACCACGGACTCTACTCACAAAACCCAAAAAAACCCAGAAATGGTTTGGCCATATTTTAACTTTGGATTTTCGACCTTTTTTTGGTGGCACACTACACCCCTGTTGGCTGAGTTACGCACTCCCTAGAGAAAAATGTTGATATGGGGCTGAAATAATGATCTATAAACTGAAATATCACCCACTCATCTCATTAATTTAAGGGATGATCCCTTCTCCTCATATCCAAGCTAGAAGCTTGAGATCTAGCTCCTCCTTTCTCTACTCAAGTTGTAGCTGCAAACTGCACAACTGCTGGACTAGACTGCACTGTCAAGGAGGCTGGAGCTATATCCTATTCATGTATGATGAAATAATGCTCATATATCATGTAAATAATCTCTCTAATGTGAGGTAAATACCCCTCACAGGATTCCAAGCAGAAATACTTGGAACTTCCTTCCTCCCTTAGATCTGCATGGCTAGATTGCACAATTCCTGAAGGAACTACTGCTGCATGGAGGTGTAATATGGTGGCCTGATGCCATATATCATAAATTTTCTCCCAGAATACTGAAATGGAATTTCAAGGTGAAAGGATGAACCCCCCACTAGTTTCCTAGCTGAAATGCTAGAAATTACCTTCGTCCTCTCAAATCCTAAGACAGGAATGAAAAATTCCTGAAGTTGTATATGGAGAAGAGAGAGGTTGAATGTGGCACCAATTTTGGATCATGAATACCTGCTCAAAATTACCTTCCCAGAGTAGGCACTTGAAGTCCCCCATGGGTAAGGGTAGGATTCCTGCTCGAGAACACACGTGTGCTAAACAACACAACAGACTTTGCTAAATAGTTGAAGCATGAAAATAATGTCAAACGAAAAAAATATATCAAATTCCAGATTGATTTTATTTGTTTCCCTCATCTTCCTTATATGGTTTTGAGCCTTCCCTAGCCTTGGCCCACCTCATAACTTCGTTTTCTCTCCATGATCTTCATGATCTCTGCAATTAATCTCCACTCTCTCCATCATGTGTGCAGTTAATGCACCACTTCCTCCAGCAATGCATCATTAATTCTCAATGATTTTACTTTTACTCCTCCGCCATCTCCATCATCTTCCTCATTATTCTCCATGATCTCCACTCTTCCTCCATTAATAATCTGCTCCACTACTCCATAATGCTGATATAATATCTAATTAATCCACATTCACACAAAAAAAGTGGATTTTATTCATATATGGGGTTTATGGGTCCCTCCACCCTTTTATTTACTTACTAAGCAAGAAAATTAAGAACTCTAATATTCCAATTAATTGATGAAAAATTGGGAATATTACAATCCTCCCCACCAAAATATTGCTTGTCCTCAAGAAACTACAAAAGTGAATGCTACAACAATCCTCTTCCCTCCAAATGGCATTCTCATATGAAAGGCCTCCCCATATGCTCGAATTTGTAATGAATGCCCATCTCCAAAGATGCCTCTCTAGAATGTATAGAATGGCTTCCAACTGTATAGCTAGATGCCTCTCCTCATCACTGAACCTCCAAGTGCAACCATCTGCTGTTCCAGAGCCTCTTATCTGCATGAGACATATGAAGTGAAGTGGTCCCTCCCCCCAAAGGAAAGTCCCAACTCATGAACCATCTCTCCAGCTCATGCTACATGGAGTAGGATGTGCCTCTCCATGCTCCCATCATTAGCCCTGTTGGCCCTGCTTGCTCCAAGCATCATCTCAATGTTGTGAAAAAAAGAAAACATAGACATATGGGTTGACATGTGAAATGTCGAACCATACTCTCTCACTAAAAACCACCACAACAATTCCTCTTGTTGCCTTAACACCCCATCATCATACCAAGTATGGTGGCCATACTCTCCTAATAGAAGCCAACGTAGTAAGGTCTCGTGTTGCCATCCCCCCTCCTCCTCATGCAAGGTATGGGAGAAAAATAGTTCATACTCTCCCAAGAGTAATCAAAGCAGCAATGACTCTTGTTGCCACCTCACATCATCATCATGCAAGTCATGCAGCAAAAACATTTTGATTGACATGTATAATGTAACATTAGTGCAACATAACCAAGCTCCCTGCTGCCACATCATGTGAGTGCCATGCAATGTCCCAAAAAATAGCATACCCATTGACATAAGATACTTCATGTGATGGCCAAACTCTCTCAAAAGTAGCTAGAGCATCCATCCTTCCTACTGCTGCATCACCTCAGTACTGTGCAAGGCATGGAACATACCAATCTGAAATGTTAGGTGGTAACCATACTCACCCAAGAGAAGCTAGCACAACCATGCTTATTTCTGCCATGTGTCATAGATCTGCAAGTGGCTCACCAACCACTTGCTCATCATCCTCACACATCCATCCAATTGTGGGAGATGACTCATAGCATGCTCCAACTTGGTATCCACTCAATGGAGAACATTTTCCTCTCCAATCTGAAGATCTTTACACTCCATGATATGTTGAAGTGAATCCTCCATGAGGTTACTGCATGAGAGCCTCCCATTGATGACCTGGTAGAATCCATAAGATTCTGAATATGTTGTAGGTAGAAACTTCTCTTTGAGCCGTGAGATGCTCATCAAGAAGGCTTCATCCTAATAATGGAGAATGATATCCATCATAAGATGTCTACCAAATATCATTTGTCCATCCAGTGCTTCATGAGTGAAGCGGTCATCAGAATGCTCCAAGAATAGTTGGGCCCCCAACTCATCATTGCTCCTCAGTGAGAGCGTTGTTAATCTCCATGATGTTGCATCTATTGTCTCATGGCCATACACAATGCTGAACTCATAGCCCGACATTGTACTGACTAGGAATATGCTCATCCCATCCTCTGAAACTCCACACATCAAAAAAAAGGTGTTGTTTTTAGCTCAATACTGAGCAATTGGGATGGATATACATCTCCTCCTTAAAAAATTCAAGGGTCCTATGCACAGTGATAGTTTGTTGTTGCAAATCAGCAAGGTGCTCTAAACCTTGCTTATGCAATTGTCGTGATGGCATGATCCCACAAATATCAAACTGAGGTGCTAAAATAACATGGGATGAAAATGTTTGCAAACCTTGGATCAGCTGAAACTTGGGAACATCTTGCAAAGCTACAAAATTTCCTCCAACCGGTGAAATGGCTTCTCCAATTACTTGTGATGGTGATGGTTTCTCCTCTACTACTACACCAGCACTGGTATCTCCCTCTGCCTCCTCATGCATCTCCTGAATCATGCATGGGACTCTCAATTTCAAGTGCTCAAGACCACCTTGAAAATATGCAAGTGCTCCTTTATATGAGGCAAGTATTTCTATAGCTAGTGGTGGTGGAAGTTCCTCCTCTTCCAGAGTGATATGTTAACATCGTTGCTTTTTTTCTCATGTTATATCTCATCAATGTTGGGAAATGTCTCTATGGAAAGTACCTTGGATTTCCTTTTATCAAACTTCTTAATCAGCCTTTGAGTGAATTTTGCATGAGCAGTCACACTTTCATGTTTGATATGGTTGAACCACCAATCCTTTGCTCCACCCTCAAGGTGCAGCACTGCAATCTCAACATTCTCTCTTTCCGCTACTGGGTGTAGTTGGAAGAAATGATCTAAATCCTTCATTTGAGATTTTACTGTGCTTGTGGATGATCCATTGAATGTAGGAAAGAAGAATTTATTATGTATATGCCTTCTTCTTCTATTGTTGCTGCGGGATCTCTGGTTGTCTTCGATTTGGATAAACTGTTGGAGAGTTATATTCTCCTTGAATTCTCTTGATTGATATTTTTACTCTACAAGATAATTACCCAGATTCTCATGCTCTAAGTATCCCCTATTTCCATGCCATTCATCTCCTTGTGCAAGGAAAGTGGACATAGAAAAGTGTTGTGGAGATTTTTGCATTGCCGGTTGTTTATGTTGTTGATAGTAAGTGCTTAGATATTCCTCATTCCGAAACCTTCTTGAGGTTTATCTTTTCCTTCCCCTTCTCATTTATTTAGTCTCTGTGGAGAGATCCTGCATAGATCTAAAGAGAAGTGTGGAAAAAATTAATCCTTCTGCCATTGAAAACTTCTTCTTTTTCTGCTTCTTCTTCTTATTCTTCTGATGTCATGAATTTCCCACAAGATGAGCCAAAGATCATGCTCGGATACCACTATAATATTCAAAAATGGAAAACATGAGAATATAAAACATATGCACAATTCCAACTATGGTGAAATAAGAATTAAACATGTGGAACTGGAAAAATGTTGGAATACATCAAAACATCATACATATGGGGAGAAAATAACTGAACCATATCATTAAGGATCAAAGTAAGGTAAGTACACAATGCTCCAAAAGGAATGCACTCAAGCCACAAGATGGTTGAAATACACTAAAGAAAACTGGCACTGGAAATGTTGTGCTACTACTACTGTTGGAAACTACTACTACTATGAAGAGGAAACATGTGAGGGAGGTTGTTGGAGTTCTTAGAAAGATCCAAGATTTTAACCATGGGCTCTACTCAAAAAACAAAGAAAAACCCAGAAATGGTTTGGCCAGATTTTAAACTTGCATTTTCGGCCCTTTTTGGGTGGCACACTACACCCCTGTTTGTTGAGTTACGCACTCCCTAGAGAAAACTGTTGATATGGGGATGGAAGAATGATCTATCAGCTATAATAAAACCCACTTATCTCTCTAAATGAAGGGTTTATCCCTTCTTCCTATGTACAAGCTAGAATATTGAGATCTAGCTCCTCCTTTCGCTGCTCAAGTTGCAGCTACAAACTACACAACTGCTGGACTAGACTGCACTGTCAAGGAGGCTGGAGTTGTATCCTACTCCTGGATGATGAAATAATGCTCACATCTCATGTAAATTATCTCTCCAAAGTGAGGGAAATACCCCTTACAATATTCCAAGCTAAAATACTTGGAACTTCCTTCCTCCCTTAGATCTTCCTGGCTAGACTGCACAATTCCTGAAGGAACTATTGCTACATGGAGGTATAATATGATGGCCTGATGATGGATATCACAATGTTGCTCTTGGAATGCTGAAATTGAAGCTCAAGGTGAAAGGATGAATCCTCCATCTAGCAGAAATGATAGAAACTACCTTCCTCCTCTCAAACCCTAAGACAAGAATGCATAATTCCTAAAGCTGTATATGCAAAAGAGAGGGGTTGAATGTGGCACCAATGCTGGATCATGAATAGTTGCTCAAAATAACCTTCCGAGAGTAGGCACTTGAATTCCCCTATGGGTAAGGGTGGGATTCCTGCTTGAGAACACCCGTGTGTTAAACAACACAGCAGACTTAGCTAAACAGTTGAAGCGTGAAAATAATGTCAAATGAAAAAAAAAATCAAATTCCATATTGATTTTCTTTGCTGCCCTCATCTTCCTTATATGGTTGTGAGCCTTCCCTAGCCTTGGCCCACCTCATAATTACGTTGTCTCTCCATGATCTCCAAGATATCTACAATTAATCTCCACTCTCTTCATCATGTGTGCATTTAATGCACCACTTCCTCCATCATTGCATCATTAGTGCTCTATGATTTTACTTTTACTCCTCCACTATCTCCATTATATTTCTCATTATTCTCTATGATCTCCACTCTTCCTCCATTAATAATCTGCCACACTACTCAATAATGATGATCTACTATCTAATTAAACCACATTCACACAACAAAAGTGGATTTTATTCATATATGGGGTTTATGGGTCCCTCCACCCTTTTGTTTACTTACTAAGCAAGAAAAGTAAGAACTCTAATATACCAATTAACTGATGGAAAATTGGGAATATTACACATATTTCTAGATTTAATGTTTGTAATCTTTCTTTTTTATGTTTGGTTTTACACACTTGCTTTTGTCATATAAATTCAGAATCTAGATTTTACTGCAATTTCATTGTTTAAATCCATGGTTAGGTTTAATGTAGAGGTCAGTATTCCCTTTTTCATGATGTTCAATGGCCCATGACTTACATTATTACTAGATCCTTGTTAACGCATGGGACTTTTCTTGGTTTTTGTTTCTGTTAGTAGTGTATATGTTTATTGAAAGTATAACTCTCATATTTTAATGGACAAAGAGAATTTATCAGTACATTTTATTGGTGAAGAACTTTAGTTTCTAGATATTCATACTAGTCTTGCTTGATATCAGATATTAGAGTACATATATATCCTTTCCTAGTATTCTATTCTACTCTACCAACATGGAAGAGGATAAATTCATGTATCATTCATTCTTAACAGAACGATATAATTTCAATCAATATTTTTAACTAAGCATAAAACATTTTCATCTAATAAATGTTCTCAACCTGTAAAACAAACACTTAAAATATGTATCTCGATGTAATCTTCCAGTAAACTAATGATCCTCCCAACCTTGAGCGAGGCAATCACATCCTCTGTTGCCCTTGTGCTCCTCACCAGGGCCTTATTTAATTCACTTAGACAGAAGAAGATAGGCCTCGGGATCTAATCCAATCTATACTTCCCTTGGGTTTTTCCTGAGCTCCACTGGTTTCCATACCAGCTCTGGACAACTCAATGCAACAGACTATTGCTTAACCCCAACATTCTTTCTACACAGTACCCCTTCTAATTCCCAGGATTTTCCTTTTATCCTTCTAGGAAGGTAACTGTCATAACTGTCTCTACCTTTTTACCTTGGGTTTTTGGAATCATTTACCAATCGGTTACTTTCTTTTACTCAAGACAATTTATTAATTATCTTAAAAAAATAACTGAAGTCTTGTTAACCAATAATATTATTTGTTAAATAATTCAAAAGTGTCATAACAAGTCTATGAACCATAATTTAAATTAAAACTGAGTGTTCCAATGATATAGTAAAATGAATAATTGTAATTTTATATATTATTTATCTATATAAATAGATTAAAGAAAACAAATATATATATATATATATATATATATATATATATATATATATATATATATATATATATATATATATATATATATATATATATATATATATATATATATATATATATATATATATATATAATCAATTTATATTTCTTTTAATAATTGTCAAATGAGATTTTTTTATTGGTATTCAGTTCTCTGAGTTGGAAACAAATACATTAGGTAGTTACATATTTCTATCTTCAAAAAAAATCCTTAGACCTTCTTATATTGCACAACTACAAATATTTCCTAAAAGATTCGAAATATTTCCTAAGAGATTCGAAACTAGAGAACAAAAATAGGTTTTTTGGTATATTATTTACAAAACTAAGTGAAGACAAGATTCAACCATAATTTTTTAATTCTCTCAATCTTAATTGACACTCACATAAATTCAAATCTTTAATAACACCAAGAAGAAAATGAAAATATACTATTGAATAAAACCCTTCAACTCCTTTCCTAATTCTTTTCCAATTACATTCTAATATTTTCTCCCTTGAAGAGTGATATAAAAAATGCGAGTATATATGTTTGAAGTAACATACAACTCAAAGAACATGGTAAATAGTGTATATGTGTGAAGTCACATATTTTCGCATACCATTCAAAGAACATGGTAAATTGATAACTTCGATATAAATTGCAAGATAAAGGTGTGGACTAATCCCCAAGTAGGCCACACCATTATACGCGAGGATTTTTTATTATTGAAATGTTTTATAAAAAAAACACAAATTATAGTAATATATTAAGCTAATTAAAAAATATGTGGAATATTTTTTCTTTCGAATATATATTTGTGTATTTTACTTTGAAAAAATAACAAAATATTTATAATTTAATCTATTGCTAAGTAAATGGTACATATCATAATGAATTGATTTATTATTTAATGAATTATTTAATTATTTTTTATTGATTAATTAATAATTAATAAATTAATTATTATTAAAATTTATTAATTATTAATATTATTAAATTTAATTTACAATAAAAGTATTAATATTAATTAATAATAATAGTGATATTAATTAATAATAATTATTATAATGTTAAGTCTTTGAGGTATATTAATCACATTTATTAATATAATTGTGTTAATAAAATATTTATGTGTATATTTTCTTAAAACAAAAATTAATAAAATATGTCTACTTTTTAATTTACTCTATTTCGTAGTAAATAGTAAATACCATCATGTGTGTCATTGAGATAACACTAAAGTCGGAAAGTATGAAAAACATGAAGTAACATGAGAGAGCTCAAGTCTTTAAGCCTTTTATATATCATTGTTGATTGGTATTTGACTTTGACACTATGAACATAACAAAACTATCATGTCTTTAAGAGAGTGAAGTAACATGAGAGAGCTCAAGTCTTTAAGCTTTTTATATATCATTGTTGATTGGTATTTGAGTTTGACACTATGAACATAACAAAACTATCATGTCTTTAAGAGAGTTGTGAGCAGTTAGGTGATCATAGAAAATTTGTTCTTTAGATGTTATGCACTAATGTTTATAACTATATAAACATGCAATAGAAATAAAGTTAAAAGCCTAATATTTATGGGCACATTGAAAACTAAGAATTATTTGGATTTTTGAGCATAAGTTACGTGGAGAAAGGAGCTAGCTAATCAATTTAAAGTAAAGATTACACATAGAACATAATACAGATAATTACTAGAAATATATATATATATATATATATATATATATATATATATATATTATAGAGAAAAGAAATAAAGATTAAAATTAAATTTTATAAAAAAAATCCATATTAATAAAATAAGTTATATAATTGAAAAAAAATAATTAATTAATTTTAAATCACTAAAAAACAATAAATATTCTCAATCTCTTTTCTATTAAAAATACGTTCAACCAAAAATAACCATCGTATGGATAGAGTGAGCACCATTAAGTATATGGGTGAGCACCATTAAATATATGGGTGTCAATAAAAATAATATTTAAAATCAAAATATAACTTCTTGTTTTTTAACCTTACCTTGGTTCCCTTATATTCCAAGATACTAGTGGATGTATATTTATGAGGAACATTATCTATATATTTTAAATCTATTTTTCAAATTTAAAGCTATTTTTCAAACCTACTATGGTGTGTTTTGGTAGAGTTATTCAATAATGTTAATAAATATATATGATGCATCTAAATGTTTTCTTTCTGGAAACTTAGTTGGTAGGAGTTTTGAAGAATTAGCATGTTGTATGGTTAGACATTGATATTGTTTCATTTATTTATAACATCAATAAACACTTTTTAAACTAATTTTTAAACCATAGTTTTTATTTTTTATAAAATATTTTAATCTATTATTATGTATGTGTGTGGGATGGTTACATAAATAGATGATACAATCACAATAATATTTTGAAAAAATAACTTATATTTTTTATAAATTATTTCAACTTACTTTACTTTGTATTATATTATATTATATGGTTATGAAACAGTGTATTATATGGTTATTTAACATTGTAGTTAAATATAAAATAATCACAAAAATTTGAATTTAATTGTATTTGACAATATTTTTTTTAACAAATATTCCATATTTTTATTTTTTTTTTAAATTAATTTAATGTAAATAGTATGGTTATACACTAGTGTGTATAATTAAAATATGGATATAATATAAGCTGAGAGGGATCCAATTTCTTCATGTGTAAATTTTTTTATGAGGCTATATTATTTAAATGTTTTGTATAACTTTTTTTTTTTTTTTAGGCCCACTTAAGCAAAATTTCAATTTTGATAATGGATAGACACAGTTACACATCATAGTGGGATGTAGAATGAGCCTCTCGGCTCAATATAATATACACACATGTTTTTTTTCTGACCAATATTTTATATAAAAAACAAATTTAATTATGTAATTGAGATTGGGTTTAAAAAGTACATTGATATGAGGGGTGGAAAGAGCGGGATGGGTCATTCAATGCTCCATAGAAGAAAATAAACATAGATTCACTTAGGGTCTAGGATCGACAACAAACAACCAAGCAAAATTATGGGCGCTTTAGAGAGGTCTTAACCTTACCAAAGAAATAATAATTAGGAAGCTGAGGATTATGGGGGATTCAATGTTGGTGATAACACAAATATCCAAAGCAATGAGAGGAATTTCACCAAGCTTCTCCTCAATTGTTCAATGAATGGCATTGTTGGCTTCAAAATTCGAAGAAATTTCTCTACGTCATGTCTTTAGATAACTAAAGGAGGAGGCTGACTCCCTTGCGAACCGAGGAGACCAATTGGAATACAGAGTAATTCTGGTTTATTCAAGGGGTTTTTTCACTCTAGTTATGTAACATTCATCATAAATGGGAAAATCTTGGAGATCAAAGGAACCAACCACAATGTTAGTTGTTTTGTCACTCTAGTGACGTAGCATTTATCATAAATGGGAAAATCCTAGAGATCAAAGGAACCGGCCACAATGTGAGTTGATTTAAGAATTAACAATAAACGAAAGATGGAAGTACAAAATACCACAACGAGGATGGAAGAGGAAAAAAGGGATACCAGAAAATCTTGCCCACTTCGCAATAAAATCTTGGTGATCACCACACCTGGAGATATCATGAAGGAGATTAGATAGTTTTAAATTCTCAAAGGAAATTTTTGTGTCAGAGAATGTGGGATTTGTAGCAATTTGATGAGAGAATCAATGTTACAATGTACTCCTTGTGCGAGAGAATTGTCGCCCGAGATAGCGATCATACTTTGTTAAAAGATGTGCTAAAGAATTTAATGCTTTATATGAAATGAATTGGATCCTAAGACGAGCACGAATTGATAAATTCAAGATTCCAAGGAACTCATCGGCCATTGGCATGATCCTCGAGTGGAACCCTAATATGAAATATTGGCTTCTCTTAATGATGGAGAACAGTGATGCCATGGAGAATTCAGAGAGATAGAAGGAGGTTTTTTGAAAACAACTCAAAAATATGTTGAGAATGTATGAGTTCTTGCAAAAGAGACTAGAATTTCTAGAAAAAGGGAGGGATATTCGAGCTAGAATGGTCGACCTCAAGATAGAATGGATGCGATGCATGCAAGAATGGAACACCGACTCACTTGAATGGAGACAAATTTGTTGCTTATGAGGACTGAGTAGAAGGATTCTGTCCAGAGCTCGAGGGAAGAGCATTATCAAGACTTTATGGACCATGTATTGTCTCTGCAAGCACTAATCGAAGGAATCATGGAAGGCGAGGGAGGAGAATCGCATGGCAAGTAGGTTGCAATTGGGAACAGGATAGATCATGTCCTTCTAAGGCAATTTTGTAATAATGTAGTATGCTTTGTAAATTTTAAATATTTTTGGGGAAATTTGTATAATCTATGGGTATTTTCAGTGTAATATTGTAAAGCAGAAGTCTCACGCCACTAGGAAAGATAAGTTATGGCTCTACTAGAATTTTGATGTTGTTGATGTTAATGTTGAATATAAATAAAGGTCGTCATAAAAACCAATCTTTTATTTAATACAAATAGTTTCTTTTTATTAAATACATTGATACAACATTATAGTTTAAATACATGAAAAAATACTTCTACTAGAACCTCTAAAAAACCCTTAGCTTAAAATGAAAAAAATATAACTGATTTTATAAAATCTTCTTTTAAAATAGAGAAAATATAACTAATTCTATTTAAAAAAAAAAAAATTACCAAGTAATATTTTTCTTAGATTTTAACTATATTTTCATTATTATAATTTTTACTCTATTTCATAGAGAATTAAATAAGTTGAAAACAAAATTAATGTTCAAATTTCATGATATTTCTGCTTATTCAAACTTTACACAATCCTTATAACAAAGTCTTATTCTTTTACCCAATATTTACACCAATATTTACACCGTCACAATCTAAAATGAACCCAGATATATTTACATTCTAATAAATAATAACGTCAATGAAGGGAAGGCTCTCAACCCTCTCAACCCTAGTAAAGGACGAAGATGATAAGATAGCGATAGATTGATATGCCAAAAGAACCATTTGAATATTCATCCCTGACTTAATTTCACTGTAATTAGATTCAGCTTTCTATCTCGCTTTAGTGGACGCGGAGTATAAGAACGTGCCATAAAATTGGTTAACAAACCAAAAAAAATATTCATCTCTGACGGGGAATTCTTAATTTCAATGTTGAGATGGAATATGCCGTTCAACTTCATATATGGAATGTGAGCCATTTGTAGCCGTATTTAAATATAGGCAAGTCGACTCCTGACGGGCCCGTCAAATTCTATCCCGCCCTGCGAACATGCGCTCGAGAAAGTTCACTCCGTGAATTTGGCGGCTATTACAAATTAAATACGGAAAACTGTCATTCGACCAACTATGCCACGGAGCTGATTATGGGAGGGAGACCGGTCAAGCATGACATTTTGGATCAGCGAGTCATATATGTCCGGCGCTCTTGTCCATGTCGCATGCCGTCTTGGAAGAGCAAAGAATCAACTCTTATTTTAATCGATGGCCAATTTTCTCCGAAGAAGCCATTGCTTGTTTTTTTTCGATAAGTCCAAAAGATAATAACGGAGCATCATAATCACACGATATGACATATAAATGGATTTACTTAAATTGTATGCTTACCACAACGAGGGCTACCAAGGTTGTTAGCTAAGTAAGAATTGCCTACACAAATTTTACCTCAAACTCATTTCTTGAATGTTGGGAAGAGTGAGTTATCAAATTAGTAATGGGTCAATTATTATTGATTGCTATCTATTAATGCAAGTGACTTATTATTGTTATTCAAAGAAAACTATGTCATTTAGAATTAATTGTTAGTGATTTATAAGAGACAAACTTTCACTCCTACTCAATAGATGTAAACATTCTTTTAGCCAAACAAAAGCAGTTTTATGGTATAATGAGCTCCAACTGTCATAGTCATTCCAAGGAAATATTTCAATATGGGGAAGACATGTAATTCTTTCCAAGTTTAATTTCTAGTTGAAGCTTATTTTCTTTAAATATTTTTTTTTTCTAAATAAAGAAAAGATTGTTCACTATAGTATTAAAAAGGAATACACATGTTTCATTACAATTGATTGAAAGCGTTATAAAACATAAATAATCTCACTCTCACTTTCATTGTATGCAAGACACATTACAAGAAGATTGAGGTAAAGAGGGAAAATACAGTGGGAAGACCCTCCAATCACCCACGATCCCATGCCCCCCCCCCCCCCCCCCCCCAACAAGCATGATTTGTTCTCGCATCTACATATTATGTTAACTATGTATTTACTATGAATAAGGATGATGTTGTTGATCACCCCATCATGAATCTATTCTCAAATCTGCATACTATGTTAACTATGTATTTGTTATGAAGAAGGATGTTGTTGTTCATCAACCCATCATGAATTTGTTCTCAGATATGTCTAATACCAACATATGAGAATCCTTTTGTTGTTGGTTGACCCTTGTACTTGCTAATAGTAGCAATGAGAGCTCGTGGAATACCAAAAAATTGAAAACTAGTTTCCTATGACTTGGTACTTCTGCTCACCAGTTGACTAGTTTACTATAGTGTTAGGATCACAAAGCACTGAGAGAAGTGGTGGTGTCTAAAGAGGTTGTTGTTTGTTCCCACCAGTCAGCAGGACAAATAATCATGGAATTTTTTTGCCTATAAATAGGCTACATCCATGATAAATACCATGGGAAAAACCATGGATGCCCATATACCTAGAGCTAAAAACCACCACTAACTTGACTGAGTCAAGTTCACTCAAACAACCCAAACAATTCTCCCCTTAAACTTGACTTCAAGAGATTGAGCTAGTCCCATTCATCAATCATCTCATCTGATTTTTCACATTCGTCACCCCTTGCTAGGATACAAGTACACCTACCACCTTGGTACCTCTCCAAGTGGTCCATTCCACAACTTAATGACTCCATTCCCCACTGCACATGTATGTCTGAGCAAACTCTTAAGGCCTTACAACTATGTGTGCTCCCATGTAACATGCCTACTTGAACATCAAGTATTACAACTTCATGGGGAAATGTTTTGGACCAAAACCCTTAGGGTGTTCACTCATTGCACATTGGCTCTTTCATTAACCTTTCGCACTATTGAATCCATCTCCATTATTTTCTTCCAAATGGCCACTCTCTCAGCTTTGATATCTAGCTTGCTCCACACCTATATTTTCACTAACCTTGAAGCTACAACACATTTACCTCCATGCTCCATTTCTCTTGATAATGATTCATTGTTCCCATGTTTTTAGTGATACTACCCGAATTTTATTTATTTATTTATTTTATCTACTACTCTATATGTTCCCCTGCTTCGCCACCACCTAATCCTCATGTTAAGTGACCTTCTAAAAATACATTGTTCATATTTGCAATCCTAACCTCCATGGTTGCAACAAGAGTTTTTTTTTTCATGTCCACAACTTGACCTTCGATGCCACTATTTTATGTAGATCTTGGCCTCTCCTTCTTTTGCTTCCCCAACCTTACCTTCTTCTAGGTTGGCCTTTTCCTCAAGATTAGGCAAACCTTGTTCTCCATCACTGAGCATTTGGTTATCAGTTAGAGCATCAACCTTGGCCTCATCCATGTTGATGCTTTCCTCCACAGCTTATGTCTTCAACATCACCTTCATTCTCTAGCAGATTCTCATCATACCATCACAACACTCCACCTTATGCCAAATCACCATTGCACCACACCAACTTCTTCGATAGACAATTGCATTACTTATCTCATGAATGTTTTCATTACCTTCAACTCTAATACCAGTGGTTAGGATCATAGATCACCATGAGAAGTGGTGGTGTCTAAAGACACCATTGTTTGTTCCTACTAGCCAATAGGGCAAATGATAACAAAGTTTTTTTGGCCTATAAATAAGCTACATCAAAGATAAATACCATGGGAAAAGCCATGGGTTCCCATATTCCTGGAGCCGGAAAACCACCACTAACTTGACTAAGTCAAGTTTACTTGAACAACCCAAACATATAGAGCATGGTGTAACCTCCATATTATGTGACTTTGATCTATAATGCTTTGTTGATAGACTTCTAAATCATATCCTTAAATATGATAAAAAATTTGATCCAAAGTGTATGCAAAATCATCTTGAAAATATCCCTCTAAGAGAGGTGTTAAAGATATTGTAATAAGATGAGTGCAAGGTATCAAAAAAAAATTCTTTGATGTGACCATATGATTAGGGGATCCTCGATATAAAATCCAGTTATTAGATGGTGAAGCAATAACAGTAAAATCATTATCCAAATATTGATCCTATAGTGGCTTGTCTTTAGTCTTCTTCTTGGCATTCTATGTAATGTAGTTATATAGATCATGTTGCTGAGGTACTTTGGCCATTAGATCAATTATCTTCATCGTACAAGAACTTTATGGATGGAATTATTTTGTTGTAGTAGCTACACTTTGTTATCTTTTTCTTGTAATTTTCTCCCTTGGAAAGCTTAGCCTGCTTACTGAATTGAGAGCCTTCTTCATCTATATGATCAAGATATCTTATTTTATGCTTACCATTCGTGTTATCATCTTTCATTGTAAGTTAGAAAGGTGTGCAAGGATTAAGAGCCCATTGAATATGAGATTATTTTTCTCATGTATCAAGAACTTAATGAAATTATTTAAAGATGATATCTTCCAATTCATACCCATGGAGAGTTTAGCAGTATGGAAAAAAGAAGAAGACAAGGGCATAATATTGAGGACATAGTTTAGAAACTATAGAAATGATAAGTTGTTTCTCCTTCCTCTCTATCCCACAAGCTTTAAGTGTGTCACTAGGGTCTTAAATCTTGAAAAAAGTCCCATAAGGTCTCCAAATGGTTGGGATCTAGAGAAATCAACCCATTCTCTATATGATATTATCTCAACTAATCTTTCTTTCCAAAAAATCCCTCCAGTTTTTTCCAAACTTCATTAGGTGTTCAGCATGACTTATGAGAGATAGAAAAAAAAAGTATCACATCCCATAGGCTTAAGCCATCCTCTTGAAGTATTTTATTTCTCAATAGTTTATATATTATTAATTTTAGTATCCATTGTAATCCTATAGAGTCTCTTACTGTGCAATAATAGAATTACCTTTGGCTTCCAATCAAAGTAATTGAAGGGAGTAAGGATGAGAGTGAGATAGCCAATTATCTCTGTGATATTTTAATCTTGTTAAATCTACAATAAAATATCAATATTTTTCACAAAATCACTTATGCTTTGGAACCATGTTGGATTTTGAACATAATCACAATATATAAGTATGCAAAATACTAGAGTTACTTGCAAAACAAGAAAGAAGCGAGAACAAAATTACTAAAAATTTGACTAATGAACCAAGGAGACAATTTGAATTACTCATTAAATATGATGGTATGTTATTTCTAAAAATGAATACAATACATAATCTCTATGGGTCAAATCGCGAAGTTGGGAAACAGTTTTTGGCGGATGGTTAGAATTCGGGAGAAATTTTTAATTTCTCGGCCGAGAAAAAAGTCAACTAAATTTCTCGGCCGAGAGTTTTAATAACTCTCGTCCGAGAGATTTTAAATATTTTGGACGAGAGTTTGGTCGGGTTTAACATGAGTTAAAATTCTCTTGGACGAGAGTTATGCATTTTCTCGTCCGAGAGTTGTGGTCACAAAACTCTCGGGAAAGTTTTTCGGACGAGAGTTGTGTCACAAAACTCTCGGAAAACTCTCGGACGAGAGTTGGCAAAACTCTCGGACGAGAGTTGGCAAAACTCTCGGACGAGAGTTGGAAAAACTCTCGGACGAGAGTTGGCAAAACTCTCGGACGAGAGTTTTTCCAACCCTCGTCCGAGAACTTCTCCAACTCTCATCCGAGAGCCATTTAACTTTTAAAAACCCATTTAATAGTGACACAATGAATACGTTTGGTTTTAATAATTGATGACAAAGACGCAAAGGATTTTTTATTTGAAATATGAACGCTGTATGGAGATTTGACGCACATGAATTTTAATATGACAATGGTATACCCCTACGCATCAACTTGTGTAATTTGCCTTTGAGATCAATAGTCAAGTTTCAGTGTGTTGTGTTTTGATTTTCTGATCTAATCCATTAAACACAATTAGAAAATTCACTTATCGCTCCCAGTTTGTTGAAAAAAGTCAAGAGTAAGAAATACCCCTTGACAAGTGGAATAAAATCGTTAAACCAAAGAGAGAGGGAAGACAGGGATCAAAGATCTAATCCCTTTTCAAATTATTTGGAAGCTAAAGGGACTTGGAGGAATCATCACTTGAGACGAATTTCCACAATATGTCATGACTAAGAAGTATGTTGAGCCCCTTAACATTGAAAAGTCTATAAGGTGTTCAAGAAAACCTGTCATAGAAGGTTTAATCAGTTGGAGAGAAATGATCGAGACCATTGACATACCATCTCATAGGGGATCATTTGGCTTAGTTGGCTGATAAAAGTCAGTAGGGGAGGTTGCAAACTGACCCTTGGTTTGGGGGTCTGATAATCCTAGATATATAGGGAGTTAATGGACAATATTCAATTTCAAAATTATTTTTCCTAGATAATGTTATGATAAAAACAATGCTTGGGTCTCAAACCGGAGAAGAGAAGATCAGTTAGGGTTGTAGGATGATCTTTTTGAGGAATGGAGAGCATATGTTTCATACTCATAAATAGTATTAATATCATGTAAAATTGGTTTGGGCTGCAAAAAGGTTAGAAGGTGAATACACAGTCAACAAAGGCTATCATATGGCTATACCACTTAGTAGAAAAAGGGAAGCCATGTAAACTTGGAGGTGGAAAATAATTTGGAAATTACAGAATCATATGAAGAAAGCAATCTTTCTATTACTTATTCTAGAATCTAAGCAACAAGGTGTTGACCTTATGATCACTACTAGGGGGGCTTCTCTTTGTCTTTTGGTGATAGAATGGTCAATAATCTTATTATGGATTTGTCTTTACTTGAAGGATATAGGTCAATGTGTATCCGCCTATTCAGTCATTTTTTAAGTGGGATGATTAAGATGACCAGTGGTCTTTATAGGCCGTGAGTTATCAAAGATAAAAGGTACTTTCTTCAGGACTGTTTGGCTGTTTTGAAAACAGTTTGACACACATAGATAGTTCTGCCTTTATGGCCCCGTTTATAAGGTTAACAAACACAGATTTATGCTCTTTTTAACCTGAATTCAGCTCCAATAAACAGTGACTTCCAGATGTATTACAGCACAAGTTTCCAAATTTAGCAAGCAGAAATTAAGTCAATTGATGACAGCAATCTTCAGGTTTCATTTCCAGCACAAAAGGAAAAGATATGTATGTCTAAATATGCTGTACAAGTATGCTGCTATTACACCCATTATGCAGATTTATACATTCAGATTTTGGTCTAGCCTTCGGATATACACTGCTGAGTACAATTAGACCTTTATGGCAGAAATGGAGTAAAGTAGTCTCATGTAATTTCCAGATATATGAAACAGAAATAAAATCAAAATGAGGTTTAGATGGATTTTATTATGACTCTAAGGTGGTACCAGTGACTTGTATATTCCTTGGGTTTTATAGTATGCTGACATGTTTGACAGTTTTGAGCGGCCTTGAAGACTTTACTCTCCACTCACCTATTCCAAGGCCCTATGACCTAGCTAGTTGGTGTATGATTAATGACAAATACAAAAACTTCTAGTTCATTTTAATTATAGCGCTTGATTTTAAGTGGTTGTTACTTAATTCAAATGTATACGGAAGTGAAAATGATGGTGTTTATCAACGCAAAAGAGATCAATGAAATCCTACTACATGCAAATGAAATACTTTTCTTTCGATGAAAAGAGATTTCTAAATGGGTTCTACGAAACTAAATAAGCAAATTTTTATTTTATTTTATTTATTTTATTTTTTATTTTTATTTATTTATTTCAGTTATCACTCTTCACACACTTTAGAAAACTATCAAAAAGGATTAAAATGCTTTAGTGCAACTAATGCAAAAACTACCAATGATATGCAAATTCTAGGATTACTAACTAAGGAAGAAAAAAGAGCTTCTATGGAGAAGTGGTTCAATCACTTTTGACAGACAAGCAAGGAAAGTCCCAACAAGAAATCCTTTGCATACAAAATGCCAAAATATACTTGATATAAAAGAGAGAGAAATCTAGAGAAAGACTCCTTTCAAGACCAAGAAAACGAACCAAAAAAAAGAAGCTAACAAACTGCCTCAAAATATATGAGAACCGTAAAAGGGAAACCAAAGCAAAAGCAACACAAAACAATAATTATTTTTTTTGGCTTTTCACTTTTAAGGAAAACAAAAATATTTCAAAAAGACAAGCACAAAACTACTCAAGAACCAGAATCAAGAAAATGAGCCACAAAGAGACTTTAAAATTGCATAAGCCAACTGTGATACTTTCGTAGCAGGACTCAAACAAGAAATAAGAAGCAAAACACCCAAGAAACTGATTCAGAACAGTAGCACACACTTCCAGCGAACAAAAACTCAAAAAACCAAGAAAAATGTTACTTTAAGACTTGCTAAAAGGCTAGTCCCAATAAGTCAAGAAAACCAAAGAAGTCAAAAGAGGCAAAAAGAAAAAGCGAGGAAATTCATAAGGCCAAGATGAGCAAACAAGTAGAGACTTACTGTTCTGAATGGTCAGAATAGCTAAGAGCTCCAGAAAGAGGTCTTGGTGCTACAACCGCAATTGCAACTTCACAAAACAGGAAAACCCATAAAATGACTAGGTATTCAAAAGAAAATGAGAGAAACTGACATACAACCAGATACAGGAAGGGCTTACAGGGCCTCAAAAATCAGATTTTCAAATTTTCCTAGGCATACGCGGGTTCGCTATGTGCACACGCATGTATATGCAACTGTAACCAAAGCAACATACATATACATAGGTTCTTTTGGAGAAAACAGAAGGCATACATGACTGTGTACAGCCGAAGTACCATATATAAACAGAAATAAGGAAAAAAAGAAAGACCTAGGTCTGATCAAGAGATCAGGGCTTCTGTCTGGTTGGGAAAAAGACTTACTAGACTGCAAGTGTGATTAACCTATCATGGAACCTACAAGACGGATAAAACAACCCAAACTAGGAATTACGCAGATGTAATCCCCAGTGGAGTTGCCAGTTTTGTTACGAGAAAATTTACCCTATGGTCTTGGTTTGAAATATCTAACAGAGTAGGGGCATGTCATCACAAGAAGGACTCAAATTACCAACTTCTATGCTTTAAACTAGAAAGTGAGGATTGCATATATTACCCGTTTATCCTTCGTTTGTAGTAGATCCTGTAGGTTTCAAAGCCCCTGCAACTCCTCGTGCTCCAGAACCTGCAAATTAGTTAAGAAAAAGCACAAAACCTAGTTGTACAACATAGATGTCCTAGATGTTATCAAATTAGCATACATGATATCATAAAGATAATATGAAACAAACTATTCAAGATTATTAAGCATGTACAAGAGACATATAACACATGAATAGCAGGAACATGATGGTAATTCTTTTATTGATAACATGTACAGAAAATAATAGTGGAGAAATCACCTCAGATCTGCCATGGCCTTGAGCAAAACCGTCGTCCGAATTCGTCTAGCCCTAGCCTCACAAGGCTTCTTCCATAAATGGTGCGCAAAGGATGTCACATGGAATGAGGGTGATCATCACAAGGAAACAAGGGTTTCGTGAAACCTAGGAAGTGCAGGACTCATAGGGGAAATATCAGACTTGATCAGGGCTATAACAGGCTATAATATCAATAGTATTCTCTCTCTCCTCTCTTAGGCCATTCGCTTGAGGGGTATTTATACTTCCTCAAATTAGTTTTTTCAGTTGGGGAACAATTAGGCCACAGGCTGGGGTAGTTAAGTTACAGGAGAAATCGTAAACCCTGCTTTAGTAATAGGGAAATTTTATATTTTTTAATATTTTAAATAGCATACACGGGTTAACTATGGATGGACCTGCATGTGCACGTGGAACAAATAGGCAGAGTTGCGTATGGATTTTAAAATATTGTTTTTTGAGAAATGTGACCAATTATGAATGGAAGGGATACCGAAGGCCAATGCATAAGTCATCAAATATATCGAGGTGATAAATGATGCTATAACAAAGTGAGCCAACCATGTTTCCAACTTCTCCACCCTTTTAGTTAGCAGATTTTGACCCCGCTACACCACCACGATCCTTTTTCAGATATGGCATTGAAAGTAATGAAATTGATTTAGCGTAGCAATCAAAACCTCACGTTCTTCCTTTCTAGACCAATCATAAGATTTTAGGTGATCTAGAACAGACTAAAGCAAATCATGATAGATTTCGGAGCGACTATGTCGGCTATCAACACTTGCATGCCCTAGCTGACGATTCTGACCCCACACACCTGCTCCATCATCAGGTACCACTCTGCCTTTATTTTCACCACCAGTTGTACGACCGCCTCTTGCACCACCTCTGCCACCATGGAATCCCAACGCCACACAGACCAGACCCCTAGTAGCTCGGCCACCCTGCCTTGTATGACCAATAATACAACCCTCTAATGCCACCTTATCCTTTGTGCTACATCCTTCCTTGTTGGATGAAACTCCCATCTGCTTGGGTTGAGAGTGGGAGTTACACATAACAAGTCTCATGGTGAGGGCCAAGGGATACACCTCAAAAATGAGAAACAAGACCACCCAACAAGTTGAGAAATACAACAGGGAAAAATATAGCCCCGACTTATCCAACAAAATTCTAATCCATAGGGCTGAAAACCACCTTTCTCCAATCCAAAGAGTTACAAACAAACCCATAGATAAGAAACACACCAGCCAAACTAAGACCTTTGCTTCTCTTCTACAAGGGGAAGCACCTGAGAACAAAGACACAAATAAAAGAACTTGACACCAAAGTGTGAACACACAATATACAAACTTGAGCCAATTACCAACCACAACAATTGTCTCAAGACCACCCGCCCACCACTGAACCCCATTATTGCTTACCCAGTGGTGGGTCTCAGGAATCCATGGAGAAGCCACAGAAAGAGGAAGAACAAAAGGACACGTGATGAACAAGAAACATAAAAACATTCGCAAACAAAAATAACACTCAGGGAGAAATTTAGAAAGAAACACAAGAGTAGGCACTAGAATCAACCAAATTACCATGCAAAATTCACTTAAGCTGTTGACGGAGTAGAGAAACCAGGTTGTGGGAGAATAAATTTAACACGTTTGTGAACTGTTCATGGAGGAGGAGGTGACAATGACAAAACCTACACCTCTCCCAGATTAACCTAGGGCCTAAGATATCAAAATGACTAACTAAGCTCAGACCGCCAGCCTCCAGCTACCATACTACCACAACGATATAACATTCCTAAACTGCGAAGATCACCATAAACCTGCTTACCTCTCCAACACTCAAACCCGAAGAGAATGAATGAGACCAAGACTTCACACACAACACTGTTAAACTCACCGTACACCATCCATAACAGGAGGACATGGAGTCTATCCTCCTTCCCATTTTCCGAATGTACACTCTCATCGCACACGCGTTTTGTGGACCTCAGTGTTTGTCACCCCCATCGGGGAGTAGGCTTCATGTATTTTAATTAATATTCAAATTAAAAAAATTATAAATATAATTTGTAAAATGTAAACGAAATCCAAATAATTTCACCTTAAAATGATTTTTCTCGATCATATTAATTTATAAAAAAAATTAACAAGAAAAAATCAATAAATTAAATAAATATAAATTACAAAACCATGGGCTCACAAGATTAATATCTTTAATCATAAATTCTTGTAACTTAAAATAATAAGTTTAACCAATCTCTCGATTGGTGATTTGGTTGGATAAATAAACCATTAAGTTGCTTGTGTCAATGCAAGCTCTATCATATAAAATTATAATAGGAATATTTTCCATTTAAGTTGTCACTTGATTGGTGTGCATGAACCAGACTATATATATGTATATAGTTGTAACCTATGAGGGTATCTTTATTTGATTAATATACTTAAAATGGTACTTGATTAATATGTTTAATTCATTTTAAATGTAAAAATTATATATTTTTATTATTATATATAATAATAAATTATAAATAAATTATTTAAACAATTAGAAATTTTTATTTCAAATTTGATTAATGATGAATACATTAATGATTCTCGACCGAGAGTTTTCTAAACTCTCGGCCGAGAGTTTTTAAACTCTCGTCCGAGAGTTTTTAAACTTTCAGCCGAGAGTTTGCCCGGGCGATTAAATTTAACTTTAGGCGGGTTAAACTAGTTTCAAATTTCTCGGCTGAGAGTTTTAGAAAAATCTCGGCCGAGACATTTTCTCGGCCGAGAGTTTCTGGTCAACAAAAAACTCAAACAATCCTGCAGTTTTAAGAAACCTGCAACTTCGGAGGGACAGAACACCTACAAAAACAAATTTTTTTATGTCGGATCAAGTACCATTAGATTCATCTCTAAATCTAGTTTTTGATGATGTAAGATTTATGGAGTTTCGTTAAAAAATTCAATTTTTTATTTATTTTTTACTAAACGGTGTCACTATGGAATTTCATTGTTCGAAAAATTGCATTGAATGAAAATTCAATAACTTTCAAGTGAGGACACCAAAAAATTCAAAAAAATCATATTGCACTTCCTCTCCCTGTCTACTTCAAAAGGGTACTCTCATTTTTCTTATTGACGATCACATTGAAAAGAAAATCAAAGGATAATAAAATGTACTAAAACATCACTGTTGTTTTGTCTTCGTCCATTTCAAAAAATAATAAAAAATAGTGATTTGATCCGAAAATTACCAAAAAATAGTCTGTGCACTAGTGAAATATATGTAGATTATGATGCTATGGTTTTTTTCCAAAAAATGAATAACCTTCCCTAAAAAAAGTTAAGGATAATAAAGTGACTATTTATGTTTGCCTGAAAATTTCAAGTATATGCAGTTAGTAAATAACAAATTTACCCCTCTATATGTCAATATTTTTTTTTTTAAATATCGGTATGGAGGTAAGACAATTCTCTACAATTCTTGTTTTTATGTCAAAGCATAATTTGTGATAAAAATATGAGTTTAGTGGAGTTGAAGTTGAAAAACATAGAAAATTACAATTTTCAACATCAAAAAAGGGCAAAAAGTGTTTCCCAACTTCACATTTTCACCCCTTGCTACAGTGGTAAATGTGGGAGTTTGTTAAGGGGAGTTCAGGGGGTGAGATTCTGCCTCCCCCGCACATATACATTTTTTGATTTCCGTTATGATTTGGTCATGTTTTTAAAACATAACTATTTGTTTGTTTGAATATATATATGGCATGTATTTGTTTAACATTAAGTGTTGGGCCGCTGCATTGGGTGGGTCGGCCCTCCCGGCCAGCGTGGGTTCAAATCCCGTCGGTTAATAATGGGTATTTTTTTTTCATTTTAATAAAAATAAGGGTTATTGGGAAAATTAATGAGGCCACAATTTCTCCATTTTTGAGAGGCCAAGTTCCCTACCGGTTGACAGTGATTTTGTGGGACGCTTAAACTTGGCCCACTGCCCAACTTTGACCAAAAATTTAACTTTCTCTAACTTCTCCATACGAGGTTGGATTGGAGATTCATTCACACCATTGGAATCGGGGCGACGACTACTTCAGTCTGAACCTATTTCGAGAGTCATCCAACCACTTTGAATTTTGATCATTTCTGAACCCTCTTGATCTATTGAGGGTGTCTAGAACCACCTAGATCAATCCTCCCCACTGAGGAGCTTTTGTTCCACCAAAAGCATGAAAATAATATCCAGATTCTTTATACCTTGTCTACACCACACATGTCCTGAAATGTCACCCTTCATTCTCCTTCACCTTTGTCCTTCGGAGCCATAAGCAATGAGCCTACACCTGCATCCTCTGCAAACCTATAGTGAAATATTTTTCAAATTACATGCTTAAATAAGTGACCAACTATGAACCAAGCATCCCATACATGCTACGATTTTATAACACATACTCTGTGGTCAAGTTTATGTCAAATGGAATCAATACCCTAGCTATCAATACAAGGCCAAAACATCATTTTTGCTTAACAAGCGATGGAAAAATCATCATTTCTTTTACATTTTAACATGAAACACATGATTTACAAAGTAAGTCCAAACACACTACCAAACCTATAAAAACCATCTCTCACTTATCAAAGTGAATGGGTCATCCCTCTTTGGTGCATTTACTTGTCGAACAGTTGTTTCAACTAGCTCATGTATGGATACTTTGTTCTTGAGATGTTGCTCTGGATGGAGCCTCCAAGACGTTGTTATTTGATGGCCACTTCTATCGCAATAACTGCAATGAGTCTTCTTCCTCCAGACCTGCTTTACCTTATCTTTTCATGCGACGGAGAATGCCTTTCACGCCTCATCCTCTTTCGTGCTGCCATTATTTTCCAACACTCAACAAATACATGGTTATGTAAACCCCCAAAACTACATGTTTTTCAATGCCATGATCTATGTTCATTATTAGCAACATGCTTGTAATAAAAATGAACATTAGAATGCCAAGACTTGTTTTACGCTTCTTGTTGGTCTCTAGTGTAATCATGGGGATGAGAGCTTGCCTCATCTCTTTCTCTTCAATGTGTGTTGTCATAGGATGATGGTGAAGTGTTCCCATCATTCTATTTCCCCAATTTATTGGAATATTTTGGCACCTTTGAGCACTTCCCCTCAGTGTATCCCAAACCTGTGAATCTAGGTCTCTGCAAAAACTCTAATGGTTGAGTTATGCCTTGGCCATTCACACCAAGTCCTCCTCCTTTGTACCCCATTTTGGTAAAGAGTCTCATGCCAGTTCTTGTAATGGGTATCTCCACGTTTCCAATAGAATTAATAGCATGAAAAGATGAAAATGAAGAAAAATTAGCATTGTTTACCTCAATTGTTGATTCAGAAATAGGTGGTGAAGGATTTTTTAAGCCTTCGTTGCGCTTCAACTTCTCCAAGGCCTCTTCCACGACTCACAACTGAAGCTGCAATCTCCATTTCTCTTCTTTCTCTTCTCGTAGTAGCCTCCTTAATTTAGCATTCCCTTCTCAAAGACTCTGGTTTATCTCCTCATTCCAATGCTGAGAAGATGATGAAGGAGAAAAAGAAGATGCATAAGCACTAGAAGATGTAGATGAAGTATTGTTCTCTGATCTTTCCTTCTCCTCTTCCTCTATTCTCTTCTCATAAGCGTCATATATTATGTCCACCAATTTTGACATCCTCAGCATGGCCTCGTACATGTCTTTTTCATCCTCCATTACTGCACATTCAATCATTGATTACACTCGCAATTCGCATCAGCAAGAAGATTGCTCTGATAACACTTGATCTGGATCTGTCAGCTACCGGATTTACCCATGATATTTTACTTCTGTGATGTTGTTGGAATTTCATTTTAAAAGAGCATAAAAGAACACACGTGCATGTTGTAAAGAAGGGAAGCAAGACAACCATCAACAACACGAGACATTGATAACAAAGTTCACCCAGTGTGGGCTACGTCTCCGGACACAGTGACAAAATGGTGTAGGCCGCTTCATAAATTTATGGAAATGGGAAGATGTACATAGATGATGTTCATATAAGGACGTGCCCTCAACATGAGTGGCTTGTCTCTCCATGAGACGTTCCGCTACAGGAACTCTCACTCACAATGGACCTCCTATCAGCATGACATAATCTCACATGAAGCAAAAACAAGATCCTGGAACATGCATTAAGAAAGGATCTAGAAATCATAATACATATCAGAGAAAAAAGAGGCACATGATCAAACTGCATATACCTCAACCCTTGAAGTTGGTTGAAGAAGCGGATGCTCAGTTGCTGAATCTGGCTTCACCATCAAGTTCATGGCATCGAGGGGTATAGAATCGACTCTCTGCACTGAAAATTCTTACACTGTCACTCCAATCTGGAAAATGGCCGAAAAATGGGAAGCTTTGCTACTTAAATGGACACCACCCATTGAGTTCATGTCGCTAAGAGGTGTAAAATTGACATAACGTTTGTCAAAAATGGGCTCCGGGAAGTTTTGGGCCTCAAGGAGTCTTTTGATTCCCTCAATATTCCCTAAGATTTTGTTCTGCAGGGAATTTGCAAATCTACTGCTCAAATGGCCATTCTAGCTTTACCATCGCATTCCCTACAAAATTCTGGTTAAAATGATTGTAAACTTCATATCATTCTGAAAAAATGAGAAATTAACTCCCCATGGAATCTTTCAGGTATCAAAGAATATACTCTGCAAAATATTCTATGTCTCGAAAAGCATGCCAACATGGTTCCGCCTCTGTGGACGTGCTCATGGTTCCACCCCTAGTTTGGGCTTAGCGTTCCGCTTCTCATCCTCTGAGTTCCACCATAAAACTTCTTCAAATCAGCTCCTTCCTGTCTCTGGGTCGAATGGCAAATATGAGAGTTTTTAAATAATATTTGTGTCACAAAGTTTACCACAAATGCATCGTTGGTGTAGTGATAAATGTGGGAGTTTGTTAATGGGAGTTTAGGGGTTCAAATGCCGCCTCCCCCTCGTATATACATTTTTGGATTTCCATTATGATTTGGGTGTGTTTTTGAAACATAATCGTTTGTTTGTTTGAATATATATATGGCATATATTTGTTTAACATTAAGTGTTGGGCCACAGCATTAGGCAGGCCGACGCGGGTTCAAATCCTGTCGTCCCAGATTTCGGGTATCATATGGTGTCGTTATATTAGTAGGCCATTGTTTAATACTTGGTGGGATGGGTCCGCTCCATGCGGCCCCAACCCAACCCACCATCCGTTATATATGTATACCGTATATGTCGGTGTTGTGGGCGGAGGGTGCGGCGGGGGTCATGGCCCGTCGCCCTATCATTTTCATTTTTTGTTTGCTATCACATGGTCGATAGGGAGGAGGGGGCGTGGCAGGGTTGGTGGCCTACAACCCCATTTAATTTTTTATTTTTTTTTAATATTAATAATGGGCATTTTTTTCATTTTAATGAAAATAAGAGTTATTGGGACAACTAACGAGGCCACAATTTTTCCTGTTTTCGGGGGCCAAGTTCCCTGCCGATTGATGGTGAATTTGTGGGACACTTAAACCTAGCCCATTGCCCAACCTTGACAAAAACTTTGACTCGCTCTAACTTCTCCATACGGGCTCGGATTGGATATCCATTCACACCATTGGAATCAGGGCGATGAGTACTTTAGTCTGAACCTGGTTCGAGAGTCATCCAGCCACTTTGAATTTTGACCATTTCTAAACCTTCTTTGTCCCATAAGGGTGTATGGAGCCACCTGCATAAATTATTCTAGTTTTTTGACACGGAATCAAGATAATCATGTATTTTCTTGAGGTAGTATGACCACCTCCCTCGCGCATATACATTTTTGGGTTTTCGTTATGATTTGGGCATGTTTTTAAAACATAATTGTTTATTTTTTTGAATATATATATATATATATATATATATATATGGCATATATTTGTTTAATGTTAAGTGTTGGGTGGCAGCATTGGGTGGGCCAGCGCGGGTTCAAATCCCGCCGTCCCAGATTTCGGGTATCATATGGTGTCATTATATTAGTAGGTCATTGTTTAATACTTGGTAGGAGGGGTCGGCTCCACACGACCCCGACCCAACCCACCATCCGTTATATATGTATACCGTATATGTCATTGCCGTGGGCGGAGGGTGTTATGGGGGTCATGGCCCTCTGCCCTATAATTTTCATTTTTTTTTATTATGGCATGGTCGATAGGGATGGGGGCGGCTGACGGGGTTAGTGGCTCGCAGCCCCATTTAAATTTTTTTTGTGTTTTTATATTAATAATGGGTATTTTTTTCATTTTAATGAAAATAAGAGTTATTGGGAAAATTAACAAGGCCACAATTTCTCCCATTTTCGTGGCCAAGTTCCCTTTTGATTGACAGTGAATTTGTGGGAAACTTAAACTTGGCTATTGCCCAACCTTGACCAAAACTTTGACTCGCTCTAACTTCTCCATACAGGCTCAGATTAGAGCCGTTCGCATCTTTGGAATCAGGGCAATGAGTAATTTAGTCTGAACCAAGTTTGAGAGTCATGCGACCACTTCGAATTTTGACCATTTCTGAATCCTCTTGGTCTCTTCAAGGTGCATTGAGCCAGCTGGATCAATTATTCTAGTTTTTTGACATGGAATCAAGATAATCATGTATTTTCTCGAGGTAGTATGACACACATCTCATCACTAATCGAAAGAAAAAAATAATAATTATTATTATTATTATTATTATGCAATTCGTACTCTCTTTTACCTATATAAAAATAACGCTTTTTCGTCGCGAAGGAAAAAAAATAAAAAATAAATAAAATTAAAAAATCTTGAACATCAAGTCAAAAGGTTACAAAATGTTGAGATATTGTTTGGATAATCCATTTGGAAAAAGAGCCTTTTGACACTAGAAGATCCTCTTTCGACCAAACCATTTCTTTTGGTTTTGCTTGGAAAGGATGATAAAAGTACCCGTAACTCACTATGTTGATAACAAATGAAAATAGCTCCACGTACTTAAGTCCAAGGGATGTCGTCGTAGAGTAAATTGTTTGATTCGATTCTTACCGAACAATTTTCTCTTATGATATGAAAATATTTGAAACCATTCGAGGGCAGGCTGGTATGGAGTAGTTACACAAATTCCCACATTCTCTATGTATTTACCTTCAATGTGGGCTATCTCCTATACGTATAAGACCGGAACAACTTGTTCAAAAGGGCGTCGTAGTTGGAAATTGCATATTCATGATCTACACCATTGACTCTAAGGAGGATCTCTGGATATAAGAGACAATTTATCATTTTTACAGGTTTAGAGCCAAGGAATTTCAGTTGCAATGGAATTAGGGTACAAATATTACTAGAGCATGCGAAGGATGCCTGGAGCAACAAATACACATTCCATGTGTCATCAAGAATTCTTAGAAACTAGTGTTAAAAACCGTTAATCTATTTAATTAAATGAAATGGCTCTCCAGGTGAAAACCTGGAGAGTGTACACACACTCATACATGCACTGACTATTGAGTCAGATGAGCCTCAATTATATAGGCTTTCACACTAACAGGACGGTTTCAACCACTTCCTAGATATTAGGATATGAGGTCTAAGATTAGATTCCCAAACCTATCCTCATCATAACAATAATCTAAGTTTCAGTTTCTCCATTACTTCCAACACTCCCCCTTAATGGAGAAAGGGTACTGAACAATAACATATGCCTGCTAGTCTAGTCTCAGCTAGCCTTACAATGAAAAAAATGAAAAACTTGGTAAGAGAGGTTTTCATTTTGGTCTTTATGCTCGTGACTCCATACTCGTTCATTCCGCGGTGAGGCTTCATCTTCACTTTCCTTGTCGTGAGGTAGTGATGTATTTGCACCTCATTTCTTCCCTAGTGATGGAAATCTTGAACGCTTATCTTCGCCCTTCTCAAAGTTATGACAGGCTTAATAGGAGAATGTTTTCTCTCACTATTTCCGGTGTCACGCATATGAACTTCTACAAAGATGTCTTCAACATTTATAGATGAAACTTCTGTGTTGATTTCATAAAGACACGGTGTTTCAAGCCATGCTTCATGAAACTTTAATTCCTCTTTAGTCTTCGTTGTTTCTTCCTTGTTGCTATTAACATATCCACACACAAAAATATTAATGAGATCATCACAATCTAAATTCTCTCCAGCTTTGTCTTCTTCTGCCACGTCTTTGCAATCGGCTTCGTCTGGATCGTCCAATTGATCTTCAACAATTTGTTCCTCTTTACATCCTTCCTGAAGATCAACTATTGGGTCTTCTTGATCTTCAACCATATGTTCCTCTTTACTCCCTTCTTGAGAAACAACTCGTGAGTCTTCAATCTCACGTTGTTGCAGAACATATAGTATCTCTTGATAATCGTGGTCATTAATAAAACCACCAAGCCTCATGAAGGAAACATCATCAGGGTTAAATATGTCTAAAAGTGCAACCATATTAGAAAAATTTAGCTTTGTTTTGCTTCCATATTTCTTTTCGACTCCACTCGGTCCTCTAACAAGCTCCAACAACCCTATTACCACGCAAGCGGGAAACTTCTCCCTTTGGCAGCTGTTCAACTGTAGAACCTTGTAGATTGTGGCTTCTATGCCACGCAACAAAATATGAAGCAAATCACTGATGCACTGGCCAAATTGCACCTCGCTATATGGTCTGGCACTACCTCAGCACTTTCAACAGTCCACCCTAGTTGCATCAAAATCCAATCCGCAGCTTCAATTGTTTCTTTCCTTGCCTACACACAGGCCACTCCTTCTCCCTCTTCAATATCTCAGCAGCTAACATAGATATCAAATTCATTGTTAAGAGTCTGGAGCTTTCAAAGCCATTTCTTTGTGGAATAGAATAAATCCATGTAATTACTATACAATCTCATAGGCCTGGAATCGGCTTCCTTCAAATGATACAAGATAAAGATCAAAGACGTCGGATCGTTGCGATCCAAACGCTCCCTCCACGGCCTAAGAAAACGACGCAAAAAAAATTAATATTATACGGCGTTCAATGATGGCAGCGCTCTTTTTCGCACTAGTAAAATATTTTGCTGTTTCGAAAAATGCGAAATTGATTAGACTGCTTCAGTTCAGTAGAGAGCATTGATTCGTGGAAGATCTAAATCACTTCACATATTTCTATGGCCTTCGGTGAAAACGTGTGCCACATGCAGCAAGATGGAGGGCATGATGCGTGGATGGGCGAGGGAGGTGATCATCCCTGTGACAAGAAAGTTCGTGAACAAGCCAATGGTACTACGGCTAATAGGCCTGCATCTCCATCCATTACAGACGAGGATCAGAAAGGTTGTTCTTCCACATTGCTCCCTTTGTCCTCTCAGGCTGAATCCAGTGGACTTTTGGATGAAAAAGAGAGGGCAACATTCCAGATCGTTTTCATCCAAGAGCGTCTATGGACGGATCACTGACCCAGTCTAAATATTCATGTCAATGGACTCAGATGTGCTCGTCCACTCATCATTCTGAAAACAAGACAACAAATAGCTACTGAAATTCCAGAGAAATAGCCGACAGTAAATGCATTGATTCTGTCAAGGTCGAAGATAAAGATAACTCCGGCAACCCAAAAATTTTCGTCGTGCACTTTGATGTTGGCTCAGCCCAGCACCGGCCTGCTCTGCACTTAGGCTCGACCTTCACGCTGCTGCACTTAGAAAGTAGTCCACACAGTCGACTCCACGCCGCGATGGCTCACTGAGCATGACAAGGACGCAGATCTCCAATTGGAATGTTGTGGATAGTGGGGCTTCCCGATGTTATATCGCCCTCGGCTTCCTTCCATGGCCTCAATGAATGACTTTAAACTTCAGAGACTTAGATCTCTACACACACCTTCGACTTGAAGCTCCGATACCATGTTAAAAATCGTTAATCTATTAAATAAATGAGAGCCAGTGGCTCTCTAGGTGAAAACCTAGAGAATGTACACACACTCATACACGTACTGACTATTGAGTCAGATGAGCCTCAAATATATAGGCTTTCACACTAACGGAATGGTTTCAACCACTCCCTAGATATTAGGATATGAGGTCTAAGATTAGATTCCCAAATCTATCATCATCATAACAATAATCTAAGTTCATCATCATAACAATAATCTAAGTTTAGGTTTCTCCATTACTTCCAACAACTAGAACAACTCACAAATACTCATAATCTTTCACATAAGAATTCACTCACTCCTACCTAAAAAGAGAGAGGTAGTAAGAGAGATGCATTGCTTGCTTCCCTTGTTAAATAAAATGAATAAACGAGGGGTTTCTTGTCATAGATCAAATTCATCAAGGGAAATAGGACAAGGGTTCCAAGCCATGAAAAACGAATATATCGCGCTTTTTGTCAGCGAGAAACTACTTCTTTAGGGAAGTACTTCTCGAATGGGCACTTCATTGAGATCCACTTTCCATAGGTGAAGAGGATCGATGGCAAATGAAATATGTTTAAAGAAAGAAGAAGTAGTAGTTCCTTGAGGTGTGGAAGCTTGACTCGTGTTCTATGGAATAAGTGTTGGTTGTTGTTGCAATTAGGGAGTGACAACTCTTTCAGCTAGATGTGACCGAATTGACCTTTGCATGTGCTCCGTTAGTATTCGTTTAATACTAGGATCAAATCAACAAGTGGGTTGCGTGCACACAAAATTTTGATAAATTTTTTAGCCATGCTTTTTAGCTATTAAATCAACTTCAACAAAATATTTAAATTTCAATATTAAGGGGAAAGGTGTTCATCTTTACAACGAGAACGAAATTTGTTAAACCGTAGGACAAATTCTTCAAAACTTATTATGACTTCAATGTAAATATCTGAAATCACATAATAAAAAATTGGATATAATAATATCACAAGCCCGAAGTGTCATATAGAAACGAAAATCTAAAACACTTAAATTCTACGAGTCTCTGACAGCAGCCATCATTTGTTGTTGATGGATACTTACTACGCATCTCCCTTCATGAGAATTTAAGAATTTGCTGAGGATATAAATCTTCAGTGGATGTTTGCTCGTCCAATGAATTTGTGAAATAATTAATAACTTTCTCACTGCTGTTTGAAAGATTGTGTGTATAAATTGTAACCAAGACCCGATTCTCTGGTGACTTCCAACGTGTTGGTCAATAATATTAAGGGACTGACTTTGATGTCTTAATTGTTTCCTTACTTGCACTCTCCACTCTGAACATAATAGTGGTTTATTGTACTCTTCATTCCCAATTCCACTCATTGCATTGGCAGGAAGGAACTTGCTGCTCTTCAGCCTTCCTTGTTACGATTTCTGCTTCATGTTAATGTTGCTTCAAATAAACTTCAATAAGTTTAAAGTAAAATTCAAATTTTATGATATTTCAACTTTTTCAAACTTTAAACGATCCTTATAACAATATCCTATTCCTTTATCTGATTATCCAACATTTATACTGGTTACGCCGATAGGCGTAACCCCCTGTCGGAAGGAGCGTGTTTTGTGATTAGACTAATTAATTTTTTTGATCTGATGGTCAGGATTGAAAGATGCCAGTATATTCTGGTCGTCGCCACTAAATCGATGGATGAAATCTACCCCACTAACTTCCTTGCATATCTAAATCAAGTGTTTAAACCGTACTTAAATTAATTTTTTACAAATCTGGATTAAAAATTTACTGTGCCATTTATTAATTGACACCTATCAAGATTAACCTTTCGAATGAAATTGAAAGACTAACGCTTGTCCAAGTGTGTGACAATGTTATGCCAAGTGTCTGAAGGCGCCCGCGGACAAGGACACGTCGTGAGAAGAAAGGTTGTGGGCGCCCTGGTCGGTCGTTTCAAAGCGGATAACGGTTATGCCAAGTGTTTGAAGGCACGAGCGGACAGAGATTGGTCGTTTCAAAGCGGATAACGGTTATGCCAAGTTTTTGAAGGCGCGAGCGGACAGAGACACGTCGTGAGACGAAACTTCATGGGCGCCCTAGTGGTTTCAAATCAGAAATCTCCTTCTGGAATCTCTTGAGTTTTATATGAAACTCGCCATTGCTGTCATTGCGTTGGTGGGGGCATGGAGCTTCTGCGTCAAGGGAAGAAATAAGAGGCTACCCCCGGGGCCGTTCCCTTTGCCCATCATCGGAAATCTCCATTTGCTGGGACAGCTTCCACACCAAGCACTGGCAGCACTTTCTCTGAAATTCGGGCCTCTCATGTCGTTCCGCCTCGGCTCTGTTCCCACCTTGGTAGTCTGTTCACCCGATATCGCCAAGGAGTTTCTCAAGACACATGATCTGGTTTTTGCTAGCAGACCTCCATCCGCAGCCACTAATTGTTTTTGGTATAATTGCACTGATATCGGGTTTGCTCCTTATGGCGCTTACTGGAGGCAAGTGCGTAAGGTCTGGGTTTTACAGTTGCTGAGCTCCAGACGATTGGATGACTTCCGCTTTATAAGAGAAGATGAGGTCTCTGCCATGATTCATTCTATTGATGATTCAGATCAGCCTGTAAACATTAGCAAAACCGTGTCAACCCTACTCACTGACATAATGTGCAGGATGACCTTCGGTAGAAAGTACTCTGACCAAGAGTCTATTGGCGGCAAAGGAATCAATTCAGTGATCAAGGAAATTTTTGTGGTAACCGGTGCCTTTAATGTTGGAGATTATATACCATACGTAGCCTGGATGGATCTACAAGGTCTCAACCGACGCTTCAAGGAATTACATCGCATACAAGACGATTTGCTAGAGAAAGTAATAGAGGAACACGTTGCCCAGAATGACCCCAACGTCACGCGAGATCTGGTGGACGTTCTGATTGCAGCTTCTGCAGATAAAGATATGAAAATCCAAATTACACGAGACAATATGAAGGCCATCCTCTATGTATGTAAAAATTCAACGTATTCTGTATTTTGAATAAGCATATATGATGCACCATAGTGAGAAGCTAAATTTTTCTCCAGAAAATAGTGAAATCTTAATGATTAGTAATATTTAATGCAGGAATTAATTGATGTCTTAATGATAACGATGATGGCAGGATATGTTAGGCGCTGGCACGGATACTTCATCTACAACCATAGTGTGGGCAATGTCCGAATTATTTAGAAAACCGCTACTGTTGAAGAAGGTTCAGGACGAGCTGGAACGTGTAGTTGGAATGGAACGCATGGTGCGTGAATCTGATATTCCTCAGATAGAGTTTATTTCTCAGATAGAGTTTATTTCTGGATGGTGTAATAGTCTTTTGATTTTTGATGATATTTCCTTTAAAAACTCCACAGAACCAAAAATGTTAATAAGTGCTTTCTTTATGCACTCTCAGCTACAGATTATATTATAATTACAATGATAATTTCAGTGAAACCGATTTCTAAATTGCGCCAATCATTTTAGGAATCATTTAGCTGCAATTGTACGAGAATTTAGTTGTTTTGATCCATTCCTCTAACTTCATGGAATATGTCAATCAGGATTCTGGAGAATAACACAGTTATCACCTGTAATGAAACTTTGCCAATGCACATATGTAAGGCAGCAACCATGGCATTTATATCGCCTATTCATTATAGAGCTGCAATGTTCGTTCTCTGTGGTGCGAATGTTTAGCCTAGATGTCTTCAACAATATTATCCTGCGAGTTGAACGTTGATTACATGGAACTGCAACCCGAAACAAAACGTAATTAAAATAATTTGAGGCTCACAAAACAAATACATTTTAACCAAGTTCAAAACTGAGGCATAATCATGCAACGTTTAATGCAGGTGCATTTATTTGATGCAACTTGTCGTGCTTGGAGTGATGAACTATCGTGGAGTGGCTTCGATGAGTCTAGAGCCAACATGGAGGGTTGTTTGAGCATTTCCATCGTCGAAGTGAAAGCATGGAGTCCTCCATTACGATAAGCATCGATGATAATACTCCCTTCACATTAAATTATTTTAAAAGTTTCCTTTGCATTAAATTAGTTTCGTTTTGAATGTTTTTTTGGCATCATAAAACTTTGAATCATTCCCTTTTGGTACATGTTTAGGTGATTAAATTTCGTTGAATGTATGATGAATGACCATTTGTGGTTGCTTTTTTCTTTTTATATATTTTATTATTATATATATATTTTATTCAATATATATACTTAAAGTCACAACATGTAAATAATAATAAATATAAAATATATACAACATATTATATTACATGACAAAAAAAAATATGAAGATTATTAATATGAATTAATATTTAATAAGTTCATATCAATAATAATATATATTAAAGTCATGTCAACAAATATGTTATTCTTAACACATATATATACATGCTCACATGTGTTTCAGTTATGGGAATGTAAATTGAGGTGAAGGCTAAAGCAAGACTTAATAAGCAATTTAGGGAGAATAATCATTCTAGCAAGGTGCCATAAAAATAATCAAATTTATCGGTTTGCCAGCGAGACGACATATTATAACTTAAATTATGGTGAGTTCATAAATATTTTTTAAAACACAATTATGATAAGTTAAGAAATATTTTTATACAACTAATACTTCCTATCAAAGTTTTAGTGCCATTGAAATGCCTTCAAATATTTTCTGAGGATAAGGTAGAATTCACAATTAAGAAGTTCCCACGCTGCATTGTGACAATGTCATCCATGATCAAATGTCGCATTCTAACAAACATTGTATCAATATGAAAATCACCCATGGCCAACCATGGTCATACTTGGCCCAACGTCGCATTGCAACAACAATTATCTCAATGTTTAAATCAATTCCCTTGGGTTCACCAATTCCTTTGGTTTATAAATTTTTGGTTAAGGATTTTCCCTTGGGTTCACCACTTGCTTTGGTTTATAATATTAAACCCTTGGGTTTATTATTTTTTTTGGTTTATAATATGAATAATTGATCAATGTCATCCATGATCAAATGTCACATTCTGACAAACATTATCTCAATATGAAAATCACCCATGGCCAACCATGGTCATACTTGGCCCAACGTCGCATTGCGACAACAATTGTCTCAATGTTTAAATCAATTCCCTTCGGTTCACTAATTCCTTTGGTTTATAATTTTTTGGGTAAGGATTTTCCCTTGGGTTCACCACTTGCTTTGATTTATAATATTAAACCCTTGGGTTTATTAGTTTTTTTGGTTTATAATATGAATAATCGATCAATGTCATCCATGATCAAATGTCACATTCTGACAAACATTATCTCAATATGAAAATCACCCATGGCCAACCATGGTCATAGTTGGTCCAACGTTTCATTGTGACAACCATTGTCTCAATGTTTAAATCTATTCCCTTGGGTTCACCAATTCCTTATGGTTTATAATTTGTTGGGTAATGGTTGTCCCTTGGGTTCACCAATTCCTTTGGTTTATAATATTAAACCCTTGGGTTTATTAGTTTTTTTGGTTTATAATATGAATAATCGATCAATGTCATCCATGATCAAATGTCACATTCTAACAAACATTGTATCAATATGAAAATCACCCATGGCCAACCATGGTCATACTTGGCCCAACGTCGCCAAGCGACAACAATTGTCTCAATGTTTAAATCAATTCCTTTGGGTTCACCAATTCCTTTGGTTTATAATTTTTTGGGTAATGATTTTCCCTTGGGTTCACCACTTGCTTTGGTTTATAATATTAAACCCTTGGGTTTATTAGTTTTTTTGGTTTATAATATGAATAATCGATCAATGTCATTCATGGTCAAATGTCACATTCTGACAAACATTATCTCAATATGAAAATCACCCATGGCCAACCATGGTCATACTTGGCCCAACGTCGCATTGCGACAACAATTGTCTCAATGTTTAAATCAATTTCCTTCGATTCACCAATTCCTTTGGTTTATAATTTTTTGGGTAAGGATTTTCCCTTGGGTTCACCACTTGCTTTGGTTTATAATATTAAACCCTTGGGTTTATTAGTTTTTTTGGTTTATAATATGGATAATCGATCAATGTCATCCATGATCAAATGTCACATTCTGACAAACATTATCTCAATATGAAAATCACCCATGGACAACCATGGTCATACTTGGCCCAACGTCGCATTGCGACAACTTTTTATAACAATGTTTAAATCAATTCCCTTGGGTTCACCAATTCCCTTGGTTTATAATTTTTTGGGTAATGATTTTCTCTTGGGTTCACCACTTGCTTTGGTTTATAATATTAAACCCTTGGGTTTATTAGTTTTTTTGGTTTATAATATGAATAATCGATCAATGCCATCCATGATGAAATGTCACATTCTGACAAACATTGTATCAATATCAAAATCACCATGGCCAACCATGGTCATACTTGGCCCAACGTCGCATTGCGCCAACAATTGTCTAAATGTTTAAATCTATTCCCTTGTGTTCACCAATTCCTTTTGGTTTATAATTTGTTGGGTAATGGTTGTCCCTTGGGTTCACCAATTCCTTTGGTCTATAATATTAAACCCTTGGGTTTGTTAGTTCTTTTGGTTTATAATATGAATAATCGATCAATGTCATCCATGATCAAATGTCACATTCTGACAAACATTGTATCAATATGAAAATCACGCATGGCCAACCATGGTCATACTTGGCCCAACGTCGCATTGCGACAACAATTGTCTCGATGTTTAAATCAATTCCTTTGGGTTCAGCAATTCCTTTGGTTTATAATTTATTGGGTAATGATTTTCCCTTGGGTTCACCACTTGCTTTGGTTTATAATTTTAAACGCTTGGGTTTATTAGTTTTTTTGGTTTATAATATGAATAATCGATCAATGTCATCCATGATCAAATGTCACATTCTGACAAACATTGTATCAATATGAAAATCACGCATGGCCAACCATGGTCATACTTGGCCCAACGTCGCATTGAGACAACAATTGTCTCAATGTTTAAATCAATTCCTTTGGGTTCACCAATTCCTTTGGTTTATAATTTATTGGGTAATGATTTTCCCTTGGGTTCACCACTTGCTTTGGCTTATAATATTAAACCCTTGGGTTTATTAGTTTTTTTGGTTTATAATATGAATAATCGATCAATGTCATCCATGATCAAATGTCACATTCTGACAAACATTGTATCAATATGAAAATCATGCATGACCAACCATGGTCATACTTGGCCCAACGTCGCATTGTGACAACAATTGTCTCAATGTTTAAATCAATTCCTTTGGGTTCACCAATTCCTTTGGTTTATAATTTATTGGGTAATGATTTTCCCTTGGGTTCACCACTTGCTTTGGCTTATAATATTAAACCCTTGGGTTTATTAGTTTTTTGGTTTATAATATGAATAATCGATCAATGTCATCCATGATCAATTGACACATTATGACAAACATTGTCTCAATATGAAAATCACCCATGGCCAACCATGGTCATACTTGCCCCAACGTCGCATTGCGACAACAATTGTCTCAATATTTAAATCAATTCCCTTGGGTTCACCAATTCCTTTGGTTTATAATTTTTTGGGTAAGGATTTTCCCGTTCACCACTTGCTTTGGTTTATAATATTAAACCCTTGGGTTTATTAGTTTTTTTAGTTTATTAATAATATAACCATCTATGATATTAATATATCAATAAATATTAAAATATTAAATATTATTTATATTATTTTTATATTAATAAATATTATTAATATATATTATATATATTTCAAGTTAATTTATAGTATGTATATAGTTAATATTATTAATATATTAATAAATATTTTTAATATATATTATTAATACTTATTATAATATTAAAAAAATATATATATATATATATATATATATATAATATTTTTGTATATATTAATAATATTATAATATTACTAATATTAATTATAAATAAATATTCAAATATTTATTAATAATTATTATTTGTAATATTAAAATATTATTAATATATATTATTCATAATATATATTAATAATATTATAATATTTTTAATATTTATTTAGTAATATTAATAATATTATAATATTACTAAAAATCATTATAAATAAATATTCAAATATTTACTAATAATGATTATTAGTAATATTATAATATTTTCATATTTATTTAGTAATTTAAATAATATTATAATATTACTAATAATATTTATTAATAAATATTAGATTATAATATTACTAATAATCATTAAAATATTAAATATTATTTTTATTATTTTTATATTAATAAATATTATTAATATATATTATATATATTTCTAGTTAATTTATAGTATGTATATAGTTAATATTATTAATATATTAATAAATATTATTAATATATTAATAAATATTTTTAATATATATTATTAATACTTATTATAATATTAAAATTATATATTTAATATTTTTTATATATTAATAATATTATAATATTACTAATATTCATTATAAATAAATATTCAAATATTTATTAATAATGATTATTTGTAATATTATAATATTATTAATATATATTATTAATAATATATATTAATAATATTATAATATTATAATATTTATTTAGTAATATTAATAATATTATAATATTATTAAAAATCATTATAAATAAATATTCAAATATTTATTAATAATGATTATTAGTAATATTATAATATTTTAATAAATCATTAGTAATTTAAATAATATTATAATATTACTAATAATATTTATTAATAAATATTAAATTATAATATTACTAATAATCATTATAAATAAATATTCTAATATTTATATTATTCTAATAATAATAATATAACCAACTATGATAGAATATATATTAATAATATATTATTAGTTCTTTTGCTTTATTAATAATATAACCATCTATGATATATTAATTTATTATATATTATTAATATTTTTTTTATATTAATATATATTATATATATTTGAAGTTAATTTATAGTATGTATATAGTTAATATTTTTAATATATTAATAAATATTTTTTATATATATTATTAATATTTTTATAATATTATTAATATACATAAAATATTTTTGTGATTTTAATCATAATTAATATATTTAATATATTAATATTCTTATTAATATACAATATATATTTTTCAAGTTAATATAATAAATTTATTATATATAATATTTATTTATTGATATATAAATTAATGTGATGGGTAGTGGATATAGGCCTATCGGCGTATATCAACCACATTAGTAAATGTGGTTGTAAATCTATTTTATATACGCCTATCGGCGTATATCAACCACATTAGTTTTTACTAATGTGATTGTGCTAGTCACAACCTAAAATGAACCCGTATATATTTACTTAGTTACGCTGATACTAATAAATAACAACGTGAATGAAAGCAGGCATTAAACACTAAAGAAGGACGTAGAGAATCCATTGATATGCCAACGAGCGATTGAATACTTATCCCCACTTAACTTCCCGTTAATTAATTTCAGCTTCCATCTCTCACTTCATTGGACGAGGAGGATAAGATCGACCAACCCATAAAATTTGTTAACAAACCAAAAAATCTATATTCATCCTCAAAGGTAATTCCTAATCAAAAAATCTATATTCATCCTCAAAGGTAATTCTTAATTTCAGTGTCGAGATGGAATCTGAGCTTCAACTTCACCATAATTAAATTTAGTTTTCGCGATTTGCCCTTTTTTTAAGAATATGATTTTGATTTTTTATTTGAAGTCTTCTTCTTTTTTTTAATTAAAAATAAATTTAATATTCAATAACATTTATTAAACACTTATATTGAGGAGTACTAAAATCCGTAGAGTTAATAACTTAAATTTGTAATTTAAACAATTTTAGTTGAAAATTTTCCAAAATACGCTATCTCATCATTAACGTCTACATTTTTACCAAATACAAAAGAAACAATTTTTTTCACATCATTTTTTTTTATCATTTAAATATGAAGAACACTGACGCACCATAGCATGAACGGATAAACTTCAAAAAAATTGATCATATAAGCACCGGATCGTTTCAGGGGATTTACACGCCCAACTATGAAAGGAGAGAAACTGAATGTTTAGCACTAGAAGAAGCTTTCAAGGTTACATAATCTTGTTCGGTATTGGACCCAACTTATGGGGAGTAAATTTCCCCACCTAAAAGTAGGACCGACCATATCCTCAGGACTATACGGAATGCAAAATGCTTGCAGATACGTAATGAATCTTTGCACCGGGCGACAAAATGAATAATGAACGAAGCGTGCTAATTACTTCGTTGACTTGGCTTTTGTCGATGATGTCACGGATCAGATGGTGGCTGTTGTTTTGGTTTCTTTGTTTGAACTTCTATTGTACTTCATATGGCTCTTAACCAGCTGACCTGCAGCCAAAGCAGACATGAGAGACAGCTCTCCAGCCAAAACTGCTCCTCCCACAATTCTCGCCAACCTCTGAGCATTCGCCCCAGGAGATTCCACGTTAGCTCCTTTCACTCCAAGCATATTCAGGCAAGCAGCTTGTGAAGCCAACTGTGTTCCACCTCCTACTGTTCCCACCTGCAACCAAGCAAAGCAAAAGCAAAAGCAATTGTCAATTCACGTCACATCCTGCTTTTTGACGACTCAAATAAAAAACCTAATGGGAATAGACCTCCGGTTAATGCTTTTCTTTGACTGAAAGAATGCATTAAAAACACACTATTGAGTTGAGTGTACCGTTTCATACCTCAATACAAGGCATTGTGACCGAAACATGCAGATCCTTACCACCGTTAGATGGCTCCATCATTGTAATACAATGCGAGCTCTCAACGTTCTGGGCAGGATCTTGGCCTGTTGCAATAAACATAGCCGATACGATATTGGATGCATGGGCATTGAAGCCCCCCATGGAACCAGCCAGTGCAGATCCAGTTAAGTTCTTGAGCATGTTCAATTCTAACAAAGCTGGAACGGTGGTCTTCAAGACTTTGCTCACAACTCCCTCAGTGATGACAGCCTCACACACTACTGATTTCCCACGCCCTTCAATCCAGTTTACAGCTGTGGGTTTTTTGTCCGCACAGAAATTACCTGATGACGGGCCCAAAAAAAATATATTAAACAAAAATTTCGACAACACAATGACAAAAAAGCGACCAAAGAATGCACAGTGATCCAAGAGTCCACAGAACTAGTGAAAGTGGGATTATCCAAGCACAAATTCCAATCAGAATCACAAAGACTTGCATGGCAGAGAAATACTTACCAGAAACACTGATAACATCCATATCAGGAAACTCTTTCTGAAGGAAATCTAAAACATTCTGCACGCCCTTGGACACCATATTCATCCCCATGGCATCTCCAGTGGAACAACAAAACCTCATGTACAGATTCCTTCCTGCAATTGCGCACTTGATTCCTTGCAGCCTGGCAAATCTGCTGGTGCTGTTATTACATGCCCAAGAACATCAGATCACTACTCACAAAATGGTAATTACTTGCTCCTATACAACAATATGATTCTATTGAATGATTGGTAGATTGGTTTAATAGCATACTACAACATAGCATTAAGGGATTTTGGAGCGATAAAACTATTAGAGTGTGCACGCATGTGATCGAAAAGAACAAAAAATAATTTTTTATCAGCATACCTGTTGAAGATGAGAGACAAGCTTTCACAGTTATCAGGATGTTCCAAGTAAAACTTGAGTTGTGCAGCTCTCGTAGCAGTGGGGAATCGAACAACAGGAGCCCTCGTCATGCCATCTCTAAGAAGAACGCTTGTAGCACCGCCAGACATATGAATGGCCTTACAACCTCTGTTGGTGCTGGCCACCAGGCAGCCCTCGGTGGTGGCCATGGGAACCATGATTTCAAAGCCATCGAGAAGAAGAGGCCCTGCAACACCCACAGGAATCTGCACATACCCAACAGGCAGTTCACAGCATTGGCCAAGGATGGATCCATAATCAAATCCATCCAAGGGCAACCCATCAAGACATCTGCCAGTTGTCATCTCCAAAGCCCTTCTTCTCACCCAAGCAGCTCTCCTGCAGTCTCCCCCAAGAGCCGATTCCAGGGAATAAGAAGCCACTTTGCCACAGCTCACAGCAGTTGCAATATCTTCATCCTCATTATCGCCCAGCAATGATGTTAATATCGCTCCATCCCCCTTTGGCTGCTGCTGCACTTGAGGAGGAGGCTGGTAAGGCTTCACAACACAAACGCCCAATTCTTCATTGGAAATTGGTTGCAGACAGGGAGGAGGGCTCATGAGCTCCTCCACCTCCTCCTTCCTCACCTGATCAAATTCCTCACCCCATGACCCCTCACCGCCATTGGTCTTGGAGGTGGTGATAAAATTCTGGACATAATCAATGCCAAAGAATCCGATCAAATATATAAAGGAGGCAAGCTGGGCGACAATGGCCACCATCTCCCCAAGGCTTATCACATGAAGAAGACTCGTCGATGTTGTCGTTTTCTCCCTCCATCTCTTCATGAGAAAATAGGAGGCAGTGAAAAACAAGACAAAGAACAGCTTGTTCATAATTCCCACAGGCAGTGGCAAAGCATCAGATGGCTTTCGGTTTGATTTGCTAGAATTGTTGCCATTCATCGACTTGTTTTCAGGTCCAACTCCAACAAATTTAGCAGTAGCAGCGTCAATGCAGCAATCCATTTCACCTTCATTATCTCTTCTCTTTTCCCTGCCCATCTTCGCTTTCGTCAAAACCATATCATTCATTGGATGGAGCGAGAATTAGAGAGGGAACAGCAACAGCTGCTTCTGGTTGGAACGAAGTAACCTGAGCAATATATTTTCTCTTCTCCGATTCTCCTCTGCAAATGGTACACTTCAGTGTATGGAGATGGATAGAAATTGGGAGCGAGGTGTATAATATTTATGGGCCCATGATATCCGATTTCTTGTATTTTCCATTTCAACTTCCGATGTTTGAATACAGGCGACACCACTTCATTTGTTTCACAAGACGACACCACTTCACTCCAATGCTGCGGCCAGCTAGAATTTCAAACCGTGAGAACCGTCAAATTTGACTGTTTTGCCACATTCATCCCCCGTTTTCCCAAATATAAAGAACAATACTAACGGTTGTGAGCCATTTGACGGGCCCGTCAAATTCTATCGCGCGCTCCAGAGAGTTGACTCCATGAATTTGGCAGCTATTACGAAAGAAATGCGGAAAACCGTCATTGGACCAACCATGCCACGGAGCTAATTATGGGAGGGAGCCCGGTCAAGCATGACATTTTGGATCATTCGAGTCATATATGTCCGGCGCCCTTGTCCATCTCGCATGCCGTCTTGGAAGAGCAAAGAATCATCTCTTATTTTAATCGATGGCCAATCTTCTCCGAAGAAGACATCGCTTGTTTTTTCCCATACGTCCAAAAGATAATAACGGAACATCATAGTCACACGATAGGACATATAAATGGATATAGTTAAATTGTATGCTTACCACAATAGAAGGCTGCCAAGGCTGTTGCACAAGTAAGACTTCCCTGCGCAAGTTCTAGCTCAAACTCTTTTTCTTAAACATTGAGAAAATCTCTCGTAAGTGATTTGTCAAATTAGTACTAATAGTCACGACTCACTTTACTAAGTCAAGTGCATTCGAACAACCCAAACAATTTTTTTCTTAAATTTGACTTTGAGAGATTGACGTAGTTCTATTCATCAACCATGTCATCTAAGTTTTCACATTCCTTATTTCAAGCTAAGATACAAGTACACCTACCACCCTAGTACCTTTCCTAGTGGTCTATTCCACTACTTGATGACTCCATGCTTCACTGCAATGCATGTATTTCTAAGAAAAATCTAAGGGCCTTACAATTATGTGTGCTCCCATGCAACATGCCTCCATGAACATGAAGTCTTACAACTTCCTAGGGAATTTTTTTTGAACAAAGCCCGTAGGGTGTTCACTCATTGCACAATGGCCCTTTTGTTAACCTTTAACACTGTTGACTCCATCTCCATTCTTTTCATCCAAACGGCCACTCTCTTGGCTTCCATATCTAGCTCGATCCATATCGATCCATACCTATATTTTCACTAATATTGAAGCTATAACACATTTGCCTCCATACTCCATTTTGCTTGATAATGATTCATTGTTCTTGTGTTTCTAGTGATACTACCCTAGTTTTATTTATTTATTTATTTTATCTACTGCTCTATATGCCCCACTCCTCCGCCACTGCCTAATCCTCATGTTAAGTGACCTTCTGAAAATGCATTGTCCATAGTTACTTCAGGTACTTTGTGTCATGTTGAGTTGAGATTATTCGTAGTCCTGACTTGCATGGCCACGGCAAGAGATTTTTTTTCATCTCCACAGCTTGACCTTCCAATCCACTATTTTATGCAGATCTCAACCTAATCTTCTTGCACTTCCCGAGCCTCACTTTCTTCTAGGTTCTAGGCTTTTCCTCAAGATTAAGAAAACCTTGTTCTCCATAATTTGTGATTTGGTCATTCATTGGAGCATCAACCCTTGCCTCATCCATGTCGATGCTTTCCTTCACAACTTGTGGATTCGACATCACCTTCATTCTGCAACAAATTCTCGTTGTACCATCATAGCACTGCGCCTTATGCCAAATCACCACTGCACCACATCAAATTCTTCCAAAGACCACTCCAAAGACCATCAAATTATTTATCTTAGGCATGTTGACATTACCTTCAGCTCTAATACCATTGGTTAGGATCACAGATCACCAAGAGAAGTGGTGGTGTTAAAGACGCCATTGTTTGTTCCCACTAGCCATTAGGAAAAATAATCATAGAGTTTTTTGGCCTATAAACAGGGAAAATTTTAAGGATGGAAAATTATCTTGAAGTTTAAAAAATTGGTGAATCTCACTAGTCCTAATATGAAAACTATAAAAAATTTATTGACATATTTGTAAAATTATTAAAATTTATAATGATTTAATCTATACTATCTATATAATGTTGGCGATTTTTAAGGTAAAATAATTTTAAAGTTTAAAGTTTAGGCGAATCATTTTTATAAAAAGTGGAAATTGGTGAATCTTTTTTTTTGGAAAAATCATGGAAAATTAGCCCACCTACGAAAATTAGCCCCTAAAATGTTCCATGCCTATAAATAGGCTACATCAAATATAAATACGATGGGAAAAACCATGGGTTCCCATATATGTGGAGACCGAGTCAATTTTACTTAAATAACCCTAACATATAGAGCATGGTGTACAATCCATAGTATGCAATTTGGATCTACAATGGGTTGTTGATAGACTTCTAAATCAGATCCTTAAATATGATAAAAAAAATTGATCCAAAGTGTATGCAAAATCATCTTGAAAATCTACCTCTCAGAGAGGTGTTAGAAATGTTATAGTAAGACAGGCACAAAGCATCAAAAAATAATGCTTTGATGTGACTATATCATTAGAGAATCCTCGATATAAAATCCATTTATTAGATGATGAAGCAATAATAGTAAAATAATTATCCACACATTAATCCTCTAGTGGCTTGTCTTTTGTCTTCTTTTGGACATTGTCTGTAATGTAGTTATATATATCATGTTGCTGAAGTACTTTGGTCATTCAATCAATTATCTTCAACGTACAAGAACATTATGGACGGGAATGTTTTGTTGTAGTAGCTACACTTTGTTCTCTCCTTCTTATATTTTTCTCCCTTGGAAATATCAACCTCCTTACTAAATTCTGAGCCTTCTTCATCTATATGATCAAGATCTCTTATTTTATGTAGTACCATTATTGTTATCATCTTTCATTGTAAGTGCAAAGGGTGTGGAAGGATTAAGAGCCCCAATGTATATGAGATTATTTTTCTCATGTATCAATAACTCAATGAAATTATTTAAAGACAATATCTTCCAATTCATTCCCATGGATATTTTAGTAGTATGGAAAAAAAAAATACAAGGGCATAATATTGAGGTCATAGTTTAGAAACTATAGAAATGATAAGTTGTTTCTCCTTCCTATCTATCCCACAATTTGTAGTGTGTCACTAGGGTCTTGAAGCTTGAAAAATTTCCCACATGGTCTCCAAATGATTGGGATCTAGAGAAATCAACCCATTCTCTACCTAATATCATCTCAACTCATCTTTCTTGCCAAACAATCCCTCCATTTTTTTACAAACTTAATTAGGTTTTGAGCATGACTCAAGAGAGATAGAAAAAAAAGTATACATCCCAGAGGATTAATCCATCCTCTTGAAGTATTTTTATTTCTCAATAGTTTATGTAAGATTAATCTTAGTATCCATTGTAATCCTATAGAGTCTCTTATTGTGCAATAATAGTAGTAACTTTGGCTTCTAATCAAAGTAATTGAAGGGAGTAAGGATGATTGTGAGCTAGCCAATTATCTGTGTTATTTTAATCTTATTAAATCTACAATAAAATATCAATATTTTTCTCAAATTCACTTGTGCTTTATTTCCAAGTTGGATTTTGAACACAATCACAATATCTAAGTTTGCAAAATACTAGAGGTACTTGCAAAACAAGAAAGAAGAAAGAATAAAACTATTGAAAATTCGACTAATGAACGAAGGAGATAATTTGAATTACTCATAAGATATGACGATATGCTATTGCTAAACATGAATACAATATATAGACTCTATAGGACGAAAATTCAATTCAAATTAGATTGGGGTTCCATGTGTGGCACTCAATATAACTCACGATCGCTTTCCTAGTTAGTAAATAAGACAAAATTAGACTGGGAGACCCAAAATTAAAAAATATATCCTAAAATGGAGTGAGAGAGAAGTAATGTAGTTATAAATCAATTAGAGCTGATTAATAACGCTCACATGAAAAAAATTCCCAATTAAACTAAAAAATAGGAATAAAATTCAACTAACAAGAGGAGGAGAGAGAAAAATAGTGGCTAACCGCTACAAAGTAGGGAGTGTAACATACTCTTCTCTTTAATGCAAAATTAAGGATGTAAAATATCCAAATCCAACATACTAGGTCACCTTAAGGATGTGGAGTTGTCAAATATTTGCTTCCTTCAACCACCTTAAAACACATTTTTAAGGCCATCATTGTCTTTTTCTCACTTATACCATTCCAACAGTATAATTTCATCCATATCCAAGCTCTCGATCCATATTTATGGCTACTAGAAGATTGTCCCTTTATGCCACATCAAAATTTATACTATCAATGTGGTAGACACATGGTATTCCTTTCATCCCCTTATCCCCACCATACGACACCATGTTATTTCGACTCACCATGTTAGCATGTCATGTTGGTCTACCATGTTAACATGCCACATCAACCTACCACACTAGCATTCCATGTTGAAATTGTATCAGGTTATTTCAGTATCAAGATGGAACACCAAAATTCAATGTCCTAACCTCTTGATACTTGATAGTCGATATATATAATTCGATGAAAGATGTCATGACATATGATTAATGATTTGTTCATCGAAAGAGAATAATATTTTTCTTCTAACATTACGACCCACCAAGTCACTTAGCCATTGGAAAAATTGAGAACTCTACTCATGACCACACACTCGACCCCATAAACGGGTGTCAACCAATAGAGAAATTCTCGTCCGAATGGAAAATGATATCCACTCATGGTATTTACTCTTAGCATCCACCCATGGTATTGAATGATGTAACTCAAGGAGGCACCAAAAATAATGTAAATAATGGGCCTCACCTTTCAAAATTACATATTCTTCTTGACAATGTAGCAGTAAAAGGTTCTTCTCTTAATTAATAAAGAATTGGGTTAATTTTTCATATTATCTTGTTCTCCCTCCTCTTCACTGTTGTTAAGTTTTTTTTTTGGGGATGTATTCAATTTCCACAATATTTTATCATTGTTCTCATATTTAGTTTCATGGAATGGATCTCAACCTTCAAGTCCCTCACATCTTAGCCCCAAGATCTTAATTAGTGGTTTTAGAGTGAGTTATGACTCCATGGAAATTGGGATTGTATAATGATTTTCCAGGGTGGATCCGTCGGCTTCCTACCATAAATCATTACAATATGTAACGTTTTGGATTCCCTTTCCTGAGAATACTTAAGTTTCAACAAGAAGGACTGGAAGTTGAGCTTCATGCTAACTGTCAGAGGAAACCCTCTGAAATTTTCCACGTGAACCAATTTAGACACACTCTCTGAGTCAATAGCTTAGGGTGATGCAAATCACATTATATGGAGCCCATATTAACCAGTGTTGATTTTTGTTCCTATAACCTCTTTTTATTTACATAGTTATATTAACAATAAAAGTGGATATAAATTAATGGGAATGTTGTTTTCTTCAGTCACAATTACAGATGCTCATTTGTGAGACTATACTGAAGGGCAGTTTGGTTTCTTGCTTAGCCGACTTGAATGATACTTTCTAACAACCTTGGTAAACTGGTCAGAACACTATAAAACCACTTGATGCGGAATTTTTTTGTGAATACTCCTAAACAAAAATATCCATCTGTAGGAGCTTTTACTGACACTTATACTTACATGTGAAACATGAGTAATTCATATTCTAAACAATAATTCAACAATCCAACAACCATAAACAATAAAAAAATGACCATGAAGCAATCATAACACAACACATGATAATGAAGTTCATCTAGTGTAGACTACATCTCTCGACCCTGGGTCAAGAGTGGAGAGTCCACTTCATTAGTCTCTGCAAAAGATGATGAGTACATGGAAAAATCTCTGTCAACACATGGATGAAACTCTTATCTCAAGTGGCATGTCTCTCCAAAGAGATGTCCTCATACAAATAATTCTCACTCACAAGAAATTTTCCTTCAACATGGCAAAGGAAATGGTTTCTCATAAAAGTGGCATAAATGGACTCTCCCACATATGTGGCATAAAATTTTCCTCCCACATAAGGTGGAATAAAAATGGAATTCTCACGTAAAGCATCATTATACATCCAAATCTGACGATGGCGTAAAAATTTCCGCTCAAATGCCAAAATGGGCTACGCCATCATGATACTTGCAAAAAATCGTGAAATTTGAGTATAAAGTTGACCCCATTTGAAACTATCAAATCTGGGCCTCTATGCAATCTAAAATTTTCCTCATAGATTCCTGCATCAAGGTTCCAAAATCAAATTTTTTCCTCTACAAAATATCTTATTAATTTAGAAAATTGTTTGCACCATCAGATTCCTAGTGAAATTCTAAGAAATCTAAGTATAAAGTTGACATATTTTTTACACTGTGAAAATTTGGTCCTCAGGGAATCTAAAAGATGTCTCACATATCCCCTACGTCAGGGTTCCACCTCCTAAGTCTATGTGCCTATGTCACAGTTCCACATGTCGACCTCGACATCTGTGCCCACCTTGTGCTAGGTTCCACTTGCGCTTCATTTCACCCCAGTCAAATGGTAAAATTAGGTTTTTTTTATTACCCATGGTGGGCGGATTTCACAAAGGCCATAGGGCTAGCATAGGGTGAAAGCATGAAGATGGGTTACACTTTTTGGAAAAATGTAGCGATGAAATTTCAAGTTTTTCATCTTTTATCGAATTGAAGCCCTTAAAATTCATTTAAGCACTATGAATTTTGATTTGTAGTAAAAAGACAAATTGTGGAGAATTATGTTGTTTTCCTAATGACATTTTTTGCAAAAATATCTAGTGTCGTATAATTTGTCAATTTTCCATTAAATGAAATGCTTGTCCTTGCCAATTTTCACACATATTAAGAGGTATGAGTGTGTTCACGTATTGTAACTTAGTCTAAAATGTGTAGTTTATATATATGATCTACACAAAGAAATCTAAGTTTTTCATCTTAAAAATTTATTTTTATGCAAAAATATATTTTTTTATTATTTTTCAAAGTTGGTGAAGTAATATTTCAATTGCATTTTGCACACACATGTTCACATAAGGTGTTTTTCAACTATTCAAATAAATTGAAAAACCAAAAGTATCCTTTTGCCATAGGACTCGTTAACGAAGATAGTGGTATTTTTTGAAAATTTTTCATTGTGTATATTTTATGATATTAGTTTTTATTCAACCTATTTAAAGTAGTTCAAAAAAAAATTCAAGCATTATGTTTAAAAGAAACTAGATGAAAAACATCACATGAATTCGAAAATGCCAAACTCATATGCCATGGGATAATGATTCCTTCATGAATACAACTTGATCAACTCCGCCACCTAAGGACAAATTTAGCCATAAGTCTATTAGGGTAGAAAATGGAGTTATAGAAAATTTTGCAGAAGGGATGCTGAAATTGTTGATTTCAGGACATAGGAGGCTCGATCGAACACTTAAAACACTGGATCAAGCACCTAAATTTCAAATATAAATAGGTCAATCAAGGGTTTTGTAAACCCTCCATCGAGCCATATACATGGTTAACAGGGGCTCGATCGAGCGTTATGGATCGATCTAGTCTCTATAACAATTCCTTTAATGATCTAAAATTAAAATTTTAACTCATTAAAAATTCTAAATCCTATTAGAATTTTTATTATAATGTCATGTAAAAACCTTATTAAATTTAATATTAATATTAATATTAAATTAAATGATGAAATGATATTAATATATTTTAATGTTAATATTAAATTGATTAACTTTGGATTAATATAATATTATTAACTTTAATATAATATAATATTTATTATATTATATATACTAGCACAACCATATTAATAAATGTGGTTGATATACGCCATAGGCGTCAACAAATGAGTCATACAAGTTGACTCATTATATGTTAATTTTATTTAACGTATTTTTTTTATAAATCTAACATAATAAAATATATAATAGTTTTAAAATCCTGAAATAATCATAACCTAAAGCTACTTTTAAAGAAATAAAAACTAAAGAGTTTCAATTGGAAGATGTGAAGCGCTCTATCTATCTTTCATGGAGGTAGCTGGAACATTAATATTTTGGAAAATTTTAGATAATATATTCATGTAAAATTATGATTTTCCCTCTAGGTGAATGTAAAACACACATTTGAAATCTTGCATTTTAAATATGTATTACATAAAAAAATTAAATTTTTGTACAACATCCAAAAAAAATATATATTTAAACACAATATTTTAATTATCAAAGTATTTTAAATTTTTTGAAATATAGAGTGAGAGAGAGTGGGAGAGAATGGTAAGAGAGAGAGAGGGGGAACAAAAATATAGAGAGAGGGAGAGGAGGAGAGAGACTCTGAGAAATAGAGGGAGCTCGAGAGATGGAGTTTGAGGAAAAGATAGGGAAGGAAGAAGTTAGAGACATATAGAGAGAGAAAGGTGGAGAGAGAGGGAGAGAGAGAGTTACAAGGGAGAGATGGAGAGAGAGTGAACATATGTTTGGGGATGAGATAGAAATACAAGGAAGGAGATATGGAGAGAAGGGAGAGAGATAATGAGAGAGGGAGGGATATATAGTCAAAGACATTGTAGCAAAAAGCTCGTAAGAGAGAGAGAGAGAGAGAGAGAGAGAGAGAGAGAGAGAGTGATGTGGGGGAGAGACAAATGGAGGTGGGAGAGAAAGGAAGAGAGAGAGGACTTGAGAGGTAGGGAGAGAGAGATAGGTAAGAAGAAAAAAATATAGAGAGAAAAAAGTGGAGAGAGAGAGAGAGGGAGTGGCAAGGGAGATGGAGAGAGAGAGGGAGTGACAAGGGAGATGGGGAGAGAGGGAGAGAGGAGAGTAGGAGGGGAGACAAAAGGAGAGAAGGGTAAGAGAGAGAGAGAGGGTGAGGGATAGGGAGAGAGAGGGAGATATAGATAGATATGGATACACAATGTATATGTTTTGTGAGGTGATATAGAGAGTTGAATAAGGAGATACAAAGGGAGAAAGAGATGTAGATGGAAGGGGGAGAGAGTGAAGAAGAGAGAGATAGAGGGAGGGAGAGATAAATAGATATGAAGAGAGAGTGTGTGTGTTTCTGGGGGGGTGAGATAGAGAGACAAAGAAGGAGATATGGAGGGAGATATTGATATAAATCGAGGGGGAGAGAAAGGGAAGAAAATTTCTTGTACTAGATGCATTAATTTTAGTGTACAAAATGTTGATTTCTAATCCTATTTGATTTCTTGCAAATTAGATGCATTCATTTGTGTGTAGATATTTATTTGTAATTATATTTCATTGCTTGCATTATATTCGCGCATTTGATTAAAGTTGTCAAGTTATAATCTTGTTTTATTTAGCTTGCATTAGATGTAGTGATTTGATTGTAGATTTTGACTGCTAATCCTATTTGGTTGCTAGCACTAGATGCATTGATTTTAGTGTAGATGTTGATTTCTAATCCTATTTGATAGCTTGCGCATTAGATGCATACATTGTACTGTAGATGTTGATTTTTCATCCTATTTGATTGCTTGCATTAGATGCTTTCATTTCAATGAAGATGTTGATTTCTGATAAATGATGTAACTAGATATATGGTGTACATTAATTTCAAGGTAATTAGTTTAACATCGTGCAATGATTTCAGTGTAAGCACAAATAAATTATTGACGTCGTGCAGTATGTCTAAGATTTTGTAGATAACCTCAAACAAAATAAAATCGAATAAAACTTGTATTTGTAACTTTTACATCTCCACATTTTTTAAAGTTGAATATATAACTTATTTAGATCATATTTGAGTTTTTATAAGACTTAAATTTCCATCATAAGGAATTGACTGAAATACTTGGATAACTACTTGTAAATTTAGGAAAGTTGATAACATTCTATAAAATTATAGAAATTTTTCCATATATTGTTGTTTGACCTATATATTAAATTTCAATATGATTGACTTATATCATGTTATGATTAAACTCTTGTAGATAATCTCAAAATAAATAATGTTGAATAAAACTTATTTCAATCATATTTTTGTTTCTCAATTGAATCTTGAGGTAAGAAATTGATTGAATACTTAAAAAAGTTGTCCATGCAATGGCATATGAGTGGGTCACAAAAATTTTCATATATATATATATCACTTTATAATTCAAATATTTTTTTTTTTAAATTGAATTGTAATAACATACATGTTGATTGCACTAAAAGACACTTTCTATAAGCCAATATGAAGTATGATTGGACTTCTTTCCCTCTTTAATATTAAATTGACACATGACATATTTTAGTTCATTTTAAGTATCAAAATGACTTGTATCATAATTGAAGATTGTACTTATTTTCTTAGTATATGAAACAGTAAATCAAAATTGAACATATATTTTACTAATAAAAGTTATAGTATATAGAAAAATTATTAAATTAGTGAAATAATTTTAACAGATCCATAAACTTCAAAAATTAATGAGCATCCATAAAAATATTAATATAAATCCCTAAACTGAAATAGTGAATAAATTTACAGTAAACTATCCATAAAATGTCCATGTGTGAAAATATAAAATGTTTGTATCACACATGTGAATATTCCCTATGAAATGAGCCTGAAAATATACAATCTATGACAATCTAAGTGCCACCAAAACTCTTATTTGAGTTATGTCACGAAAAGTAAGTGTCCATAAGTTGGTACTACATTATAACACATTCAAATTCAGAATAATTAGATCATTATGTATACAAAATAAAAATATGGAAATAAATGATATTGAAACACATTTTTAATTACACACACATGAATCTACTAACCTCAGTCGAGTTCAAATGCAAGTTAGATTAGATGCCCAGGTCTAATCATGAATCTGGGTTTGGTGCTCTTCTTCATGTGGCTTGATGATTGGGGCCTGCATCGATGGACCCACATCATTAGTTCCTCTAAACCCAACATCCCGCTCATGTATCCACATAAGAGTGACATCAAAAACACTCTACATATGTGCATGTGTACACAATGAGGAGGAGAAATGATAATTATTCTACAAATTAATTAACATATTTATGCAACTTAAAACAAAAATGTTGAAATCATAGGAATACAAAATTTTACCTCAACTATTGGTCCATGTGGCTGTACATGCTAACTCTCCTCCACATTAGTGAAAATATAAGGTGGAGGATATACATGGAAACATGCTCTGGTTGAGGATGCTTTGGTTGATCAACTACCCCCTCGGATGACCTCATAAACTCATCCATGTAGCTAGGACATGTCTACATGCTATCATGAACTTATTAATATAAATGAAATCTAATATGAACTAGAAATTTTAATATAAATAATAATTCATAATTTGACAATAAGAGTCAAAATTTTGGTATATATATATGTACTTGGTTTGTGTCATGCAGGCCATGCACCCTCCAATTCTCACGAATGGCATCACCATACATACATGTATGTGTCAAAATTTGGTCAAAGGCTAAATTTGTGATAAATTCACCATCATATAAGGGCATCGGTGGGCCACGAGGCAGTGGTGGTGGTCTCTTAATCTCTCCATCCAATGAAACACACACACTAGCTAATGATGCCCACATGATTTCTACAATAGTCTCCCGCGTCTCACCACTGAGCTGCGAAAACTCCTCTAGTTCTTTCGGTAATACCAAGCTCTAAGACAGTAGTGGAAAGAATATCAGAGGTGGTGGTACATGCACAAGGTCCCTATGAGCTCCCTCACGCTCATAGGTACATCCCATGTTGGTACCGTAAAAATGAGATTTGGTATAAGTGTAATTCAACCTTATATGTAATACAAATTCTGCATATAAATGCTTATCAAAATAAACGGTGACCTCGTCATTGTATTGGAACTTTCTCCAAGCTCCAATGAATCTATCATACACGAAAGGGGTTGCATGAAAATTACTAAAATATTTTAGTGGGATCTAACATTTATATCTAGTAGGGAGATCCAGAGGGATGTCGAATAACTCCCCACAAATATCAATGTCCTTGGTGGCCTCTTTTACCACCTCCTAAGGATCTGGGCCTCTAACCTCATGCCTCCTGACCCTATGTATGAATTGTAATATGTTGATATGTGGGTCCAACCTTTAGTATGTCTCGATCAACGTAGTCATGCTATCCAACTTCAAAGATAATGGAATATGAGTCGGTGAATTGGAAGGGATCTTCTCTATCTCTATTTTTATCTGTGTATGATGGTTTGTAACATCCTCTAATGTGATATGAGTTGTAGCATCATCCCATGGAGAGATCAATGCTACACTCTAATCGTCAAATTCGGCCCATTGAGGACCTGTAAATCATAAACATAATTTAACATATATAAAATTAACAAACTAGAAGAATAATAAAATATACATTAAATTCAAACACATCAGTTGAAGACAATTTAGTAATTAAAGATAATTTCAAGACATAAACACATTTAAAATTTAAAGAGTATTTAAAAATCGAGGAGGTGTACCTGAAATGGGCGAAGAAGGTCCACTAGATGTCGCATGGTCATCAATAGAGACATAAACACTGCCTGTAACATTTCGACTGATAACAGAGGTAGGATCTATGAGGGGAACATGAACTCTTACTGGGCTACATGATCTATCATGTGCCCAACCACGTATAAAAAAACCTCTTGCACTATGATGGGCTGTGATTGGGGTGCATTAACATATTAAATATAATATATATAATACATATAAACTAATCCAAGAAAAAAATGTTTATGAAAAGACCATTTCTAAACTCAAGAAGAATAATCTAACCCGAAGTTCTAAACTTTAGAGTCCATTTTTTGATAATTTATCAACTAAATTACATTGAGTTCCATGTAAACAAAATCTAAATAAGTGATGAAATATACCCTCACACTTTTTCTCATTTCTAAATAATGCATGTTATTCATAGCACATACTTATGTAAATATATATGTAAAAAATCGAAATAAACCTATTTACAAAACTAATAAAATTTCATGCCAACCATATACTACAATAGACTTTACGTTCTTAATGTTTGACTTTGACACATGACATGTACTAGGTGTAAGCACATGAAGACAGTGCTTCTTGTACAATATACTACATAATGAAACAATATGGAACAAATTCTAGAAATACTCTAATTGATTTTATTCACTAGACGAAATGAACTTTTCATGATGGATTTAATGTATCCATCATTGATGCATTGTTGAAACATGAACTTATATAATTATGTTATTAGATATAATGATATAATATGATATCTAATATAATGCACTATGGAAACCCCTCATACTTAATTATGTTATGTTAAATTTTATAGTTATAGTTATATTATGTTATAGCTATGCACAATGTAACACTATGTGTCACAACAAAACTGCATATTTTCCAAACTCATAGATCTGTGGGTTATGGGCCCACAATCTGAACGAAATAGTTCACTACGTAGCCACTAAATCTTTCCTAGTGCACTTGATATTAACTCTGTATCATATAGTATTTACATAGCGAACATGTAGCCTTAATTCATAGCCATTTTTCGATGCATGTACAATGAAAACGATGGCTACAAGGAAGCTCTTGTAATTCAACACCATCATCATTAGTAGACAGATAAATGCAGCACTTTGTATCCTCTGCAGCAAGAACTCGTTCACTAGATGATTCTCTAGTGCAAAAACTCAAACTAATGCCAGAATGCTCGGAATATGCACTGGACTAGACTTAGAAGACATTATTGCAGATAGAAGAAAAATAATTTGAATGTGACAACAACTGAATATTTCTGATTCTCAAAAAACAATTTAATTACCCAAGGCTGGAAAGTTACTAACTGGAAGGAACTCTTTCCAACAGATCTAATGCATGGAAATATGAGGAAACAAGATCGAAGACCTTACATATATGCAATTCCTTATTGAAATAAAGATCGAAGATCTTGCATATCAGCCAACGACGACATATTTGCAGATATCTTTATTTACCTACGTGTGAAATCCATCATCTAATCTGTTGTTTCAATCCAACGAATATAGCAAGAATGTCGATATCCGTTGTGGATGTCCTTCTCTGATAGGCTACGACATACAAAATGGCAATAATACATGGTAGGCAACATCATACATCTATGCCAATTACACAGGCTAGGGCTGCACAGAAACCTACGAAAATTACATCAAATACCAGAAACACAAAAAAATAAAATTGATAATAATAAACCACATAATTTATATTATCCTCGAATTTGAGTTACAACCCACACATACGAGCCAGATCGCCTCTCGCATTTTATGTTACATTGTATCTAGCTCCCCTGCACTATACCGAAGTCTAGAATTTATATGGAATACAATACATCGAATGGATCATTTCAGATCCATTCATTTGTGACAGGATCTCGTAATACTTGCCTAAAATCATGCACTTCTCTTTTTCTAAAAATATTTTGACCATATCTACTTAATCAGGTGCTTACAATCACTTAAAATAACCAAAAAAATTAACAAAGTCAACCAAACGTGAGTAAATTTTGTTCTCATGTCACGCTTCCTCCTTATGAAAGGTTATAGAATTCAATTTTAACTTAGGGTGTTTTTGCTCCTGCATCAGATTCTAGAGGTACAAAAATTTCTATGACCTCCTGGTAATATGTCTTTTTCATCTCATAGCAACTCTACCCACATCCTCTGTGGAATTTCCCTTTCTGATCTTCTCATAACAACATTCTTGAGAAATTCTACCCACATCCTCTATGGAATTTCCCTTTGTGAGCTACAACAAAACCTATGCAATAGCAAGTCCTCCCTGCTACCAGATACCTTACCAAGCTTCTCTCTCCTGAGCTTATTCTTTTGGCATCTCTCTGGTTCTCTCCTCTGGAACCATTTGAGCACTCCTGCTCTAGGCTGCTGCAATTGTCTCACCTTCCTCCGCTGCTACCTTCACAAAATATAAAAACCACAAGCTTGCAAATATTCAACAAAACTGTACCTCTTCTTCCTCCCAGGAAATCCTTTCCCTCCTCTGATACCACTTTGATGTTACAAAACTGCATATTTTCCAAACTCATAGATTTGTGGGTTATGGGCCCACGATCTGAACGAAATATTTCACTAAGTAGCCACCAAATCCTTCCTAATGCACCTGATATTAACTCTGTATCATATTGTATTTACACAACGAACATGTAACCTTAATTCGTAGCCATTTGTCGATGCATGTACAATGAAAATGATGGATATAAGGAAGCTCTCGTAATTCAACACTGTCATCATTAGTAGATAGTAAATGCAACACTCTGTATCCTCTGTAGCAAGAACCCGTTCACTAGATGATTCTCTATTGCACAAACTCAAACTGATGCTGGAACACTCGGAACACGCACTAGACTAGAGTTAGAAGACATTATAGCAGATAGAAGAAAAACATTTTGAATGTGCCAGTAACTGAATATTGCCGATTCTCAAAAGAAAATAATCACCCAAGGCTGGAAAGTTACTAGCTGGAAGGAACTCTTTCCAATAGATCTAACACATGGAAATATGAGGAAACAAGATCAAATACCTTACATATATGCAATGCCTTACTGAAATAAAGATCCAATATCTTGCATATCAGCCAACGATCGCATATTTACAGATATATTTATTTACCTATGTGTCAAATCCATTATCTAATCCACTGTTTCAATCCAACGACTATAGCAAGAATGCCAATACATGTTGTGGATGTCCTTCTCTGATCTGCTACAACATACAAAATGGAAATAATACATGGTAGGAAACAACATACATCTATGCAAATTACACAGGCTAGGGCCGCACAGAAACCTACAAAAATTACATCAAATTCCAGAAACACAACAACAGAAAATTGATAATAATAAACCACATAATTTATATTATCCTCGAATTCGAATTACAACCCACACATACGAGCTAGATCGCCTCTCGCATTTGATGTTACATCGTATCTGGCTGCCCTGCACTATACCGAAGTCTAGAAATTATATGGAATACAATACATCGAATGGATCATTTCAAATCCATTCGTTTGTGATAGGATCTCGTAATACTTCCCTAAAATCATGCACTTCTCTTTTTTTAAAAATAGGTTGACCATATCTACTTAATCAGGTGCTTACAATCGCTTAAAATAACCAAAAACAATTAACAAAATCAACCAAATGTGAGTAAATTTCATTCTCATGTCACGCTTCCTCCTTCTGGAAGGTTCCAGAATTCAATTTTAACTTAGGGTGGTTTTGCTCCTACATCAGACTCCTGAGGTACAAAAATTTCTATGACCTCCTGGTCATATGTATTTTTCATCTCTTAGCAATTCTACCCACATCCTCTGTGGAATTTCCCTTTGTGATCTTCCCGTAACAACATTCTTGACAAATTCTACCCACATCCCCTGTGGAATTTCCCTTTGTGATGTGCAACAAAACCTCTGCAATAACAAGTCCTCCCTGCTACCAGATACCTTACCAAGCTTCTCTCTCCTGAGCTTAGTCTTTCGGCATCTCTCTGATTCTCTCCTCTGGAACCATTTGAGCACTCCTGCTCTAGGCTATTGCATTCTTCTCACCTTCCTCTACTGCTACCTTCACAAAATATAAAAACCACAAGCTTGCAAATCTTCAACTAAACTGTACCTCTTCTTCCTCGCAGAAAATACTTTCCCTCCTCTTATACCACTTTGATGCAACAAACTTCATATTTTCCAAACTCGTAGATCTGTGGGTTATGGGCCCATGATCTGAATGAAATAGTTCACTACGCAGCTACTAAATCCTCCCTAATGCACCTGATATTAACTCTGTATCATATTGTATTTACACAGCGAACATGTAGCCTTAATTCATAGCCATTTTTTGATGCATGTACAATGAAAACGATGGCTACAAGGAAGCTCTTGTAATTAAACACTGTCATCATCAGTAGATAGATAAATGCAGCACTCTGTATCCTCTACAACAAGAACCCATTCACTAGATGATTCTCTAGTGCACAAACTCAAACTGATGCCGGAACACTCGGAAGACGAACTAGACTAGAGTTAGAAGAAATTATTACAGATAGAAGAAAAAAAATTTGAATGTGCCAGCAACTGAATATTGCCGATTCTCAAAAAACAATAATCACCCAAGGTTGTAAAGTTACTAACTGGAAGGAAATCTTTCCAACAGATCTAACACATGGAAATATGAGGAAACAAGATTGAATACCTTACATATATGCATTGCCTTACTGAAATAAAGATCGAAGATCTTGCATATCAGCCAATGACGACATATTTGCAGATATCTTTATCTACCTACGTGTCAAATCCATCATCTAATCTGTTGTTTCAATCCACCGACTATAGAAAGAATTCCAATATCCGCTATGGATGTCCTTCTCTGATCTGCTATGACATACAAAATGGCAATAATACATGGTAGGCAACATCATACATCTATGGAAATTACACAAGATAGGGCCGCACAGAAACCTACGAAATTACATCAAATGCAAGAAACATAACAACATAAAATTGATAATAATAAACCACATAATTTATATTATCCTCGAATTCGAATTACAACCCACACATACGAGCCAGATCGCCTCTCGCATTTGATGTTACATCGTATATGTCTCCCTTGCACTATACCGAAATCTAGAATTTATATGGAATACAATACATCAAATGGATCATTTCAGATCCATTCGTTTGTGATAGGATCTCGTAATACTTGCCTAAAATCATGCACTTCTCTTTTTAAAAAAATAGGTTGACCATATCTACTTAATCAGTTGCTTACAATCGCTTAAAATAACCAAAACAATTAACAAACTCAACCAAATGTGAGTGAATTTTGTTCTCATGTCATGCTTCCTCCTTCTGGAAGGTTCCAGAATTCAATTTTAACTTAGGGTGGTTTTGCTCCTGCATCACTATGTTATGTATATAGCTATGGGATATTATAACTTTATATATATATATATATATATATATATATATATATATATATTTTAATGAGTTGTAGTATAGTTATAGTTATGTTACATGCTATGTTATATATATATATATATATATATATATATATATATATATATATATATATATATATATAATGGGTTTTCATGGTTTTTTTATATGGTTGACTTTTTTTATAAATAATTTGTTATATTTTGCAAAAGAAAATTAAATAAGAAAGGAAAAGGATAAAGTACCGAGTTTTGTTCAACCCTTTGCGATATTAGCGAGGTGGCTTGCGAGATTGATTTGAAGCTCCATTGCTTGATCGAGCTCCAATAACCTCGGTCGAGCTACTCTTAAACTCTTGGTCGATATCCCATGGTCTGTGCAAAAGGCACGCGTAGACCATGGGAGTGGTATATATTAAAAAAAGTTGCTTGATCGAGCATTATAGTTTGATCAAGGAATAGTTTTTAACCCTTGAATGAGAAACCTCTTTAGCGCCTAAGGAACTTGATCGAGAATTTAAAAAAGGCTCGATCGAGCCATTTTTTTTTCCACCAAAACACACCCTCTTTCGTCGAAAAGTGTAACCCATCTCCATGCTTTCACCCTATAATAGTTGATGCAGTTTAATTAAAGAATATGCTTTGGGGTGGCTCGGGTTTTAATGCACAACCCACTCGTTTATTTAAAAATGATATGTTTATTAAAATATAAATGATGGGGTATTTGTTTTTGGACCGCTAGTTGGTGGGCCGACCACTCGACCAATGCGAGTTCAAACCCAGCTGGTCCATATTATAATGTGGCCCGTAAGGTGGCGGGTCCTCCAATGGTGGTCCACCCCCATTTATATGTTATGTTGGTTTGGGTTGGAAGGAGTGGTGTCCCACCACCCCATCTTTATTATTATTTTTTTATTTTTAATAACATCCTATGAAAATTGTTGGCCATATTTTAAGGGGGTCACCGAAAAAATTAAACAGGCAACAAATTGGTCATTTTCGTCCACCGTGAATGTTAATTTTTCACTCGGTTAGTTCCCGCAAAATTTAGTGGGTTCTACTAGATTTATCTGGTCTTCCAAATTTAGTTGTGCTCCAAATTTAGTTCGCAACAAAAGTTCCGCTCCTCTGACTTGAAACTTTGACTGCCATTAAATTGCACATACAAATTCAGATTTGAGTGCTGTCTGTGTTGTTGGAATCATGATGAAAATTTCCCCATTATGGTCCTAGTTTTGATGAAATACACATAATTTTATTTTTTGAGCCTCTCAGAGCCGCCTAGATCACCCAGCCAAATTACAATATTTTCAGTGAAATTATCTCCCTGATATATATTTTGGGGTGCCTTTGGTAGAAAACTCCCTTATAAATATTCTCTAGAGGTAATTAGTCCAGGAAATATCCAAAAAATTGAATTACTAAGCCTTCTGATCTCTAAATATTGATGGAAAATTAGACTTGTTAAAATAAGTCTTGCAATCCCTTCCGATGTATTTTCTTCATATGTTGTCAGTACCCAAATGATTCCTTAGATCCATCAATATTATATACAGAACATTTATCTGGGGAGGGGCTATGTGGGAAAGAAAATGCCCCCTTGTAGCCTAGGATAAATTATGTTTTCTTATAATTGCAAGAGGTCTTGGAGTCTTTGTGATCTAGAAATTCTTAATAATGTTTTTGGGGAAAAATTAAGGTGGAGGTGGATCCAAGGTGGCCAAGAGTTATGGAGGAAAAGTTGGAGCAAGAAATACAACCCCTCACAATCATGGTAACATCAATCAAGAGCTTAAAACCTTGTTCACAAATCTTCCATATGGAATCTGGCTAGCACTTACAAATTCATCATACAACAACAATGTTTTTAGGAAGGCTGAGAGGGAAAGAATGCTTTTTTTTGGACAAACTCATGGTAGCAATATCCAAAGATTGGTTTCAGGGTGGAATTTCTTGTTATAAAAGAGCTTATGAAATATAAAGGCCTCTTGACATTAGAATATTAATGGCACCAAACAACATAGAACACCTCATGGAGAGAAAGGAAAAATAAGGAAAGTTGGCTTCAACTCTTAATCAAACCAATCTAAACAGATTAATGGAAGAGCTTCATGAACGAAAGATCCCACTCTCTAAGGGACATGACAAAATCCGAAGGGGCTATAGCCAAAAATGTATGTTCATAATCAAAGAGGCATATCAACTATTTGTTGGTCACACGAATGTACCTCATTGGTTGATTTGGAAATAGGTTTGGACCTAGAACTAATGGCCTAAAGTTTCACATTTAAAATTTTAATTATTAGTACATAAAAGAGCCCTTTCTTGGGATAAAATCATGCATAGAGGATTCAAAACCCATTCCCTTTGTTTTCTGTTTAGGTTGGATATAGAGGACTTGGAGCACTTGCTCTATACATGTGCTTTCTTTGAAATTAGTCTCGACACTTTATTTTATTTTGGCAGTTAGATAGGAATATGAATGACATCATAGAAATGATTGAAGGTTGGAGATGCTCTATGAAAAAGAATCCTATTTTAAATTGAGCTTGTACCCTCATTCGAGGGTTTTTTCTATAGAACATATGGAGGAGAGTAACAATCAAATATTTAATAACTCATCATGGCACTACTAGACCAAGGGCATTTTAAGACATTTGTTTAAGACAAAAGAAATCTTTTGTCTTAAAAAGTCACTTTTCATTTTAGTTATTTTATATTAAAATTTAATATCAATTGAATTGTCTTAAATATAAAATTTAAGACAAAAATAGTGTGAGACAAAAATAATTTGAGACAAAATTTTATATTTAAGACAAAAACAATTTGAGACAAAAATATTTAAGACAAAAACAATTTGAGACAAAAAATTTAAGACAAAAATATTTTAAGACAAAATTTTATATTTAAGACAAAACGAATTTGAGACAAAAATATTTTAAGACAAAACTTTATATTTAAGACAAAAGCAGTTTGAGACAAATATATTTTAAGACAAAAGCAATTTGAGACAAAAATATTTTAAGACAAAATTTTAGATTTAAGACAAAAGCACTTTGAGACAAAAATATTTAAGACAAAACTTTATATTTAAGACAATGGCGACTTAAGACAATGACAATTAAGACGAAACCCATTTAGGATAGTTAGCAATTAAGACAAAATCATTAGCATTGGGAAGTTTGCATTGAAATATCCATGAGTGGATAGTGGATAAAATTATATTTTTTTATTTTTGAAAATCGATATTCAAACCACATGAAATTTAATCATGTCATATTTATTTCTTTTATATTATATTTTTCTTTTTTCATCAAACCACATTCTAAAAATTTAATAAATAAATAGATAAAAAAAATTATTTTTTGGTTGGCAACTCAAGGGGATTTGAACTTTGAATCTTGTGTTTTAACCATAACTGCTCCAACACTAATATTCTTGGGCATATTATGTTTTTTCCTGCTAACCGCTCCAAATACAACCTCTAAGAACTAGTAGGGTCCAAGGAAAAGAGCTACAAGTTCCCCAAATCCGATCTGCATTTCATGGACAATCACATTTCCCCCAAATGTCCTCCACATATTTGCCTTGGTGTATTGGAGTTTGAAAAATACACAGGATGCCACAAGTAATCCTAATCATAAGACTCAACTTTCCTAATGACTAGGAGGCCTTAAAAATAAAGAAACATCTTAACTTATGCCTAAAATTACTAAAATTTCCTATCCCAAATATGAAATTAGAAATTCTACAAAATTATAGGGCAACAAGAAAACCAACTTCCTCTTCCAAAAATCTCTTAGACCTTATGGAGGACAAATACAAATTTTGAAATAAATCGTTGAAATTATGCTCTTGCATCAATAGTTACCAATGTATCCTTGTAGGCCACCCCCTTTAACAATAGTAATACCAATGTCCTTTACCAGCTAGAAGGAACTCCTTACATAATTCTCTCTTAGATCCCCTTAACCCATTGCAATGATTGTCTTTGATGCCTACCTAGTTGCAAGCACATTAAGAAGCAATGTAGCATATTGATGGTTGAGGATTTCGATAAGTATGTGATTTTGTTGACATCTTGTGACTGTCCCGTATGTGAATATATAAAATCTTGGATGCATGTCGCCCTGAAACTATAACATGACTTAGTATTGCCTATCATACCGTGTCACTTCCTCCTCGAGACACCTAGAACTCGCTAACACTACCTGTCACACACTCTTATTCATTCATTTATGAATTTTGACCTAGTACGCCTCTGTTATGTTTTCCTGGCACTCCCTAACACTCCTTAGCACACATTGGCACACCTAGGCACTTGGAACAACTTTGTATGCTTCCCTAGCACTCTAACATGCCTTGGAACTTCCTAGAATACCGTGTCACTCCCTTCTTAACACACCTGGAACTGGCTTATACTTCATTTCCATGCATTTTAAACTAGTGCCCCCTTGTGTTTCCCTGACACTTGGCCCTCACACTCTCTAGCATGTGTTCATGCCACACCTTGGCACCTGCCACATCTTGGCATGCCTATCATGCCTTGGAACGGCCTAACATGTCTTAGTACTTCTAGGAATTCCCTGACACACCTTGGTATTCCTTAGCTTTCAAGTCGTCATAGATAACCTTGCTTTTTTTGTGACTTGGGAACCCAACCAAGTCATTGGAAAATCGATGTTGTGCCTAGCCCAAAGTTTCCCTTTGTCTGAAGCTACTTTGTCCAACCCTTTATGTAACCATAGGCTTACCTCCTACAAGTCTTATTCTGACCTTCTCCTAACACACTTTATCCTTGAGACACTTGGAATTCGTTGACACTACTTGGTACACACTCTTATTCGTTCATTTCCATGCATTTTGACCTATTTCTCCCTTGCAATGTCCTGGCACTCCCTGACAGTCCTCAACATCCATTGACACTTTCTGGCATGTGTTAGCATGCCTTTTCATTCCTTGGCACACATTGACAATCCTTAGTTATCATGCCCTCACAATTACCCTTACTTTTTTGCAACTTGGGAACCCAACCAAGTCTTGCCTTGAATATAACAACTTGACCAAGCTACGGTTACTACAACTAGATTGTGCCTTGTTCACCTAAGAAATGACTATAACCCCTCACCCATTTAACCCCCTAAACGCTAAACCCCTAACCCATTTAACCCCTTAAACCCTTAACCCCTAACCCCTTAAACCCTAATTCACGACCCCTAACCCATTTAACCCCCTAAACCCCTAAAACCCTAACCCATTTAACCCCCAAACCCTAACCCCTAACCCCTAAAATACTTAACTGCTAAATCCCCTAACCCCCTAAACCTCTAAACCCCCAACCCATTTAACCCCCTAAACCTCTAACCTCTTAACCTCTAACCCCTTAACCCCTAACCCCTAACCCCTAAAAGCCTTAACTGCTAAATCCCCTAACCCCCTAAACCTCTAAACCCCTAAACCCATTTAACCCTGTAAACCCTAAATGACTAACCCTTAACCCCTAACCCCTTAAGCCCTAATTCCCAACCCCTAACCCATTTAACCCCTAAAACCCTAACCCATTTAACCCCTAAACCCTAAACCTCTAAACCCTTAAACCCCTAAACCACTAACACCTAAACCCCTAATCCCTTAACCCCTAAACCCCTAAACCGTTAACGCTTAACCATTAACCCATTAACCCCTTAACCCTAACCCCTAAAATCATTAACTGCTAAAACCACTAAGCCCTAAGCCCCTAATCCCTAATCCCTTAACCACTAGCTCATTATTCACCTAACCCCTAACTGCGCCTAAATCCCCTAACACCTAAGCCCCCAATCCCTAATCCCTTAACCAATAACTCATTATTCCTCTAACCCCTAAATGCGCCTAAATCCCATAACCCCTAAACCCCCAATCCATAACCCCTTAACCACTAACTCATTATTCCCCTAACCCCAATCCCTAATCCCTTAAATACTAATGCATTATGCCCCTAACCCTTAAGCCCCCAATCCCTAACCCCTTAACCACTAACGAGAATATACCATAGTGGGCATGCACAAGAAGAAGAACCAAAGAAATCAAATTCAATAAAGGAAGCACAACCACCACTCCAAACTCGCTTCTCTAAAACACATACAACTGCAATAAATCCCACTGAAGCTTACAAATTTATCAAGCCCTAATTAAATTACTAATAAATTCAACAAGCCAACATGCTACAATTTGTTGAGTCAACCCCAAATCAGTTAGTAATTATTGCATGAATGTACATTTGTTTGTAGTTTTATTTAAAAGGATGAAATTCTCTCAAGAGCGTATAGAATATATCCAAAAGTTTAAAAAATGGAAATTTTGCTTACCTCCACAAGGTATCATCACACCCGGATAGGTGAAAACATACAAGTCTAAATCTTCTACCTCTAAGTCTCAATGGCACTTCAACATGTCAATAACATACTTGCAACAATGCTTAATGAGTTTTGTCTATTGGCTAAAGATATGTACATCCATCCATCCAAAAATAAACATCTCAATCAATCCAACACCATAAATTGTGCTAAATAGTTCATCATGTTATTTCAAATATTACAATATTTTCTTATATTAGCTCACATATTCCTTGAATATTTGAAAGCCAAACTACCTTAGCACAATATACCAGAAAGATTTGTACTCTAAAAGACAAAAAAAGACAACAAACTAAATTAGGAACTTTAACTGTAATCCAGACACTTCATTCTTAGCAACATGATATCTAATGAAGATGATATGTGGAAAAAAAGGCTTCATATATTGTCTATCACATGTCAAACCGAGTGAACAAACACATGCATAGAAAACATTAGAAATAGGGTTCATAGATTGACTTGTATTATATGGTTTAAAACCCTTCTTGTCTCCTTCAGGGGGGTTTCTGGAGGTCTTAAAAAAGACTTCCTTTTGCTAACTAAATGGATTTTTTCTTTCACACATGTATGGAAACATACTTTCCAAATCATATTGTAATAGATTCATAAGGTGATATTATTGGTATTAACTACACCTTATTTGGAGACATCATTTTTATTATAGGGGTTGGTATCTTTCTATTGGATGTGGTTGGTGATGTGAAGACTACTCAATCTCTAGTAAAGATTCATACTAACTCTAACAAGCTTATGGATGCTTTTTTACAAAGGGAGACCCCTCTAAGCTTAACTCATTGGATTCTTTGTTTGTTCATGCTAATTATTGTTCTCAACTTTCCTTCTCCAAGGGGTTGAGACTATTTGCTTCATTTATTTTATATGGCCTGGTGAAAGAAGAAGAATGGAGATTGTCTCCACATCTTTTCCATTTCGCTAAGTTACAAAAAAAGAGTCAAATTATATAGCCAATAGACTAATAGTTTCTTGATACACCTTTAGTGAGCTATGCATAGCTCTCACCTATCATTGTAGCTCAATGAAATGACATCTAATAGCTCCAAGACACCATTATAAATGGAGTAGTTGTGAAGTTGTTGTTAAATGATCACCTCCAAATGTTCAATTCTCATGAATTTTGGGGGAGGGGGGTCTTTTGGTGTATTGAGCGGGGCAAGGGGACATAAGGGTAGCATGGATGGGTAGAAGTGAGAGGTTCGAGCATGGTTTACTAAGATCTATAATCCTAACATTAGAGAATGAGAAGGAGCCTTAGGGCCTTATGGCATAGGGGCTATGGGACCTATAGGTAAGGCAACGAGAGAAATTGATAGGGGAACTCCCAATAGTTGTGACAAGGGGATTAGGGGCCACATTATCACAACCCATACGCACTTAACCCATAACCACTAAAGTCCCTATCCCTTCAACCCCAAAGCCACAATCCCTTAATCCCTACACCCATAACTCATAACAAATTAACCCCTTGATCCCTTAAACCCAAAGCCATTAACCCCTTAACCCCTAACCACTAACTTATAATCCTTGAACCCCATAAACCCTAATCCCATATCCTCTTAAACCTTGACCCTTAACCCATAATCCCTAACCCCTAAACTCATTAACCCCTAACCCCTTAACCTTCTGACACCTAAATAACATAACCCTTAGGCACGTAACCCCTAAATCCCCTAACATGTAAGCCCTTGATGGTTGAGATTAACCCCTAAATCCCTTAGCCACTAAGCCATTAACCTCTAACCCTTAAACCCCCTAACCTCTAAATCCCATAAGCCCTAACCCTTTACCCTTTACCCTTAACCCCTTGCTCCTAAAACCTTAAACCCATTAACTCCTAGAACCCCTTATCCTTTATCCCAAACCATAGGTGCTCTAATGCTAATATTCTTGGGCATATTATGCTTTTTCCTGCTAACCGCTCCAAATACAACCTCTAAGAACTAGTAGGGTCTAAGGAAAAGAGCTACAAGTTCCCCAAATCCGATCTACATTTGATGGACAATCACATTTCCCCCAAATGTCCTCCACATATTTGCCTTGGTGTATTGGAGTTTGAAAAATACATAGGATGCCACAAGTAATCCTAATCATAAGACTCAACTTTCCTAATGACTACGAGGCCTTAAAAATAAAAATAAAAACGTCTTAACTTATGCCTAAAATTACTAAAATTTCCTATCCCAAATATGAAGTTAGAAATTCTACAAAATCATAGGGCAACAAGGAAACCAACTTCCTCTTCTATAAATCTCTAAGACCTTATGGAGGACAAATACAAATTTTGAAATAAATTGTTGAAATTGTGCTCTTGCATCAGTAGCTACCAATGTATCCTTGTAGGCCACCCCCTTTAACAATAGTAATACCAATGGCCTTTACCTAGAAGGAACTCCTTACATAATTCTCTCTTAGATCCCCTTAACCCATTGTAATGATTGTCATTGATGCCTACCTAGTTGAAAGCACATTAAGAAGCAATGTAGCATATTCCTGGTTGAGGATTTCGATAAGTATGTGATTTTGTTGACATCTTGTGACTGTCCCGTATGTCAATATATAAAATCATTTTTTTTTATACCAGTTTAAGGATTGACACCATCAAGTGTGTGCCCTAACATGGATGGAACACTAACTGCATGTTGTATATATTGTAATGTAAATGAATAATCTCTTCTGGAAAAGGCTCCACTCATAATGCCATTTCGCAAATTCTTGCACTCAGTAATCGTGCTCAGATTTTAAGGTGCCATGTTCTCGTAAGGGTAAACCTACCTATCCATCTCTTTAAACGCACACATCACACATGTTGGCTTGATCTTGTGCTTGTTGTGGGGAAAATGTTGTTGTAGTGGAACCCCCAAATTAGATTTATTTGGGTTGACCCTGATTTGAGTAGCTCTGAATGACTTCAAATTACCCTTGCCTTGACTGCGCAATCCTCATTGGCATCTCCAATGGATGTGTGATGCATTGGATGCATCAACATAGTCACAACTGATAGTCACACTACCCTTTCACCTATCTCTCCACTGAGTCTCCACTGGAACTCCCATGCAAGTAGTTAACTGTTGTCTCTGTTCAGTTGATTAATGAGTTATTATTTGTGAATTAATTTAACTAATTAATTTACTGCACTCCCACTAATGTATCAATCAGTTAGAAATAGACACAATTAGTTCAATTGAGTTTAACTCCAAGGATGTAGTTAAACTGAAACAAACTCCATGAACTACTTCACCAACTCCATCATAACTCTGCCACTTGAGTCCTAACTTGAGTCCTCCATGCATGAACACCATTAAACCCTAGGAATTGTGTAATTCCTTCAGCTAGCTAATCTACCACACCTGTTAACTGAAATTAAGTGCTCCAAGAGAATAAGTTGTTATTTAGGGTCTAATTATTAGTAAGAGCTAATAATAATCGACACTTCTATTTTTAGATCAACAATCTATAAATAGACTTCACCCAATATGTCTAAAAATAGAAATCCATCTATTTTTCCAACTTGACCAACCATCCACAAATAGCATCCTGCAACTTCTGAAATATGGTCTCCATGTCTAAAAATAGACATAGTCTAAAAATAGACTTGCGCCAAAAATAGCCTACGAGCCCACTTAGTGAAGGCGAATCTTTTCACTAAGCTCGTAATCTTGTTGAATCTCAACACCTAGAACTCGCTAACACTCCCTGTCAGACACTCTTATTCATTCATGTATTAATTTTGACCTAGTGCTATGTTATGTATTCCTGGCACTCCCTAACACTCCTTAGCATGCATTGGCACACCTTGGCACTTGGAACATCTTTGTATGCTTCCCTAGCACTCTAACATGCCTTGGAAATTCCTAGAATATTGTGTCACTCACTTCTTAGCACACCTGGAACTGGCTGATACTTCATTTCCATGAATTTTAAACTAGTGCTCCCTTGTGTTTCCTTGACACTTGGCCCTCACACTCCCTAGCATGTATTAATGCCACACCCTAGCACCTGCCACATCTTGGCATGCCTATCATGCCTTGGAACTACCTAACATGTGTTAGTACTTCTAGGAATTCCCTGACACACCTTGGTATTCCTTAGATTTCATGCCGTCATAGATAACCTTACTTTTTTTGCGACTTGGGAACCCAACCAAGTCAATGGAAAATAAATGTTGTGCCCAACCCAAAGTTTCCCTTTGTCTGAAACTACTTTGCGCAACCCTTTATGTAACCATAGGCTTACCTCCTACAAGTCTTATTTCGGCCTTCCCCTAACACACTTTATCCTTGAGACACTTGGATTTCATTAACACTACTTGGCACACACTCTTATTCGTTCATTTCCATGCATTTTGACCTAGTTCTCCCTTGTAATGTCCTGGCACTCCCTAACACTCCTCAACATCCATTGACATTTTCTAGCATGTGTTAGCATGCCTTTTCATTCCTTGGCACACATTGACACTCCTTAGTTCTCATGCCCTCACAATTACCCTTACTTTTTTGGAACTTGGCAACCCAACCAAGTCTTGCCTTGACTATAACAACTTGACCAAGTTATGGTTACTACAACTAGATTATGCCTTGTTCACCTAATAAATGGCTATAACCCTCACCCATTTAACCCCCTAAACCCTAAACCCCTAACCCATTTAACCCCCTAAACCCTAAACCTCTAAACCCTTAACCCCTAACCCCTTAAACCCTAATTCCCGACCCTAACCCATTTAACCCCCTAAACCCCTAAAAACCTAACCCATTTAACCCCCAAAACCTAACCCCTAACCCCTTTAACCCCTAACTGCTAAAATCCTTAACTACTAAATCCCTTAACCTCCTAAACCTCTAAACCCCTAACCCATTTAACCCCCTAAACATCTAGCCCCTTAACCTCTAACCCCTTAACCCTTTAACCCCTAACCCTAAAATCCTTAACTACTAAATCCCTTAACCCCCTAAACCTCTAAACCCCTAAACCCATTTAACCCCGTAAACCCTAAACGTCTAACCCTTAACCCCTTAAGCTCTAATTCCCAACCCCTAACCCATTTAACCCCCTAAACCCCTAAAACCCTAACCCATTTAACCCCGAAAACCCTAAACCTCTAAACCCTTAAACCCCTAAACCACTAATACCTAAAACCCTAACCCCTTAACCCCCTAACCCCTAAACTGTTAACGCTTAACCATTAACCCATTAACCCCTCACCCCTAACCCCTAAAATCCTTAACTTTTAAATCCCCTAAGTTCCTAATCCCTAATCCCGTAACCACTAGCTCATTATTCACGTAACCCCTAACTGCGCCTAAATCCCCCAACCCCTAAGCCCCCAATCCCTAATCCCTTAACCACTAACTCATTATTCCCCTAACCCCTAAATGCCCCTAAATCCGCTAACCCCTAACCCCCCAATCCATAACCCCTTAACCACTAACTCATTATTCCCCTAACCCGAATCCCTAATCCCTTAAATACTAACTCATTATGCCCCTAACCCCTAAATGCGCATAAATCCCCTAACCCTTAAGCCCCCAATCCCTAACCCCTTAACCACTAACACATTATTCCCCTAAACCCTAAACCTCTAACCCTTAAGCCCCTATTCCCCTAACCCCTTATTCTACCAGGCTCGTGGTGCTTTCTTGAGGCCATACAAGGATTTCACCGCTTGCATGCTTTATGTTCCTAACCCTTCACAAAAAATCCTTCTGGTTGGGACACAAAAACATTCTCTTTCATATCTCCATTCAAGAAAGCAATTTTTACATCCATTTGATGGAATTTCCAACTTTTTGAGTTTCTAGGGCAAAGAATGTCCATATGGTATCCCATTTTGCTATGGGGGAAAATTTATTCTCATAATAGACCACTTCTTTTTGTGTAAAACCTTTTGCCACAAGCCTAGATTTATTCTTTTCAAGTGATCCATCTTCTTTATACTTGTTTTTGAAAAATGTTAGCGCTTAATTTAGCAAGGGTCCTAGGAGGGGTTCCAAAGGGACTACTACTAGATCAAGTGGAAACAATGGGACAAGGACCCATTGTCACCTCATTCAATTTCCCTTGCTCTTTATGAACTTTCACTAATGGGAGTAGTCTCGATATAGGAAAATTACTAGAATGATGAGACCAATAATGATGCACAATGTGATTTCCAATGCCCATTCAAAGAAGAGGATTAGATAATAGGTTCCCTACTTTAGAAGCAAAAGAAGGACTCTCCAAGAAAGGCCTGAGGGAAAGATGACCTCGGGTTTAGGAATATTAAAAAATGATGAATGCCTAAGATCAAAACTTCCAAAATCCCTCTCTTGTGATTGACGTGTTTATACTAGGCTTCAAAGTGAGGCAAGTAAAAATTCAATTAAAGTATGAGCTTTGGGAGAATTTGGGGTGACTTTCCATGAATTGTTTTTTGAGAGAAATATTATAAGAGACTAAGGTTTGGGAGATATACCGTGGTAAAGGCTCATCCAATGATCATTTATAGTTAAGATAATAGGTTTTGAATGATGAACTACAAAGTGAAAACCTTCAAGAAATCCTCAAGTCAAAGGAGCATCAAGGGTTCCCTCCTGGTGTGATAGTTAGGGCATCAATTTATTTGAAATTCCACCATCGTATTTTGTTCAAAATTGGAGGATGCCTAGAGCTCTAATCTAGCCTAGGAAGCGATGCCTTGCTTGAGGGCCTTTTCCTATTTTTATACACCTTATCCTTTTTTATTTTAGCCTCTCTATGCATCATACTATTTTAGAGAAAATAAACCTTTATTCCCACACCTTGCATGTGAGCCTCTTCTTGGAAAATCCACATGATGCAATTCAACCTAGCCATATATGCATGGTTTATTTTCTTCATGAAGTCAAATTAGACCTATTTTCATCCACACATGTTAATTATTACAATGAGAAAGGTAAATATTGAGAGGTGATATAGTCAAAAGGGATTATTATTGGCATATTTCGTGTTTCAACCATGCAAACGGTGAACAATCTTGGAGAAGGTGTGCTCAAGGAGGATCATTCTAGGAAATGTTTGTATTTCATCCCTACAAACAAAAATCAATAGATATATATGGTTACTAAAGGAAAAGAACAAGTTATTACAAAGGGGGCACCATACTGAACTATTTCTAGTAGGTTGGAACTTCATAATAAGAAAAAAATAGATATCATGGAGAAGTAGTGCCATGGTGTTGTGTTGACTTGTTGCTCATACATTTAATGCACTATTCTGAGTATTACGTGCTAAAATAACACATATTTTATAAGACATGTGCCTCACTAAAGATACATTAAACACAATTCTCAATTAAAGGGAAAACATTAGCTACAAAGTGTTTTGAGGAGATGTGTGCTTTCAACAAACCTAGTTTTGAAAGAGAGAAAATTCACTAGAGAGATCGATGCTATTTAATTAAAATTCACTAGACTGGCAATTTAGTACCGATTTCAAGGTAGATCGATGCTATTTAATGAAAGTGCCCTAGATTTTGATTGAGGTATAAAGTGCCTGAGTATATTGTGAAAATGGAATGTTGGAGAGGTTTTAATTATGCATTTTATTGTGTAATTACAGTAAAATAATATGAGCAGTGGTTTTACATATCCGCGACTTGTAGCTGACCATTTATGGTTTTATTGGATAAAAACCACAGAAGCTTAGAAGTAGAAGTCCATTCCTACGTTGATGAATGAACAGGGGGGTTTTGATGCATGTTCGAAACATTAAAATGTATCACGGTGGAAGACCAAGCAAAGGCACAACACCATTGAAATATTGTAGTGAAGAATTAAAGGCAAAATACGCACAACAAAAACGCTGTGAAAAGGAGAAGTGACTGGTCAAGCAATGACACGGTGGAACTTTGGTCACAACCCAACGAACCAAGAGGTGGCATTAGATATAAGCCAATAGCTGTGTGGTGGATTTTTTTGATAGAACCGGACTGTTCAAATGGTCGAACGAAGGAGTAGCAGTGAATTTATGAGAATGGAATGGAATCCATTCTCCGCGTAATGGTGGTTTAAGCTTGTGGACCTGAGGCGTTAGTAATAGCATTATGGATCAAAGTATAGTGTCGAAGGATTGGATGGGAACCTGGCCCTATTTGGTCGACTGCGTAGAGAGTGAAGGTTTAATGAAACCATAAGTCAAGCAATGGACCGAATAAGGAATCAATGAACAAAAAGCGAGGACGCAGTGAAGTATGAGTCAAGACTCATTCAATGGCAGAGAATTGAACCGTGCAAATCGAAGGTGTAGAATTGAAGGCGAAATTTTGAAGTGAAGCAGTTTGGGAAAACCACATATGGTTTTTACGTGGCTTCCAAATGGTGAGCAGTTTCTTTGAAATAGAACGCGATATCACTCGTTGCTCGACACATGGTGATAGGTGGTTTTAGAATCCCACTTATGTCACGTAATTTTGGGAAAACAAAGGACGTTCATGTTAGTCGCGCGATTTCCGTCCGATCTTAACCATCAGAGATCAACGGTGTTCGCGTTGTCAAGTTACACAAGGGTTAACAAAGGGTCCAAATGCATGGTTGAGGCGTGAACGAAGTGTACATTTATGAATATTGGTGCGTGGTTAATTAACCAAGGTCAAAGACTTCGGTAATTGAAATGTTACGCGAGCACATTGAATAAAGATCATATTTGGATTTCAAACATAAGAGTTTGCATCAATTAAAGCGATATTGTTGTGGGAATTGGGTATAATCCTGTTGGTCAGGTTAATGTATGTTTTGACTCGCTGGTGATTTGGTCTCCTTTTAAAACCAAAGCTAAATGTTCCCATATGATGCGAAGGTTCAATTGAGGATTGAATATGGACCAAAGTGAAGAGCGCGCTGAGTAAATACTTTGATTACATGGTGCTTTGTCAAAAAAAAATTGATTAACTATAAAGGGAATAAGTTTTTTTGCATAATACACATGAAGCTCCAAGCTTATTTATTAAAACATATTTTTATGTATAAGTAATAGATTTGATTTGTACAATTTTTATATGTGTGGTTGCATGTTTTGGGCACATTGTTGGAGGTTTTATCTCTAGGATTGTGGATGACAAAGGAAACAAGGGGGTATATAAAGGTACAATTTCCTTATTGGAGAAGATTAAAGTTGCAAGTTCCTTCCCTACATTTTAATTTCTTTTTATATTCTTACTTTCAAGATTAATACATTAGATACTAGATCTCTAGCATGGTTCTTTGCTTTTGTAATTACGCCGGAGGTGTTTTCCATTGGGAGGCTTGGGGTGAGCCAGCCAATGAGAAAGCGTTCCTTATGCGCATGGAACCAATCCAAATTTGCCACGTGTGATCTCCGTAATGGCTTGTAAACGGGTTTTTTGTAAACGGGTTTCACCTTTCGAACCGCGGGTTGAAAGAATGGAAACGCTCCAGTCTACGAGCAACATCGGCAGCAACCACTAACCAGGCGGCCATGTCACGAAATGTTCAATGAGGCATTGCTGTTCAATGTATTCCTTAAGGGATTTGATCCTCCACCCTGGTTATCTGTCAGCGGAAAGAGAGGAGAAATACCCATTTTGCCCAGCAGGCGGGGTTCTTACAGTGTATTTAGAGTTGGGTCAGGTGGTACGAGAGTTCATCTCCAGGATTATGTCAAGAGCTTCAGAGGTACGTGGATTCAAGTTCAGTTGTATATTGCAAATTAGATTTAGACTCTGGAGTTCTGGAAATAATGGTTTGGTTTCTAATTCTTTTTTTTGGGTTTATGTTTGTTCCATATCTTCCGGAACAAGATCGGTTTTCTGAGCTCTATGGTGGTTTTCTCTGCAAGCGAAAGAGGGTTTCGTCCTCTGTCGATCGCCCTTCATGTCCCGAGGTTGTTGCTGCGAAGAAACCGAGAGTTGAGGAAAGTGATTTTGTGGTGGATAGGGAAATTGATGGAGACCAAGGGAAAGGGCTAGATAAGGATGTTCAGGAGGAGGTGAAGGGGAAGGAACATGGATTTGGAGATGGCCAACATGGCGAAAATGAAGACAGGTGGCACTTGTTTGATGAAAGGCATGGAGGAAATGAAGGAGAACAGGGCTTGTTTGATGCCCAGCTGGGCAGAAATGAAGAAAACATTGGGTCACAGGTAGAAAATGGTGAGTGTGTAGAGAAAGGGGCCAGGGTTCAACCAAGCAGAAGAGGGGCTAAGGCTAAGGAGAACAAAAACGATGCAATGTCACCGTTTGTGGGAAGAATTACGCGCGCGAGGGCGAAGAATTGCCAGGTTCTTCTCAGCGCGAAGAAAGATATTTGTAAGAAGAGAACAGTTGTGCGATCCAGGAAGCCTCGGGGAAGGAGGAAAAATGCGAGTGCCACGGGCGCCAGCGGGCTTGAGGTCTCTGAAGTGCCTGTGATGGAGTTATTGTCATCTGCTGCAGCTGTCAAAGCAGAGATTGGATCCGCTTCATCAAATGAGCTCTCAGGCAGTCGCGCAAGCTTTTCCGAATGCTCTAGCCTTAATCAGGCTCTGCTGATAAAAATAATTTTAGGGTGCGCATTCAGAGGTCGCCTTTTTGGAGTTTTTCGCGAAAATCTGCCAAACGTTTGCAAAAAATTTCTAACAGAGAATCCATCAAATTTATAAGGTTCCCTGCAACAAGACTTGAGCGCCACCAGGAGAATTATAGCCAATTGAGCATCCAAATCTATGGATCACCTCTTATTATACTTCTCCAGCGTCGATGCTCGTCGGATACACATTGGCATTAAAAATCTTTTTTTCCTCCAGTATCTGTATCGCTGTTGAACAGCCGACCTTGTAGTACGCATTTTTCCATCTCTTATTGAACAAAGTAGTATTGGGATTTTATTGATGAGTCGCAGGGGTAGTTTTGGGAACGATTTAGGGTTTCTCCGTAGGAAATTTGTGGGCTTTTCGGCGTGTATTGTCGTCAGGATGAAGTGGATTTTGCTCAGGATTGACTTCTCTAGGCTTTTTTGGGTTCTATTTTGACTGTTTTCCTATGAAAATCACGAAGGGAAACCACGGAGATAGTTTTTTCTTTTGTGTATCATTAAAACCTAGCGCTCCGCGGCCTGTTTGTGGACAAGATTTGGAATTACTTTTGGTGAAATTTCGGTTCACAAACATGCTGAAGTACAGAAAATACGTTGGGAATAGCCATTCCGATTGTTCATTTGTGGTCGCTACGGCAGAGTTAGTCTGCAAAACCCTTTTCTTTCTGTGTCTTTTTATAAAAAAAATCTCCTTTTTTAAAAATCCCTTTTCTTTCTATTTATTTTTTTGGTATTATTTTTATTATTATTATTCGTGTTCAAAATTCTCTTTTGAAATGGTTGAATCGTGTTCTTGAATTTCTGTTGTATTCGCATATGCTGAGATTTTTGGTGTTGTGGAGTTGTGGGTTCGAGTCACTTTGAGTCACTTCTCAAAGGATTTTATGTTCTACTGAGTTTGAGAATATTTTGTTATAAAGGCTGAATTCTTCATCGCCAGTCAAACCCGAGTCACTTTGAGTCAATTCATCAAGGATTGTATGCTTTACTGTCTAAGAATATTTTGTTATAAAGGCTGAATTCCTCATCGTCTGTGAAATGTTTTGCAGGATAATTTCTATCTGGTTGAAGAAAATGCTGAAAGAAAAGTGCCATCTGTTTTAACGCCATTAGAAAACCGAAAGAGCATGGATGCCATACCGATACATACAACTTTAGTTAGTAACGCAACATGTGCGCCTCAAGAGATGGTAGCATCCCAATTCAAAGAAATCTTTTCTGGAAAGGTCGATTTACTAGATGACAGTGTAAAAAGTACACCTACATTGGTTCAAGAGATACTCTCCAATCCTCGTTACTGTGGTAAAAGTGGCTTTTCTAATGCCCCTCATCCCTCAAAACGTAGTAATGTGTTTCAAAGATCAGTATTCAGTGATCAGGGATGTCATCCAATTTCTGTCATTGCTAGTGGAGTGGTTCAAGATGCCGCAGATAGCCCTTCTATAGAAGGAACAGGTCATAAGTTGTCATTGAAAGCTGATGCCAGTGACATGACTGTTATGGATGTTCCATTGATATGTGAAACAGAGGATGCCAATGCTATTGGAATAGGTCTTGGAGAAATTTCCGTTTGTCCCAATGAAAAAATACCTGACCAAGTTGAACCAAATACAACTTTATGTGAAGAAAGAGATGAATTTGAGAAGGTCAATCCTTCAAATCCTTCAAATTTGGGCTTTATTCATCATAAGACAGCGTCATTTGACTCAGCTTTGGGATTATCATGTCACATCCTGCACAAAAGTGAAAGTGATGTTACTAGAGATTTAACAATTAAATTGAGGAGCAGAAGCATGGATTGTTGCAAAAGAATTTTAGGGGAGGAAACTAATAATGGCAGTAATGTTGTGGCGAGTACAGGAGGACACGAGTGTTTGAAGGTTGTATCATTCAGAATGTTCCGAGGTTTGTCTGGGTCATCTGTAAAGCTTTTGTCACAAGGAAATGAAGACCAAAATTTGAAGGGAGGAAGGTCAGCATCCCCAGTGGATGTAAGTGCCAAGATCTCACATATGCCAGAAGACTCGAAGTTAATGTCTATGACAGAAAAAGTAGATGAACCCATTTTCTACCGTCAGAAACGATGGGCTTCCCAAGGCAAGTTGGGAGCTTATGATTCTGCTTTGGCAATTTCCAGTCCAGATGAGGCTGCTGAAGGGAAAATTGAAACCTCATGCAATGCCCCTAGTAAGAAGCTTGTGGTTGCTGACATGGAATTGATGGATAGAAATCTTCTAAGCAGTGGCAATTTATTTTCCAGAAACATGGCTGAGGTGAAAGAAGAGGGAGGTATGGAGCTACAGCATAATTCATGGCCTAAATATCAGAAAAGAAGTGGTCTGGTACAACAGCAATTTCACTCTGCTGGCCAACCAAGGTTATGTCAAACTGAGTCATGTTCAAATATTTTAGACTACAACCCATCTATAAGGCTGTCAAATGGTGGAATTGAAGTTACTTCTAATAAAGATGCGTGTCTTGTATGTCATAATGATGTAGTTGATTTATAATAATATCCCTGCTTTATTCTGTTCTTTGTTTGTACAATTTTTACTGCCACTTGATATGTTCAATACAGGTCCTTGGAATAAATTTGGTAGTCTGGCAGACAGGTAAATGAATCTCGCTTACAGGTCCTGCTCTTGGAAACAATATTAGTCTGTCCTCTGGTTGTATTCCAGTTCATATCTATGTATGCTGATTGAAAAAACTCAGTGGCTTTGATATAGTTGTAAAGAACCACTAGAAACTGCTTACTTGGTTTAGGCTTGAGGGTCCGAGAACCACTAGATTTTACTGTAAAATCTGCACAACACTAGCAATCCCATATTCTATCATGCGGTGTGTTTTGACCATATTCTATCATGTGGTGTGTTTTGAGATGATAAAGATATTAGAAAATCCTGTCTTCTCTTCCTCGAGTTTGGAGTTGTTCTTTTGAAAATATCTTGTAGTACATACATGAAGTTTAAGATTTTTTTGTTTCAAAGAGAATTATGATGGTTTTAAAGTTTAACATTTAGAGATGGCATTGCCTAATATTGACTCATTGAGAGTATTTAGGCAGGTCTATTGAGATTTTATTATTACAAACTCTGTAGAAGACAGTTAATGTATTCTTATGATCCATCAATCCTGCAATGAAGAGTGATGTCTTTTTTAGATAATTGAGGCGGTTGATACATTCTGAACTGTAACTTCTATCAAATCTGTGACTCACAGCAGTTCATTTCTGTTGTTTAAATTATAAGCTTGGGAGACTGATTGAAACTATAATGCAAGCCCAAAGGAGCACCTTGCAGCCTATACCAGAAAATTTTGATTTGGAAAATATGTCTGACCAACATAATGTGGATATTGAATCACATATTTATCCGGGTGAGCGACCGAATCTCATGGATGCTCCAAGTTTTCCCGATTATCAGGGTGTAGGGAGCAGCCCAAGCTGTAGTTTCAGAAACATAGGAAGTCAATCTAGTGGCAGTAGTTCTTTTGTCAATGGTTGGCCCACTGGCAGTGTAACAAATTCTGATATTTCAGCTGATCAGGGATGCACTTCTGAAGATAAAATGGTAATGGTTTAGGTTTTAATTTTAGATGATAATAAAACTTATTTATGTGAATCTGTAATTGTGTGGCTATTTGGATGATTATTAAGGTAGAGTATTGTTGTTCAAAATTGTTTTCCGAATTTAAAATAAAGATAAAATTAAAAATACAAATAAAATAGATAAATAATTTTTTTAATTAAAACATAAAAATAAAATAAATAAATAAATAGAAATAAAATAAAATAAATATTAAAAAAAATAAAAATAAATAAATAAACAAATAAACAAATTAAATTAAATAAAAATCAAATCAAATAAATAAAAATTTAATAATATTAAATTAATAATTTTTATTTCTATTAAAAATAAAATCCAAAATTCCATATCGTCACAAACGAAGAAAATATTCAGCTCCTTTAGTTATTACACATTTTACCTCTCATATACCACAAAACGATTCACATCTAGAATCTGATCAATTTCATTTTTTCAAAATCCTCATATTCACATAATTTTATTCCAAACTCATTTTCATATTTACATAGACACAAAATCAAGACATCTTCATATTTACATAGACAGTTTATATTACCTAGCTAGGGATAACAGAAAACAAAAAATATGTTTGAAAATTTAAAATCCAATATTCCATATAGTCACAAACTTTTTATTCTGATTAAATTACTTCCCTTACATATCTACTGCCTCGGCGTTCCTTTGCGCCTCTTGGTGCAATTGCTAGTCTACTCTTTTGTAAGAACCACCATAAACATTTCCTTATGCTCTAAGATCATTAAAGTGACTTGGTTTGTTAAACTGTTCAGGTGTGAATGAAATTAAAATAAAATTGCAGAAGTATGGAAAAATTTTAATATTTAAAATCATTGTGGGTTGAGAGATCTGGGGTCAAACCCAAGGGTTATCGGCTATATTTGTATGGAAATATTTCGCAACTATTTTACAACTCAAAACTATAGGCCTGCTAGCCTATTAACACATTATGTTAAATTGTAGCGTCTTTGTTATGCGCTGGCGCCCGCAAGGTCGCCCACAGATCAACCCCTGCAGCCTCCGGGCGGTTACCCGGTGGTGTTCTCAGAAGTGGGCGCCTGGAAAGGGCCGCCTCTGCCCACCCTTTTCTGTTGAACTGTGCTGTCGACTACGCGACCTGCGCCGTAGCGGCCGCCCCTGCGCAGCCTCCTGGTTCCGTTGGTGGCCCAAAAAGCGCTGGCCTCTCTGGAAATGTGACTGATGAGTTCACCAGTGCTGGAGCCGTCGGCCATGTCTCGCAGGTCATCGGTGCCGTCGTTGATGTCTGTTTTCCGACGGGGTTGCCGCCGACCCTCACAGCACTGGAGGTCCTTGACAATCCCATTCGTCTTGTGCTCAAGGTCGCCCAGCATTTGGGAGAGAACACTTTCAGGACCATTGCCATGGATGAAACTGAGGGGCTTGTCCGTGGTCAGAAGGTTTTGAACACGGGATCGCCCATCACGGTAAGGGCTCTATTTTTTTGCCCCTTTTTGGCTTTCCAAGAGGGGTATAAGTCTTTTTACGAGAGAAAATTTATTCACGTGGGTCCACGCGGCATATCATATGTTCATGAATTTGTGAACAGATGCATTGGTTAAAATGCATCTCATATTTTGATCGATTTCTTTTGCAGGCTTGAAAATGGATTTACTCATCGAAATGTATTTTAGGGTTTTAGCTTCTGTTTCTCCCATCTTCCCTTAGTGAATTTATCGTTTTAATTGGTCGGATTTCGAATTTTTTTACAACGATTTCAATGAATATGTAATGCATTACAAATATGGTTTTTAGGTGAAACATGGTTGTCAGTCTTTCCGCTCCTTAAGGGACCTTATCGCTTAATAATCTGATAAATAAAATATGCTGATACGACTATATTCTGATAAATGGAATCTGTTCATTGTGCTACGAGGAATCTATTACGAAAACTAACCGAAAATCTACAAAACTTCTTCTGAGTTAAAAATGTGTTTCTTATCAAGTTACTCAAAATCTGTTGACAATCACGGCATTGGCCTATTCAATTTTTGTGAATAATGTATTTTTTTGGAATCTGTTATTTGCATTACCCTGAAGATTATATAATCCAAGAGTTGTACATGATCTCTTCTTGCTGTGTTACTTTGGAATATGTTACTTGCATGCTTGTAAAGATTCTAAAACCCTCTAGTCGTGCATGATCTGCTTGCTGTGTTCTTAGACCATATTACAGTGAACACAACCCTAGTTAGCCCCCAGACGACATCATCAACCATTTTACAATGGTCAACACCCCTTCCTCGGCCATCAAGACTAGCAGGCCCTGAAATCCTCTCTCTCTCTCTATCAACACCAATATCTCTAGTCTCTGGCCTCCCTACTGTATTAGTGCTCTTAAATTTTGTATTCTAGATAGACTGCTAGGATATACCTTAGCTAGACATTTAGTTATGCTTCTTTCTTTTTCTACCTTTCGTGGTTTTCAATATTGTTATAGGACTTGTTTTAGTACTTCGACATTGTATTCACTCTTTGTTATCTCATGCAAGGCTACAAAGCCAAAGAACTGCCACAGTGACTGCTCCTTATGTATGCAAATATGTCCAATAGAATAACATAAACTCATCACCCTCATCTGCTAGTTTAAATAATGTATTTAGGCTTCATATGCAGTGTATAGCATACTCAAACCAATCCTCCAAACAGGGGATCCTTGCTGCTGAGAATACGCTACAGGACCATAAATCAACCTCTAATGAGGACAACATCCTCATTACATGAATAGGTGCCCTGCACATTAGCAGTATGCCATAGAAATAGCATTTAATCTCATGCAAATGAAACTCCAAAAGGCTACAGTCTGGAAATAAGATACATGGACAGCCTAGAACTGATAACATCTCCCTTCAGCTACAAGATGAGAACATCCATAACACTTCATTTGTCGACTATCAATCTGATTAGTCTGGCAAGATTTCTATACATATTGCCTTCCATAGCAACGATCTTCCAGGCATACTAGTGACAGACAGTTGAGTTAAACTGCAGTACAAGGATCCATTATAGATTCACCAATTGCATAAGATCTTAATCTCAGATCCTTGCAAACATCAACAGAAAATGCTTTTAGCTTTGTTGAAAGCTTTAGTCTGAAACAAAAATGATGATCTTTGTACATGCTTCAAATCAAATTCTGCTAATGCAAGACAACATGCATTAATTTCAATCTAAATGCCCTGTACAGTCTTCGTGGCTGCTAATGCTGCCAAGGTATTGATCTACATTGATGTATGGTTCAATTATGTTGTTCAATTTGTTGTTCATGTCATTGTAGTTTATTTCTCTCTGATTCTTTTATAAGGTCTTAACAATGAATTTATTCATCTGGGAACAAGGAAAATTGATTAGGTTCTCCCTTTTTCTTTATTAGTAGTTTTATTTCTGCACTTTTTCTTCTTCCTTTGATGAACTAAGTTGCAGATTTGGAAACATATTACAGCAATGAAACAACACTTTTATAATTTGATTAAAACAAGAAATGTTTTTGGGAAAGTGAGTCAAATTCTTGCTTTCATAATCAACGTTAAGTAATAGGTGGTTTGGAGGAGCAGCATGAGCGTCAGAAGCTTTTGTGGGGGTCTTACAGGTTTTAGTGGTGTGCCTGATGTACATTAGCTATTGATATTAACTTCATATTGGGCATTGCGTGTTTTTGAACTTGTAATTATGAATGGCTAGATGTTTTATGGGATGTAGATTTATAGGTTATATGCATCAAGAGTAGTGAACAATGTGAGAGCTGGTTCGGAATGAAAAGGGAAGAGTTGTATTGGAGAGAAAGGATTTGAATTCTGGGGACATAGATACTTGTAAGTGATGCCCAACAAGGAGAAATAAATTCAATCTAAATTCCAGCCACGATGACTGTACAGGGCATTTAGATACAGTCTTCGTGGCTGCCATTTGCTAATACATCTCCTCGTGGCAGCATTGGATTTAATTTCATTATGAAATTTCACTCTTAAAATCAGCAGCATATACATGCAGGATCTGATCAAAATCACCTTTTGTTCTTAGAACAAAAAATAGTGTCATTTTAAGCACTCAAGATAGTTCTCCTTTTTCTGTAAATATGCATGCTAATTTCAGTGCTAAACCAAGCAAAGGATAGCACCCCACAGCTGCACCCTACTGTAATGATACATGCAGGAAATCAGGACCCCAAAATAGTACCTCAGGAGTGGGCCCTCATGTGTTGGTGAGAATGCACAAAATTTATTTTCAGAGTTGTCCCTTATCTCTCTTTGCATGCTGGGTTAAAACACAGCATGAGCACACTGTGTCTTCAATAGAAGTGCTCCTTATGTATGCAAATATGTCCAATATAATAACATAAACTCAGCACCCTCATCTACTAGTTTAAATAATGTATTTAGGCTTCATATGCAGTGTCTACCTTCTTTATTGCAAACCCCAATGCTTAAATTGTCACAATATTGAAAGAGGTATCGAGTATTCTCCCCATTCTGCAACTATTCTCGAACCCAGGGGCATCTGCAGATGTGTTCCCGTATGTGTTCTTAAAAAATTCCAAAAGGGATGGACAATCAATCACCCACCCGCATTCTGTCTTAGAGTCATGTGTGGCTGTCTTGTCAATCCTGTTTTCTTGTCAATAACAGCTGCCAATGGTAATTGGATGTTGCTGACTGCTAATAAGAACCTTATTTTTCATTGGCTTATCATGAAGTGAAGGACTGTAATGTCTGAACTTCAATTTCTATGAAAAATTAGGAGTTATCGCATAAGAATGATCAATAATGCTTCAAATGATTCAATTATTCTTTGGTTAATTACTATTCTGGGTTGAAGCATATCCATATAGAACATTCAGTTTTCACCTCTAGTCAGCAAGTTAAATGAAGGGTTTCTTCTTCCAATTGAGTTCCAGTTAGCTTCCTGGAGTGAGTTTTTAATGGAGTGGTTAGTTTTAAGTTTGAACATTGTACATTTAATGTGGGATTTCTAGGAATGGTTTCCACTTTTTGCTAGGTTTACTATATTGTTCATTTGGATGTAGTGGCAGAAACATTTAAAAAAATCACACTTACTATATTAAATCATTTTTTCTTTAAATAACTGCTTCCAGCCCTTGTATATGGCTACAAAATCATAGGTACAATTGGAATTTCCCATGTTCAACGTCTCAGTGGAGTTTGCCCTCAGTTAAATTTCTCTGGCACAAATGTTAAAAGAGATAGGATGCATTCACTTCTCAATGTGTTGTGGATTCAAAATTTTGTTCTTCCATATATGTCTTTTTGGTACCATAAATGAACTGTGCAATTTGACATTTTATGGGAAGACCTGTCATCTCAAGAACATCTCTCTTTGCCAACATCAAGGGCATACTGTCAGCTGCATTCAAAGAGGTATGTTCTAAATGATTTTGAAATCCACTGATGTTTATAGCATAGTGTCTTTCATATCTGCGATTAGTTTATTTCTGAACATGTTGTCCATTTTATATTTTTGTCAAATCATTTACCATACACCGTGGAAAAGTGTTTTGCTTTGAACATAGGATGCAAAAAACTTGTAAGGTAAGCTTACAGGTGCGTCCAATATCCAGGCTGGTAGCTATAGTGGAGGAATGAAGTCCTGCCTTAGTTGGGAAGTAGGTCTTTATGGGGAATCCCAAACTTATCTTCCTTGATGAGCCCTCGGAGACATATTTCAGAAATCGGGAAGATCAGTAATTAAGAAGCCCTCGAACCGATGGTCCTCGAACTTGCAAGAGCAAGGGAATAGCGAACTTGCAAGAGCAGGGGAATAGATTGTAGGGATGTTATGCAGGTGAGCAAGCTGACCCTAGCTGAAACCCACCCATCACAGGTGAAGGTGTGGTTATATCCTAACTCAGAATCCCTATCCCTAGCCTTGATGCTTTCAGATTCATCACCTTCTGTATTCTTTGAAGTCTCCATCTTCTACAACAACCCAAATCTCAGCTCTCACATTAGAGGCGTGTTTTCTGCGCCTCATAAAGTCCCGGTCGGCCAACAGGCCCAAAAAAGGCACGGGAGCCATCATTTTTATATCCGCAATGCCCAATCACGTTGGATCCCACACGGTTCTGAGGGCCTGACTGGTGCGACAGAGCTCCGCTTCAAATCGAAGTTCAAGTTTTGGTTTTAGCTGTGTGGGTATCGAGGTGAGGGCTTCCAAAGGCTCTGAGGTTTTGAAAAAACTTAGGATTGTGAAATTGGTACACGGATTTTCGATGAAGATCGCGGCGTCTCAGCTTCTGAAGGGAAATATGGGTCATGGCTTCCAAGCTTAAGGACGAGCAAGGGACTTCGAAATTGAAGGGTGAGGGTTTTGAACCTAGGAATCTAGTATGTATTAGTTTGATTAAGTGTTGTGTCGTTGATAGTAATGTTTTTGTTTAGTCAATTCAGCTTTCGCTTCAACATATGTTGTTGGGGCAGGACAATGGGGTTAGGGTTTAACTGCTTCAACATATGTTATTGGGGCAGGACAATGGGGTCAGGGTTTGTCCATCTTCTGTTGCTTGTTTGGCATCTCCAAAAACCTACGCTGGGGCAGGACAATGGGGTCAGGGTTTGGCCATATTCTATTGCTTGTCTAGCATATCCAAAAAGCCTTGAAGATTTCTTGGTAGTATTTATATGCTTGGCCATCTTCTATTGCTTGTCCGGCATCTCCAAAAGCCTTGGGATCCATGCCAATTACTAAATTGGCTGGGGTTTAACCACCATGAGGTATAGTAATGTAAGAGATTTGTGGCTAGGGTTTCACTACCGCCTCTGTGGATTCCTTAATCGGCCCATATCCTTGTTCAATCCCACCATGTTGTTTTCCATCTAACAACATCTCTAGGACGAGAGTTTTATAATTCTAGGATGAGAGTTTTATAACTCTAGGACGAGAGTTTTATAAACTTTAGGACGAGAGTTTTATAACTCTAGGATGAGAGTTTTATGAACTCTAGGATGAGAGTTTTATAAACTCTAGGACGAGAGTTTTATGAACTCTAGGAAGAGAGTTTACCCGAGAGTTTATGTTAGTAAAACTCTCGGACAAGAAAATACCTAACTCTCGTCCGAGAGTATTTTAACTCCGGTCAAGCCTAATCAAACTCTCGGGCGAAACATTAAAAATATCTCGGACTAGAGTTTTAAAAACTCTCGGTCGAGAAATTGAGTTGACTATTTTCTTGGACGAGAAATTAAAAATTTCACCCAAATTCTAGCCATCCGCTAAAAAATGTTTCCCAACGTCAGGATTTCACCCGCAGGCCACCTTCGACCACCACTTCCCTCCCCAAATTTTCCTCCAGTTTTGATGTTGATTCTCCTGTCCCCATCTTGCTTTTATCATGTAAGCTTCCTTGACTGTAAATAATCCTTTCGTAGCATAGCCCCATATCAATATGTCTGACCCTTCCTCGAAGGTGATACTTCTTGATTCTAGCTCCTTCAAATGTATCCATTGATCTAAATTCGTCGCATTTGGCCAATCTGTCATGTTTTCCACCTTCTCCATCATCGTCAATGGTCTCTTCCCTCCAGTATTGGTTTACCATTTTATAATTGGTGTTCATAGCATAAGTGAACCATTCACTCAACTCCTGTCTAGGGAATAATTTTCCCCTCTGTTGCTAGGATTCATTCCAAAAGAGTGTTGTTTTTCCATTCATTATTTCCCAGAATAAATGTTACAAAATAAGATGTCTGTTTTGGGCTGCTAGATTCCAGAGGGTCGATCCTTTAGGGGGGTCCTAGTATTGAACAAAATTTCCACAGTTCAAAATATATTATAAACTGAGCATGGTAAGGCTGAGAGACCATAGTTTAATTAAAGAAAAAAATCGTATATTGTATGTTTGCATCACATATTTTCTGTTGAGAAAATCATAACAGATACACCCGATGAGTTTCCATTATGAGAGAAGACTAATAATTGGTCGAGTGGTAAATTGTCAGATTCCTTCTATGTAAAAAACTTGAACAAGTAACCTAAGGTTTGAAGACCATAAATTTCTTTCCAAAATGGAAGTATTTTTATATTAGTGTTTTAAAATATCAACTTAATATAAATTGCTTGAGTGACTTAGTCCCTTGATACATATTGACTTAGTCCAAACTTTCTTCCGGGTTCTAATTCTCAAAGGGGTAATTGGAAATTAATTCCCCTTCCATGTTTTCAATGTTTTACTTTAAGAATGGCTACAGAAATTTTTTTTGGCCTACGAGTGATTTCAACTAACTTTTCTTGCTACTCATTATGTGCTATATATATATATATATATTTTTTTTTCTCTGAATTTCTTCCTCTGGAAACATTCATCAACGAATCTAAATTATAAAACCACTTGGAAGGAAAATATCTGACCAAGTATCTAAATTGAAGTTCTTAAAGAATTAAGGTCTGAATTTCTTTAATGATCTATCATAGTTGGTCATCAGATATATACCAGTAACCCTCTTAACTATGGGGGTTTGTTCTTCCCTCCGGATTATTTTTGGTTACTAACACAATTACATTTGGGACCAAAATGAAATTTTCTCCAATTATTCTATCTTTGTAATCAATACTATAATCAATCATTCTACGCGTCATGTATGTTTTTGATAAGCGAAACCGCTGCGAAATTTATGGCGGGAACGATGAAAATAACAGATGGGGTTTCTAGATTGGGGTCCCTTGACTAGGCCAAATGCTTATTGCCTCTATGATGGTGGATGACTTTTCCTGCTTGTTAGTCAAGTTCCAGGCTCAGTCAAATTTATATGGACTTGTTTATTGTTTATCAGATAGACAGTTTCTCATAATGATCTAGGCTTTACGGTCTAATTCGAGCTAGGTTCAGATATCTGTATCTACTATGGAAATTCCCAAGCTGCCATAGAGATGTTGAAGTTGTCCCCGGATAAGACCTAGCTGGCTAGGATAACTTAACTAGTAGGTATTCGGGATGCCCCAGAGCTGGGATAAGAGGATCTTCTCCTCTTACTTTACTTGGTCTGGTGCCTATGCATATCTACCTGTTACTATACGACGTTACCATCTCTACTTGGACCCAGGGAAGGTGTGTGAATGGTGAAAGCGCATTGAATTTCTGTCAACTTATTAGGCTAGAGTAATTCAGATTAAAATTGAAAAATTCTACTTTTCCTTTGTTTCCCTTAGTGTGTTAATAATTAGACATTCTAACCATTGTTGTAGTTTTGGATCTAACTCTATATAAATAGGTTTATCATTAATTGCTCAACTTTGCTCTTGAGTTTTGTGAGCATAACCTCGATCCAAGGAACCAATAGGAGATTCTGTAAGGTAAGTAGAGCAAAACTTGCACTTAGATTGAATGGGTGTGTTAAAAAAAGAGCTCGAAAGCATATATGTGATGAACATCCCCAGAAATAGCAATGTTTAAATGTAAAATCAAGCTTTTCTCAGCACTATTGAGACTGATATCAAATCAGAATAAGCAGAAGCATATTGCTTCTTAAGCATCCAAATGAACAAATAGCCTTTGCAAGCAATTGACAGTATACCTCTTCTAAACAAGATTCAAGAAAGGAAGAGATAAAAACTTACACTACTCTCAAAAATACTTTTCCATTGTTTTTTCCAAGGAAAAAGCAGAGAAAAAACTGTAATGCAATTCCATAGACCCAAGAAGATAGATAAAACCAATTGTTTTGAATCCCCAAGAAGCAATGCACACCAATGGATGGTGCCTTGGAAAATAGAGGAAAATTGAAGTTGAACTTAATGCCAACAATCTAGCGCAAATTTGGAGTTCCACATAATATGGTTGAGGTTTTCCTCCTTCCCACACACCAAGCACCTATTATCTGTGAATCCACTTTTGGCTAAGCAAACCTTTGTTGAAAACCTTGATAAATAATGAATCAGCCAAAGGCTCAGAGCTTAACGGATATTTTGAGGGTCCACAGACTATGCAATCTTTTAATTCATCTCTTTTCAGGATCCATCAAAGGCCATCTAGGATTCAAAGTAGGGGCTAAGTGCAACTTCTTGCAAAGCAGACGATAAATCCTCTTGGTATCATAAAAATAAAGAGCCTTACCAAATGACCACACCCAATCTCTCCATCTAGGTCCTTGCATCAAAATTTTCATTTTAGATTGCTCTTCTGAAGGAATGAAGTTTTGGATGTCACCAATTAGTTACTCTGTCATAAACTATAAGAAGTTTTTCAATTTTGGTCCAAGATGTAGATTCCAAAACCCATAAATAATTCGAAAACAAAATTCCTTTCCCTCCTGAAAGCAAGGGATTTCAGCCATATGCTGATCATTCAGTTTCCAACTTCAAATCAGGCATGAACCAAATCCCAACCAAAATGTCTACCAGAGAAGTTCCAACATAGATGCTTCATAAATACTCCCCAACACTTCCCAAATACTTTTTGGAATGAAAGTACTTGTCAATTTTATAATTGATAACATTTAATAAGAATAAGTAAAATCAAAGATCAGTGCTAAAGATTCTTTTGTCTACTGTCGGTACATCGAGTTATCATACTGCTTCTGATGTGAATAAAACTGTATTCAATAAGTTCAATTTATTTAAGGCTAGATTGATCAATACCTAATGATCAAATTTCATCTCCAGTCTCTACTTCTATCATCCTTTTGTATTATAAATATGCATTGTTGGGTAATAAAAGACAAAATTTAGTTTCAAAAATCTTTAAAGACCGTACTGTTTCTTTCAACTAGTGCTTTAAAGTTTAATATTTAATCATGAGCACAGTCCATGTTGAAATGTAACATTAATTGAAGGTATCAAAATTCAAGTGGAAAGAATATTTATTCATTAACACAACCATGTTCAAAAGTAGCATACATGAATTTGCTCGAGCTTGTAAATAAACAATCAGCTATGTATGTAGGTAAAGATTGAGAACATAACCAAAGAGTTGATGGATCTGGCCTTTTATGTGGCTTGTAGAATGCATGTTCATATGAAAAATAAAGGGAGAAAAGTAGATAAAAGATATACAGATCTCTACATACACCCATAGATTCAATGATTTATATTCATATGCACACACTGTGAATATGTTTGAACAGAGTTTAATTTCTATGGATACTTGATAAATTTGGTAACAATTGAATCTAAAAAAATGGCTTTATTGGAGTCAAACTTGTTGAATGGAGAGTCGAAAGATATAATAGGAACGGAAATTTTTATATGAAGTGCTTAAAGATGTAATTATAGGATTCTTATATTCTATTGGATGACCATTTGAGTAACTGCATGAAAATTGTTATATGGAGTGCTTAAAGATGTGATTCTTTTATGACCAATTGAGTAACTGCATGAAAGTCTTTGTGCTTTCTTCATATTCATGCACGTACGTGACAGTTAGTGAGACAAATCGAAGAGAACTTTTCTACTATTTTGTGAAGTCAGAAAGATATCCAGCAAATGATCCACTTCTTCTTTGACTTGAGGGAGGCCCGGATTGCACCGGTTTCACTGGAATTGCCTACGAGATTGGTTAGCTATGGGCACTCTTGCTCTTGTTCTCTTGCTCAAATTTGCTATTTACTGAATGATTTTCGATCTTGTATAAATTTAGTTTTAAAATTGTGTAATCTGGGCATGTGGACGGTAAGCCTTCATTTTTGCTCATATTGTTGGAATTGGCACCCAAAACAGAGTCAAATGCTATTATAATTAGGTTTATAGAATACTATTATGTAAACCAAAGAATAATGGAAATCGATAAATTATGGATTTTCTACTCTTGAACCTTTAGCTATTTAATTTATACTCTTGAACCTTTAGCTATTTAATGTTCAGCTCATTTGATTAGCGTAAGGATAAGATTGCAAAAAGTCTGCTTAGAATGGCCCAGAATCCGGTAAAATTTTTATTAGAAACTTGTTTACCATTGTTAAACTTTAGTATTTTAGGTGCCTTAAGGGTTTTTGATAGTGCTAAATCCATTTCCACTATCAAAAATACAATTCAAGCACTCCAAATACCTGATTTTTTGAATTTTATTTTACTGAATTCCAACAAAAAACTGCCATCCGAGCTATTTTGTATGCTGAGTAGACAACTTCAAAGTTAATTGTCAGATATAGATCTGATCTTATCTTCCTGCCAAACTTGCAAGGCTAGGTAGGGCGGGGGGCTATTTTAAATTTGTAGAGGAAAATGATAGATATCTCATGCTTATCTCCTTTATTGTACTTATTTAAATTTGTACAATGCTTTTGTCCTATTGCAGGTCCACTGAGTTATGATCTCAATAAAAATTCTGGGAATTTTTCCACACTCATCCCCAATCCACATTCTTGGACTAAGGTTGGCGTTCAAGTCTCGTGGCTCTGCTAGTAAGGTTTTAATGAAATATTTTCAATTAGGACACTAATTGTTTTTTTACTCTTTCAATATTCGTCAAGTGAGCATACTAGATTTTCTTAAGGCCTGTCACATTATGCAATTGATATAGCATCTCTGTTATCAACTTTTCTGTTCTGTTGCTTTTATCACTTTGGAATGTGCCATTGTTAAATCGTTTGTCATCCAACTTTGACTTAACTTGGATGCCATTGAATGTATAGAAACTTACATTATAATGGATTAACCATGAATAGTTTTGCACATGTAGGTCTCCAACATTATTTTTCTTGATTCTCCAGTTGGGACTGGTTTTTCTTACTCCGATATAGCTACAGATTACACGAAATATGGGAGAGCTTGCCTATCCAAGTCCTTAGCTCAATATCTTCACTAATTCCATATGGTTCAGTCTAGAAAGATGGGAGAGCTTGCCTATCCAAGTCCTTAGTTCAATATCTTCACTAATACCATCAAACTTAGGAATGGGGACCCTCTTAAATGACCTTTAGTTAATATAGTTACCCTTCTGGTTTTCTTTATTTCCTTGATATGTATGATTTTCCGCTTATTTGTTAAAATTCTTTACAAGAGGGTTCCAGTCATGAACATGATGGCCAACCTCTCTTCTCTGATTTTGGAGTCTTCAATGACTTTCATGACTGCTCTCTTCTTCTCATTTCCTTCTTTCCATAGCCACATTGAACAAACATATGGTTTTATTTGTTTCTTCTATAGTGTGTGTTACCCATCCAATGGTTTTCTTATGGATTCCTTCATTGTTAATGAAAATTTTATTTTATTTTATTTTCAGTTATTATGAATGGTTAAAATTGAAGTGATTGTTGGTGTTTTGCCAAGAGGCCGAGAAAGTCCTCTTATACCACTGTTATGATCCTAACTTGATCACTACTTATAGAGAAGGAAAAAATTGCAAAATAAACAATTTCTATTCAATGGGCAACCTAAGACTCAAGAGCCAACAAGAGCTTAAAAGGCTCTAGTAACAACATGCTGCCTCAATAAATAATTGGAAAAGGTTTTGAATACAACATAAAATAATATGTAATTACATGCAATTAAAGCAATGGCTTAGTACAATTTTTTATTATAAAATGTTTTTCATCAACAATTTAGAGTAGTGCAACACCTATTCTAGAAACTAGGCAAAAAATGTGTAGTGGGAAAAGTTAAGGATATCATCCTATAAAGGAACTCTTGAAGAGTATATAAATAAAAGAAAACCTTCTTGAGAAGGTATGGATGCCAACTTGGGCTCAGATTGTTCATGCTACAGTATCGTGGCCAAAGAGTTGGTCTCTCAAGTCCGCTCACAATAAAACATCTCAACATCATAGCCTCTTTGATATTCATGGCCTGTTTAAAATTTCCTCTCTTCATAGGTGGTTTGACATGCATGAACTATCTTTAATATAACTATTTTTAAAGTGAATTGTGGCAATAAATGTCCCACCAACCATGAGATATCATAAAACCCCAAGAACTAACATAAAGTACAAACAACTAACATAAAGCTCTAATGAATTTGTTAAAGTAGCGATGGCTAAAGGACTAACATTTAAGTGCAAATGACTAACATTAAAGTATATTATGATTTATCTTTAGGAATAATAACACTCTCGTATGTATATATTTTAGAATATATACATTATTATTTATGGAATCTCCAATTTTTTAACAATCCCGCCTTACTGGAGTGCTGGTTTCCTGTGTGTGCAGAGATCTATCTTACAACCATTTTTCAGGAGCTCTTCCAACATGGCTTGGAGACAGGAATTTGAAAGTGTATGCAAAGAGCAGTAATTTCTGATAGAAATTCATCAGCTGATTTTTCAAAATGACCGAAAGAAATTTGATATAGCTCTGTCCACTCTTCTTTCTTCTCCCTCTCTGTGTATCACCACTTATCTTTATTTCCATCTGTTATGCTTAGCAGTGTCCTTCTGTACCAGTAATGTCAACATCTCTTGTAAGGAGTGCTAATCGACAAGTTTCTTTTTTTCAACTTCACTATTTATTATAATTTGATATCATGACGTGTAGGAATTTGGTGGGAAATTACTTTACAACAAATGAAACTGATAATAGGTAGCATGCTCTCTTTCTATCTCATATTTTATTTTATTTATTAAAGAGTAAGAAAAGGAAAAATATGGAATTCGCACAGAAACTATTATTTATTTCTTCATCAGGGAAAAGAGCTAGACTTTAGTTGACAACACAAAGTCATCGATCTAATATTTATTCAGGCAACTAAGCATTAGTCTAAAATCTGTGTACTGATAGATTGAATTTTTATCTGATTTGTATATTTTTTAATATAAAGAGGTGTTTGTTTTAGGCTATAATAATAGTGAATAATCATTCGAACTGATTATCATCTACAATTTCTTAATTCCAGCCCTTCCACGAGAGGATTAAGTTGCCTCCAACGGACCTTTCCTTGCAATAGAGGAGCTCCACGTTGTGAGTTATTCTGGTTGTTTCCCTTTTAAATTTTAAGTACAATAAATTGCATTTTCCAAAAGGTGAATCTCAGTACAGTTTATAATCTTGGATGCAGTGGTTTGAAGCATTTCCTGAGTTTCTGTCTAATCCACTTTATGTCGGAGGGGAATCTTATTATGGTATTATTATTTCACTGGTGGTCAATGCAATAGCAAATGGTAGAGCACACACGATGCAAGTTTTTGTTTCATTCCTCTGCTTTTGAAATAGGCTGGAGTTTCTTGATGGTAGCAGAAGTTACTATAAGTTGATTTGAGGTTGCATTTCAGGAAAACATAGGTTCCAGACTTTGTATTATTCTTTATACAATTTGTTTTGAGATTGATACTTTGATGTTTGATCCTTGCAACGTCTCTTTCTTGGCTATGACAGGAAATGAAGCTGGTATTAAACCAACTTTGAACCTTAAGGTAAAAAATATTTGCTAATATAATTGAAACTCATAACTTTCATTCAGGCCTCTCCAAAATATGTTGAGGACCAGTAACAACGTTACGTATTTTACTAGATGGTCTCATGGTCTGACTTCTTGCATGGCTAGTTTTTCAGGGTTATCTGGTTGGAAATGGAAAGACAGATGAAGCATTTGAAAATTCACAGGTGCCTTTTGCACATGGAAAGGGACTAATTCAGATGAATTATACCAGGTGTGTACTCTGCAACAGTAAAATAACATACTATGGAATCATAGGCACAATATTTGTATTATTCATACATACATGTATGGCAGTTCCAAGGATGCCATTTGAATCCTAGTCTAATATGATATTATTTTAAGAGTTTAGAGAATCTAAATTAGTTGGTGTTTCATCAGCTATTCGATATAGAACTTCTACATACTTTATGTTGCTGCAGGCAGTAAAGGAGACTTGCAGTAGTAGCTATTTGTATTCCACCAATGCTTCTTGTCAATCGAACCTATTAGCAGTGTCAAAGGTAATGCTTGTAGTCCTTCTCCTAACATCTATCAGTCTGCATTGATACGCCAATGGTAATGAGCAGAAGCAACAACAGTGTTGATTTCAATCGCAGCCCTGCACTGTCAATTATGCCATGCTCTGTTTGGCTGAGAAATTGGGCTCTCTGGAGTTACAAATTTAGGGGTCGCTTCCCTCAGGGCAGGGACTTGCTGCGCTGCAACTTCCCTTGTTTTGCATCTATTTTTATATATGGTGGTAACCATCCATAAAATTTTGAGGTCTCAGAGAAGGGAATTTTATGATTTCGAAGCACTATCGCTACAACATAGGTCAGAAAGTTGTGCTTTCCAACAATTGCTATTTAAACCTCTCGCGTCAGATCCATATGGCTTGTTTGCTCTCTCAGAAAAAAGAGAATTTGTGGTATATGTAGGAAATATTGCATAATAACAGTGTGAGCATTAACAGAATGGATCTGGCCCTGGCTATAATATTAATATATCATTTCCTCTTTCCTTTTCTCATGAACTCACATGTCCTGAAAACTGTTTAGAACCAATCACCAACAACTGGTCGGGTGATCAAATCACACCAACTATCCATTCTTCATTCGCTTGCCGATTGCTATGTGGTGATCATCCTGCTGAGCCCTACCTATCAATCCCCAGTATGTGAATTGTATTGAATCAGCCCATCATCGCTCACAACTAAGACACGCCACTTCTTATCAATGACAAGCACACGGGCGCCGGAACTCTTAGTGGGTTTGGAAATTGAAAGATTAAATAATTAAGACAGTTATGGTCCCGGTCCAGCCACAGGAATAATCTAGATAGAACTCCTAAACCTTTAAAATAGACCCATCAATTGAGCTCACAAACTATTGAAGTCAGTCAGGCAATTAGTTATTGCTGCCCTCTGCATAATATTGAAAAAAAAAATAAGACAAGCTATAGAAATGGAAGCTCTAGTTTGCCCAAGGCATTCTCGTGGATTTATCTTGCTGGTTGTTAGTTTTATTTATTTGATTTCAGCTGCATTTAAAGGTGTTCATGCTAGATTCCATTTTCACAAGAATTCTAGTAAGAATGGAGATGAGGGGAATGCCTTTGCTCCTCAAGGATCCCAAAATTATTCATCAAACAATTGTAATTCTACATTTAACGTGCAATCTTATGGTGCAAGAGGAGATGGAGTGTCAGATGATACTGAGGTATAAGGAGCTATTACTTTTTTATCTCAATTCCTTAGGCTCTGTAGCCTAAGCTTCTTGTTGTAAGATTTAATTGCATGAAATTTATGCATGTAACGTTAACAAATCTCTGAATATTGTGAGAAAGATTAGAATCCTAAAAGTAATTTCAAAATGTCACAATATATGGTAGCTTGGTTTTGGTACCATTGACCAATTTATGTATTGGCATTTCAATTGGCATCCCTGCAATTCCATGTCTCTGAGGATTTCATAAAATTAGAATTCATTTTATATAAGCAATGCAAATTAAATCTCATGTTCTTATCTATATTTCTGTGCAGGCATTTCTACTAGCATGGAAGGCTGCTTGCGAAGTGGAATCAGCAGTTTTCTTTGTCCCTGCAGGTTACTCTTTCATGATTCAGTCTATTGAGTTCAATGTGCCTTACAATGATGGCATGACGTTTCAGGTGAAAACCAATGTAACATCTTAATATGATGCACTAATTTTCTTATTTATTGTGATTGAACTGGTAAAAGCTCATTGACACATTCATTGAATTCAAGGTGGATGGCGTTGTGCTTGCTCCTGATGGTCCCGAATGCTGGGCTAAAAATTCCACTAAACTTTAGTGGATTATATTTGATCGGACAGATGTCCTTGCTCCTGATGGTCCCGAATGCTGGGCTAAAAATTCCGCTAAACTTCAGTGGATTATATTTGATCGGACAGATGGGCTGAGGGTGCCAGGGAACGGCCTCAAGACTATGAAGGTCTGAAATTTGAAGCTGGCTGTAGATCATACATGTTGATCAGTGCCTACTAGCACGCTGGTGGCTCTTTGGGTGGTGGTTGTATTTCTTGTGCTGATTATAGTTAATTTTCTTTGTATGACTAGATTAATTTGTTTGTAAATTATTGTTTATTATTAGCTTTTTGTGCAAGTCAAGCTACAAGGGTGTCACAGTGAGCTAACTCCTTTGAGTTTATTTTTTATTAAGTTAGAAATAGGGGCTTGCATGATTATATATTTTACAATGATTATGCCATTACGTGTTGAACATTTTTAAAAAATCAATGCCTATTATACAATTTCAAGGACTGCCATAACTCCTCACATAATTCTTTAAAAGGTGCTAGCTCAATGGAAGAGTGCCTGCTATGCAGGAGGTTAGTGGTTCGATTCCACTGTACCTTAACATGAAATATTCAATGATATTGTATATTTTTTTAATTAAATATTTCATATTGATTTATTTTTAATGGTGAGATATTTTTCTGGATTCATTGTTTTATATTGTCTCTAGAGAGACAATAGATAGGATTAAAAACATTGTCTCCATAAAGACAATATGTCTTTAATTCCAACTATTGTCTTTGGAGAGACAATAAATGAAACTGTCTTTGGAGAGATAAAAATGAAATTGTCTTTGGAGAGACAAAAATGCTTGTGTTATTTATTGTCTTTATAGAGACAATATTTTAAGACAATTTAATTTTAAGACGATTTAATTTAAGATACCCGCTTAAAGACAATATTTAAGACAATACACAAGTTTTCTTTTGTCTCAAATTAAGACAATTTACCCAGAAAGTGTCTTAAATATTGTCTTAAAACCCCCCTTTATGTAGTAGTGTGGGAAGGGGAGATAATATGGGAAAAAGAATTGCAGTGTCATGAAACAATACTACTCCACCCTTGGTCATTGTCTGATTGGGAAATTAAAGGTTTGGATTCCATAATTTTGTGTAATCCTTAGTTGTTTCCATCTCCTTCTATTAATCCTTTGCCTTCAAGAAGCCCATCTTCTAGTCCTATAGCCTCTTGAATCCCTCGCCCCCTAAATTCCTTGAAATTAGTTTTAACGAAGCATTTGAAGGAAATTCAAGTTCTATTGGTCTTCGAGGAATATTTTGTGACAACTATTGGATACCTGTGTTTCTATTCACACATAGTATAGGACATTCAAGTAACAACACAACCAAATTTTCATCTCTACATATTTCCTTGCTTTTTCATAATCGCATGGCTTCTTTGGGCCAACTATGAAGGATGATCCCTTGTTGATAATCTCAAGAGTTAAGAAATTGGTCAATGGAGCTTCCCTAGAAAAAAAATTGACATAGTTGGAGATTGGAAAAATATACCACACATATTAATCATTTGATCCATATGATTCCAATCATTATTCCCTCTCATGTCAAGAGATTAGGAAATAAGGTAGTGAAACTTTTGGCCAACTTGGGATGTAATGACATTCACCTCCTTATTTCATCAAGCCAGAATAGTCACTTATGGGAGGAATGGAGAATGTGGCTTATCGATTTGATAAACAAAGATAGAGAAACCCCACTAGGAGTGAAAGAACATGAAGAACTAGCTAGCATTGAGAAGCAACTCTACAACAAAAATCTTACACCTCTAGTCAATCTAGCCTTTCTAGGAACTATTGATGTTTCTATGTCCTCTTCATGATTTTAGTTAACTTAGTGTTTTTCGACTTCACTTGGGATTTACCAATATTAGGGCATAATATATTACACAATGAAGTTTTGATCAATAGATATTTTTGTATATATCTAGTTAGTATATGGACATTAATAAAATAAAATAGATATTTTTGTATGTATCTAATTAGTATATGGACTTTCAGGATAAAATAAATTAATTTTTTCAGTATTAACTTTTTCACTTGGTCTAGTTTGTAGCAATGAGATTTTGATATAATATAATATAATATTAATGTATTAAAAACAAAATATTAATATAAAATTTTAACATTCAAATAAATAAATTAATAATAATAATAATAATTTGATTTCAAGGTTAATATATAGACATTCTGAAAGTAGATATTTTTATATATATGTAATTAGTATATGGACCTTCAAGATAAAATAAACTAATTCTTTCAGTATTGAATTTTTCACTTGTGTAATTTTCTAATCTCGAGGACTGCAGCAAAAAGATTTTGATATAATGTAATATGATATTAATTTATAATGTAATACTTCCTGATAGTTACTCCTTCGGCGGTGAATGTGGAAATTCACGGCACGAAAACGCATTGATAATATTGCCTTTGAATGGCTCTGCAAATTTCGGCCGAGTATTGCGCCAACAAACTCTCGCTCGTCGATCTGTCGCTCAACTTAATTAGGGCTCATTATAGGATCTGTTGCTCAATTTAATTAAGGCTCATTATTGATATGAGAAATATCGCTCTATTATTTTGTCCTCGCATATTGAAAATTCTAACCATTGTACAACAATCTAACCATCCCCGCTTGTGCAGCAACTTCGCCATTTTATAAAACAACAAAATAAGCGTCACAGTGCTAACCTTCCCCGGGTGGCAGAAACTTCGCCATTTTATAAAACAACAAAACAAGTGTCAGAGTGCGACTCTTTTTCGTTCCAAGACCGCATGCGGGATAGGCAAAGCCGCGTGACATCTATGACCCGTTGATCAAAAATCTCATGCTTGACCCCACTTATTTCCATAATTGTCTGTGTGGCTTGGATTCCTGCAAACTAGCGCCCGCCAATTTACTTATTTCATTCCATTATGCAGTCAACTCGACAACCGCGCACATGTTCGTAAGCGGCGGCCTGCGAATATCGTCTGGATTCAAACATCGGAAATTGCGATGGAAAATACTATAAAAACATGGAGCGGATATTATGGGATTGGGATTATAAATATTACCTACCTCGCTCTCTATTTCTCAGTGTAGAGAGTCGGGGAAGAGTGCATATATTGTTCAGCTTTATTTGTTCAAAACAAAAAAATTCTGTTGCCGCTTCTTCCCTATTTCTCATTTCAGAATAATGGATAGCATGGTTTCGGAGAAAACAAAGATGGGCACAGAAAATAGAAAAAGTAATGGAGATGAATTGGATTGTTGCATTGATACATCCACATGTGCTACTGCTAAACTTGTTGGAGTTGGGCCTGCAAACAAGTTCATGAATGGTAATAGATATACCAAATCAAACGCAAAGCCATCTGATGCTTTGCTATTGCCCATGGGAATGACGAACAAGGTGTTCTTTGTCATGTTTTTCACTGCCTCCTATTTTCTCATGAGGAGATGGAGGGAGAAGATGACAACTTCAACGCCTCTTCTTCATGTGATGGGCCTTGGGGAGATGCTGGCCATTCTGGCTCAGCTTGCCTCCTTTATATATTTGATCGGATTCTTTGGCATTGATTATGTCCAGAATTTTATCACCACCTCCAAGACCAATGGCGGTGAGGGGTCATGGGGTGAGGAATTTGATCAGGTGAGGAAGGAGGAGGTGGAGGAACTCATGAGCCCTCCTCCCTGTCTGCAACCAATTTCCAATGAAGAATTGGGCGTTGCCATTGTGAAGCCTTACCAGCCTTCTCCTCCTCAAGTTCAGCACCAGCCAAAGGGGGATGCACCGATATCATCATCACTTCTAGGCGATAATGAGGATGAAGATATTGCAGCTGCTGTGAGCTGTGGCAAAGTGGCTTCTTATTCCCTGGAATCGGCTCTTGGGGGAGACTGCAAGAGAGCTACTTGGGTGAGAAGAAGGGCTTTGGAGATGACAACTGGCAGATGTCTGGATGGGTTGCCCTTGAATGGATTTGATTATGGATCCATCCTTGGCCAATGCTGTGAACTGCCTGTTGGGTATGTGCAGATTCCTGTGGGTGTTGCAGGGCCTCTTCTGCTTGATGGCATTGAAAACATGGTTCCCATGGCCACCACCGAGGGCTGCTTGGTGGCCAGCACGAACAGAGGTTGTAAGGCCATTCATATGTCTGGGGGTGCTACAAGTGTTCTTCTTAGAGATGGCATGACCAGGGCTCCTGTCGTTCGATTCCCCACTGCTAGGAGAGCTGCACAACTCAAGTTTTACTTGGAACATCCCAATAACTACGAAAGCTTGTCTCTCATCTTCAACAGGTATGATGATTAAATTTATTTTTTTGTACACACTCTAGTAGTTTTATCGCTCCAAAATCTCTTAATGCTATGAACAATCTATCAATTATTCAATAGAATCAGATTGTTGTATATGACCAAGTAACCATTTTGTGAATAATAAAAGCTGACTCTTTCTCGTTGATCTGATGTTCTTATGCATATAATAACAGCACCAGCAGGTTTGCCAGGCTGCAAGGAATCAAGTGCGGAATTGCAGGAAGGAATCTGTACATGAGGTTTTGTTGTTCCACTGGAGATGCCATGGGGATGAATATGGTGTCCAAGGGCGTGCAGAATGTTTTAGATTTCCTTCAGAAAGAGTTTCCTGATATGGATGTTATCAGTGTTTCTGGTGAGTCTCTCTAGACCATGCAAGTCTCAGTGATTCTGATTGAAATTTGGGTTTTGGGTCATCCCTCTTTCACTAGTTCTGTGGACTCTTGGTTCACTGCGCTTTCTGTTATTGCCTTTTTGCTGTTGTTTTGTTTAAATTCTTTTTGTTGAATGCAATTTGTTTTGGCCGGTCAACAGGTAATTTCTGTGCAGACAAGAAACCCACAGCTGTGAATTGGATTGAAGGGCGTGGGAAATCAGTAGTGTGTGAGGCCGTTATCACTGAGGCAGTTGTTACCAAGGTCTTGAAGACCACCGTTCCAGCTTTGTTAGAACTGAACATGCTTAAGAACTTAACTGGATCTGCACTGGCTGGTGCCATGGGGGGCTTCAATGCCCATGCATCCAATATTGTCTCTGCTGTATTTATTGCAACGGGCCAAGATCCTGCCCAGAACATTGAGAGCTCTCATTGCATTACAATGATGGAGGCATCTGGCAAGGATCTGCATGTTTCAGTCACAATGCCTTGTATTGAGGTAAGAAAAATTACATTCATTAATGATTTTTTAATACCTTCTTTGGTTCAGGATGTCTATTTCAATTTGGGTTTTGATTTGAGGATTGGAGCCAGAATGTGAATTAATTTGTAATTGATTTGCTTGGTTGCAGGTGGGAACAGTAGGAGGTGGAACACAGTTGGCTTCACAAGCTGCTTGCCTGAATATGCTTGGAGTGAAAGGAGCTAACGTGGAATCTCCTGGGGCGAATGCTCAGAGGTTGGCGAGAATTGTGGGAGGAGCAGTTTTGGCTGGAGAGCTGTCTCTCATGTCTGCTTTGGCTGCTGGTCAGCTGGTTAAGAGCCATATGAAGTACAATAGAAGTTCAAACAAAGAAACCAGAACAACAGCACCATGTGATCAATGACATCATTATACTCATGATATAGACAAAGCCTGCCAAACAAGATCACTACATTTTTCATTCTTTATTCATTTCATTTCAGGGTTGTCTGTCTGTCACAGGCTAACATATATGCAAAGATTCCATCCCTCTCCCTTCACAGTCCACCTGAAAATAACATGCAACGATGGAAATTAAGAGTTCTTTCAGGTTGTTCCATGATCAAATAAGTAAAGTTGATTACCAAATGCTATGGCGTCATATTGTCCAGTGAAGTGAAATACGAAAATTACATTAAAATGCGGTGAACTTGAATATAGATTTGATCTGATTGAAATTAAAAATTCTCCTTCCGAATTTGAATATATTTTATTGGTGGTTTACAAATTTTCTGCTATGTGCTTTTTAATCAGTGGAAAAAAATGCTGCTTCTTTATAATAATATAAAAATGTAAAAAAGATAAAATAGTACGTTTGCATAGCATATTGTATTTTATGTTGGCGTCTGCTTGTCCTCCTGGTTTTATAGAATAACAGCCACCATCTGATCACTGACATAATTTTAATTTATTTAGTCAAATGGATGCTAATTTATTTGGCTTTGTTTATTTTAAAATTTTGTTACGAGATTTTGATTATTAATAAAATCAAAATTCCAATATAACCGATTCAATTGAATTAAGATATTATTTTTATTATTTATTTTTTATTATTTTTAAAATTAAAATTAATTTTATATTAATTATATTATTATTAATATTTTAATTAATACTTATTTTATGGATATTGTTGGAAATTTAATTTCAAGTGCAAGAGAGCATGAGCATAATGAAAGTTTAATTATGTTGCAAATTAAAGGACAGAAGGAGCATGAAATTTTTTGGTTTTGTTTAGACTCAATTTCAATGAACTTTTGATTTTAAAAGCACCTGCAAGTTTGAATTTTTGTTATATGGCCGTAGCCTATTTCGCATTTAAATTTCGTGGTTTGATCATGCAACCTTGTTCTATGTCCGTGCCTTTATCTTCTGCAACCACCACTTTAAACTTCTCCATACCACATTTAAAACCCTCCACCAACCGTTATAACTCCCACCATTCTTTTGTTTCAAATAAGCCAAGTCATTTGACTGGAGCCCATGCTCCACGTCCTCACACTCGCCAACCAATCAAAAGGCGATCGCACGAACTCCCGCCTACGTCACCACAGTCCACAACCATGCGATAAGCCACCCCCACCACTACTGTGTCATCAAGACGTGGACCGTTCGTCGTATCAAAAATCTCTATGCCTATGTCAACACGGTAGAAAATGGATGCGATAAAGAATTATGAAATACGGTTGAGTTTGTTTGAAGTCTGTCGGGAGTCTACCATCAACCAATCAGAGTGCTATCGCGCAAAACAGAGGCACAATCAGCATGGGTTTCAATGGATGTGATAAATCCTTTAACCAGTTTGCATAAGAAGGTTTTAAATCCGCGAAAGTGATTTTTGTAAAGGTTTTAGAACCTTGGTTTATTTTTAATGCTGCAACATGGTTTATTTCAAAGCCTTTTGACTTAGGATATATATATATATATATATCTTATAAACTTGTAAAGTTTATAATATATAAAACAATAATTTGTTATATAAAGATAACACAACGACAAAGAGTAATGTGAGGACTGTGTGTTGTAAGCCCGAAGGCAGAAAACAAAGGGAGACAGAGAGCATAAAGCACTACGTTTGCAACAGTCAAGAAGTGAAAATTTTTGTGTAAACCAGAACAATGAAGTTTTGAAGAAATCTCCATTTTTGTAACTGATTTATGCTTAATGAAATTGTTGTTTTATGCATCTTTGTCCACATCTTTTGAGTTAAATTTCTGTGTTGAGTTGAGGAATTTTATTCCTCTGTGTTGTTCGGAATTGTTCAAAAACTCCAACATGGTATCAGAGCTAGTCCAGGCTCTTTGCATCTGTTAAAGAAGCTGAAGCAATGAAGAAAAAGTTTGTTGAAGTTTTCTCTAGCAGTGTGAAGATTCAACAAAGTTAGATATTTTCCAAAACAGAGTTTTGTGTTTGTTTTCAAAGAGTGCAGTCCAGAGAAGTCTCATGAAGACAGAGTTTTATCTCTCAATAGTGAGAAGGTTCATTTAAAGAAGAAACACAGTCAAGTTTTAAAAGCATGGTTTAGTAAGCTAGCTATGGCAGGAGCTAGCACAAGCATGAGTATAAGAAATTCTCAACTCCCATATTTTAATAGGAAGAACTATGATTATTGGGCAATCACAATGAGAGCCTTGTTTGCCTCTCAAGATTTATGGGAGCTAATTGAAGATGATTTTGAATAACCAACAGATGAACAAGCATTTAATGCCATAACACAGGCAGAGAAGGATTTTCTAAAGAGTAATATGAAGAAGGACTCAAAATCCCTTTTCTATCTCTATCAGGTAGTGCATGAATGTGTATTTCCAAGGATTGCAGCAGCAAAGAGGTCCAAGGATGCATGGGATACCCTCCAGACAACCTACCAAGGTATGGAGAAGGTAAAGACAACAAAGCTTCAATTAATGAGAAGAGATTTTGAAGTTATTTGCATGAAGAAGTCTAATACAATAGACTCATTCTTCACTTTGTTAATTGGGTTGGTTACCCAAATGAGATCTCATGGAGAGATAGTAGAAGAGAGAAGAATAGTGGAGAAAATGTTGAGGAGCTTACCCTCAAGATTTGATGTGATAGTAACAACCATTGAAGAGACAAATGATCTATCAAATTTTACTGTGGATGAGATTCATGCATCATTGATGACACATAAACAAAGGTTGGGTAGAACAAAAAACTCATCTTTGGAGCATGCCTTCAAGACCCAAATTTCCTTTTGAAGAGGAATAGGTCAAGGCAGAGGAAACTACAGAGGAAAAGGAAGAGGCAGAAACCAAAACGAAGGAAGAAACAACCCTGCAAATACAAGTGGAAGCGGCGGCAATCAAATTCAGAATTAAAGCCAAGGCAGCAGCCAACAAGGTGGATGAAATCAAACACATGGACAAAGGAATGATAAATCCCAAGTCCAATGTTATTACTGTAAGAAGTATGGCCATTATGAAAATTAATGTAGGAAGAAACATAGTGACATGGGAAATAAACCAAGTGCTAATTTTACTAAGGAAAATATCAGTCAAGAGAATTTGATTTTAGCATGTAATATGGCTGAAGAGAGAAATTAAGATATATGGTTTCTAGATTCAGGATGTAGCAACAATATGACTGGAAACATCTCTATGTTTTCCATGTTAGATGAAAATATAAAGTCTCAAGTAACATTGGGGATAGACAGTAAAGTCTCTGTCATTGGAAAATGTAGAGTAAGTGTCTTGAAAAAGAAAGGAGAAAGGAGATCCATATTAGATGTATACTATGTGCCTGGTATGAAGTGTAACCTTTTAAGCATTGAGCAGCCCATTCAAAAGGGTTACAATGTTTTATTTGAAGATGATGTATGCACCGTCATGGATAAACCACCAATCAAGCAATGCATTACATAGGCAAAGATGACAAGAAACATAATGTTTCCTCTCAAGATGAGAGAAGATTTGAAGAAAGGAGCTGCAATGGTAGTAGTGACACAAGAGATATTCCAAAGAGAATCAAAAGATGAAAATTGGTTATGGAACTTGAGATTTGGACATCTCAACTTTGGAGGTCTGAATTTGTTGCATAGAAAAAGAATGGTAAAGGGATTACCATTGATTAAAAAGCCAGACAACCTATGTGAAGGCTTCATCTCGGGCAAACAACATAGAGAAAGCTTTCCATCAAGAAAGAGCATAAGGGCAAAGACACCCTTAGAAATTGTCCATTCAGATTTGTGTTGACCAATGCAAACACCATCATTAGTAGGTAGCCACTATATGTTGACCTTCATTGATGATTACACAAAAAAAACTTGGGTTTATTTCTTGAAGTTGAAAAGTGAAGTGTTTGAGAAATTCTTCCACTTTAAAGCTCTAGTTGAGAGTTAAAGTGGGCAGCATATTAAGGTCTTAAGGACAGAAAGGGGAGGAGAATATATCTCCAAAGAATTTATGTGTTTTTGCAGAGAAAATAGGATACACAAGAAATTTACAGTAAGGTATACACCACAAAAAAATAGAGTTGTTGAAAGGAAAAATAGAACCATTATGGACATGGTAAGAAGTATGTTGAAGGCAAAACATTTTCCAAATGAATATTGGGCTAAAGTTGTACATTGTGCAACATATGTTCTGAATAGATGCCTAACCAAAGATGTAATGAACAGAGCTCCAGAAGAAGCATGGAGTGGCATAAAACAATGTGTCACCCACATGAGAGTTTTTGGTTGTGTGGCTTATGCACACATTCTAGATTAGCTAAGGAAGAAGTTGGATAGTAAAGGGGAGAAGTGCATATTGTTGGATACAGTGAAGAATCCAAGGCATACAGATTGTATAACCCATTCACCAAGAAAATTATGATAAGAAGAGATGTACAATTTATCGAGGAAGAAACTTGAAATGGAAGCATTGAGAAAATAATGAATGTAAAAAGTTTTTTGTCTCATGATGAAGATGAGGGAGAAATAGCTGAAAGACACCCCTCATTAGCAGCGCCACCTCCACCATCATAAGGACAGCAAGGGACACCACAAGCAGGTATGAGAACACACTTGAGAAGTGATGACAATACTTCTCCAAGCACATCACAAGGATCAGATCTGAGTGCTTCTACAAGCACAAGTTCAACAAGTGAAAGAGGAACCGGATTCAGAAGTCTGAATTAAATTTATGAGCAAGAAGAAGGTATGAACTCTTTATTTGCATTGTATTGTCATGTAGAAGATCCTATTCATTTTGAAGAAGTTGTAAAAGATAAGAAATGGATAGATGCTATGGATGAAGAAATGAATGCCATAGAGAAAAATAAGACATGGGAATTAGTTGATCTTCCAAAGGAAAGGAAGTAATTTGAGTGAAATGGGTTTATAAAACCAAAAGAAATGCTGAAGGGAAGATAGAAAGGCACAAGGCCAGACTTGTTGTCAAAGGCTACAAGCAGCAACAAGGAAGATACTATGAGGAAAATTTTGCACCGATTGAAAGAATGGAAACAGTAAGTGCAGTGTTATCCATAGCAGCACAACACAAATGGAAAGTTTACCAAATGGATGTGAAATTAGTATTCCTAAATGGAGTATTGATGGAAGAGGTATATGTTGAAAAACCTCTGGGATATGAGAAAGTAGGCTAAGAGCACAAGGTATGCAAATTGAAGAAAGCTCTGTATGGGCTGAAACAAGCACCAAGAGCATGGTACAGTAGGATACATGCCTATCTACTAGAAAATGGATTTCAAAAATGTGAAGGAGAACCCACACTATACATCAAAGAGAAAGATGGTAAGATTATCATTTTTGTTTTGTATGTTGATGATGTGATATTCACAGGTAATGATGCTTACCTCATTGAGAATTTAAAATATTCATGAAGGATGAATTTGAAATGATTGACATAGGATTGCCGAGATACTTCTTAGGAATAAAAGTAGAGAAAAATGAAAAAAATATTTTTATTTCTCAAACAAAGTATGTTAAAGAAGTTTTGGAAAGATTTAATATGTAGGATTGCAAAGCAGTAATTACTCCTACAGTGATGGGATTGAAGTTAAGCAAATAAGGCAGCAACAAGGATTTTGATCCAAGTTTGTATAAGAGCATAGTTGGAAGCCTTATGTATTTAACTGCAAATAGGTCGGATATTATGCATGCTATGAGTTTAATTTCCAGATTTATGGAAAGGCCAAAGGAGGCACATTGACAAACAACAAAAATAATTTTGAGGTATGTGAAAGGAACAAAAAGGTATGGTATTTTATACACCACTTCAGAAAATTTTGAATTAATTGGATATACTGATAGTGATTGGGCTGAAAGTATAGATGACATGAAAAACACCTCTGGATATGTTTTTCATATGGGTTCAGGAGCCATTTCATGGGCTTCTAAAAAACAACCAATTGTGGCCTTTTCAATGGCAGATGCATAGTATGTGGCAGCTATATCAGCAACATATCAAACAGTTTGGATGAGAAGAATGTTGAGAAGTTTGTGTCATGAACAGATAAAAGGCACAACAATTTATTGTGATAATAGCTCAACTATAGCTTTATTCAAGAATTTAGTGTTTCATAAGAGAACGAAGCACATTGATGCCAAGTATCACTACATCAAGGAGCTAGTGAAAAATGGTGAAGTTGTTTTGAAACATTGCAGAACTGAAGAACAATTTGTTGATATATTTACAAAACCATAGGCGCAGAAGAGTTTCAATTATTTGAGACAGTGTCTGGGTATGCAAGAGAATGCAACAGTTGAAATTTAAGGGGGAGTGTTGGAGATTTAATGCCAACTACAACAGAGAAGGAGGACAATGAAAGTTTAATTCTGTTGAAAATTAAAGGATAGAAGCAGCAGGAAATTTTTTTCTTCTGTTTACACTCAATCTCACAATGAAGTTTTGATTTTAAAAGCACCTGCAAGTTCAAATTTGTTTTATATGACCGTAGCTTGTTTTGCATTTAAATTTCATGGTTTGACCACGCAACCCTGTTCTTTGTCCGCGCCTTTATCTTCTACAACCACCACTTTAAACCCCGCCATACCACATTTAAAACCCTCCACCAACCATTACAACTCTTTTTGTTCTTTTGTTTCAAATAAGCCAAGTCATTTGAGTGGAGCCCATGCTCCACGTCCTCACACCTACCAACCAATCAGAAGGCGATCGCACGAACTCCCGCTTACATCACCACAGTCCACAACCATGCGATAAGTCACCCCCACCATTGCTGCATCATCAACACGTGGAACAATCCGCATCATATCGCAAATCTCTGTGCCAACGTCAACAAGGCAGAAAATGGATACGATAAAGAATTATGAAATCTGGTTGAGTTTGTTTGAAGTCTGCTAAGGGTCCACCATCGACCAATCAGAGTGCTATCACACAAAATAGAAGCACGGTCAGCATGGGTTTCGATGGATGTGATAAATCCCTTAATCAATTTGCATAAGAATGTTTCAAATCCGCGAAAATGATTTTTGTAAAGGTTTTAGAACCTTGGTTTATTTTTAATGCAACGACATGTTTTATTTCAAAGTCTTATGACTTATGATATATATATATATAACACTAGTTTATTATATAAAGATAACATGAGTAATGTGAGGACTACGTGTATTGTAAGCCTAAAGGCAGAAAACAAAGGGAGACAAAGAGCATACAACACTGCGTTTGCAAGGGTCAGGTAGTGAAAATTTTTGTGTAAACTAGAACAATGAAGTTCTAAAGAAATCTCCATTTTGTAAATGATTTTATGCTTAATGAAATTGTTGTTTTATGCATCTCTGTCCACATCTTTTGAGTTAAATCTCTGTGTTGAGTTGAGGAATTTTATTCCTCTGTGTTGTTTGGAATTGTTCAGAAATTCCAACAGATACTACAACTATCTTATCTTATCTTATATTGAAATGGAAAATGTGTTTCAACTTAATTAAATTTATTTTAATTTCAATTGTTTTATCCTTATATAAAATAAATTTAAAATTAGAATTGAAATATTTTATTTATAGTTAACATTGATTTTTTTAGCCATGAATCTTTTATAACTTTATATGAGTGAGATATTGTAAATTTAAATTTAAAAATAATACATAATACTTATATTAACGAATTAAAAAATAATAATAACAAAATATCAATGCTAATTATATATCAAATACTTTAATTTCTACTTTAATTCTACATCAAATTTATTTATGTCGAAAGTACCATAAATTTAATTTATTTTTGCCCATGAGATAAAGAAAACAATAGCAGGATATTTTTTTTAAGGCACTCCATAGTATTAGAAACTCTTTCGGAAAACTCAAGCAAGTATGTGACCAAGGTAAGAAGTTTGTTTCTTTCGTTCTAAGGGTTCCCATTCCTATTATCACTATTAGATTGCACACAAGTAGTATGGTAGGCAAAACTCGACAAAAGCAAAGCTAGTTTTGTTCTTAATTGAACACAAAAGTCTACGAGAGGGGTGGAGAGGTTAGTTTTTCCAGTCATTTCAATATTAACATAAAGTAGAAAACAAGAAATAATTAATTCTATTATTATGTAATATGAAGTTAACAAATGACATGTAGAAATAATTACACGAAGATGTCTTTTTTAAAATTGTCAGATTAGCCATTGTCTATCTTTTTCATCTCCATTTGACATTTGTCCATTTTTTGTTTTGACATGGGTCAATTTTAACTTAAAGAAAAATAATAATTATACATCTTATTGTAAAATGGACCATTTTGCTAAATACAATTTTCTTATATATAAATGAATGTTATAAATAATAATGAGGAACTTATCATGGAGGAACTTATTGTAATTATAATAATCTGAAATGTGTAGTAAATTGGTGGGTGGGAAGCATACTTTTTTAAATTTATTAGAAGTAATGGACTATTTTGCTAAATAAAATTTTCTTATATATAAATAAATGTTATAATAAATTGGTGGGTGGGAAGCGTATTTTTTTAAATTTATTAAAAGTAATGGACCATTTTGGTAAATAAATTTTTCTTATATATAAATAAATGTTATAATAATAATGAGGAAATTATCATGGAGGAACTTATTAGAATTGGAATATAATCTCAAATCCCTAGGAAATTGGTGGAAGGAACCACTTGACATGATTCCAATTTTTTAAATTTATTAAAATTCAATGCAACCTAACAAACACTATAATACACTATAGTTCTTGATAAACATTAACACTATGCATATGCTCAACATATTCCCTTGAGAATCAATCTAGGCACTCAATTAAAACAATAAAAAAAGTCAACAGATCCTCATCCACCATAAGTTGAAATAAAAAGCTTTACGAAATTAAATTAAATTATTGTAATTTTAAAAAATAGACATTTTATTACATGATGAGAAATTTAACAAAAATTGCATTGATTTTCAAAATAAAAAATTTAATTATTTAGATAAGCGTGTATATTTTGGAATGGTTTTTGGAATTTTAATTTAATTATCAATAATTATAAGGTAGATTGAAAGGATTTAACCTGCATGAAATATTCTAGAATTTTCATAGTAGTATACACAAATCAATGATTGAGATTTAATAATTACATCGAATGTGCCTCTTTTTGAATTAGTCAAGCTAGGCATTGTCTACCTTTTTCATCTCCATTTAAAATCTTTCCCTCTGCTATTTTGACATGGGTCAACTTTAATTTAAGAAAAAAAATAATTACACATTTTATTGTAAACTGGACTATTTTGCTAAATAAAAATTTCTTATATATAAATGAATGTTATAAATAATAATGATGAACTTATCATGGAGGAACTTATTAGAATTGGAATAATCTCAAATCCTTAGGAAATTGGTGGGTGGGGAGCCACGTGGGAGGAATCTAATTTTTAAATTTATTAAAAGAAATGGACCATTTTGCTAAATAAAATTTTCTTATATATAAATCAATGTTATAAATAATAATGAAGAACTTATCTTGGAGGAACAATAAATGTTATAAATAATAATGAAGAAATTATCTTGGAGGAACTTATTAGAATTGAAATAATCTCAGATCCGTAGGAAATTGGTGGGGCAAGTCACATGAATCTATCTTTTTAAATTTAATAAAATTCAATGCGACATAACAAACTCTAATACGAAAACAACACTATTATCATTAGGTTCCAAACAAGTTTTAATTTGGTGATGGATTAGATGGAGGGATCAATGGAGAGTAGAGGAGCTAGGGTTTGCAGATCATGGGGTTATGGTGGTGCGACGGTGGCTCCTCAAGGGCATGAACAAGGAAGAAATGGCGGATCGGTTCACACCATTTTGGTTCTTAGGAGAAGGTGATGGCCGAATATGGGCCAAACTTTGGCACACTGCAGAATTTTGAAGCTGGAAGTCACAACGACAGGCAAGGACACCCGTCCCTCCACAAATGGCTATGGCTTTGAAGTAGGAATCAATATGAAACACAGTTTCCCTCATTAAAGAGCCCAACACCCCAGCGAAGCGAATTCTCTGAGATCCTAGCAGTTGCCTCTCGACGATGAGGGAGGGGAAAGGGAAGAAAATCCCTGTGGGCTTACGACTGAGGTTAGTTATGGCGTCTTATGGGCTCAGTGGTTGGATTTCAGTGGAGGGTCGGCGACAGATGCCCCAATATTCAGCCTCTGCCTTGAAGCAGTTTTTTGGCACAGATGGTATACAGGGTACTGGGGATTTGGAGACGAGGTTCCTGCTTTGCTACTTCGGTCCAACTGGCTCCACCAAGAACACCCACAATGGGTAATACTCTTCCTGAGTTTTTTTGTTTGTTTGCTATGTTGGTTCTATTGATTATATCAGGTTACAAGAAGGTTGGGGCTCCCAACTCATTTGAAGGGCATCATGGGGGTTTGAGCCTCACATATTACCTCTGTAGCACAGAGTTTGGGAGGGGTGTGAGGTTGTTCCTACCTATGGGTGCTCCCTATATTCTACCTTAATAGACCCTAGAAAAAGCAACTGCTCTGATGGTGGTGCTTACACTGAAACTTCCATCACAGGCAGATGAGTATGGGACTATACTCCCAAGACCAGCTTCGAGTTTTTCATAAATATTTTAGATGGGAAAACAAGAACCCTCTGGGTACAGAAGGTGGAAATGGTCATAGAATTGAAGCATAATATCCAAGTATCAATAGGTATCCTGGTCACCAAAAAAATCTTGATCTATTTAGGGAAGGTACTACAGGAAGAAGCCCAATTATAAGAATACCACATCCAAAGAAATTCTTCCATTGTCCTGAATTTAAGACTCAAAGGCAAAACTCCAAGAGTAAAAAAATCTGCTAGAACATAACTACTGGACCCATAAGGGGAGCCAATACTTCGAAAGATGGCACCTCAAATGGTGTCTCATACAGGAACATGTTGCAGGGGAAAAACACAACAACAAAAACTTCTGAACCAGCTGAGAATACTCCAAAACCATAGATTGTGGAGCAACTGAACTACATGCTAGAACTAAATATTAATGCATCAGAGATCGACGAACATCGCTCCACATTTGAATCACAGGAATTAATATGTAAGTTTAACTACTTTTGGCCCAAACCAATGGAGCTTTTCCATTGGATATTCACCAATTGGACTATGGATTATGATATCCATCTCTTCTCCAAGGGGTATTTTATTGTCAAGTTCACTTCTATAGAAGCCAAAGATATCATTCTCAGGGTGGGACCATGGTTCTCGAGTGCTACCAGACTTGTCATCACACCTTGGTTCCCCAATTTTAACGCGGACATGATGGAGATTACTAGAATGCTATTTTGGGTTCATCTGTATAATCTCCCGCTTCATTTTTGGAATGAACATGTACTAGAAGACATTGGAAACACTTTAGGGAGATACATAAAAACAGACATCCAACGTTTAGAGGAGAGAATATTCACCTTTGCACGAATCTGCATTGAAGTGGACCTTAAAAAAGGGTTACTAGAAAGTAAACAATTGATTCATGACAAAAAAAATGGAAGCAACACCTTGATTATGAAAACACAGAATTTAGGTGCAGGATATGTAGGAAAACATGCCATTTATTAAACACATGCCTGGATGGAAAAAGAGAGAACATAAAAAATAAGAAGAAAGGGAAAGCATCCAAAGGATGCCAATTCCCCTCAGGTGGGCTAGAGAAACAAACATAATATGAACGGGATATACCCATTCAAAATGAAAGCAAACAGGCTGTGTCCAATCCAGGGGAACCAGACCATGTAGTACAAGACCCAATTGAGTATAACGCGATGCCTCATCTGACACAAATCATGATTGATATTACGTCAATTGGGGATCGTTATGCTATAAGCTCAGGAGTGAATAAAAGATCGCATGTGTCAGAAAACTCGGATTTTGAGAAATAAAACTCCAGGAACAATGAGCTTGCCTTGGTTCCTTCTTCCCTGCATTTAGGGACTTGGTAGATCGTTCAAAAGAGAAAAGGAAAGCGTGAATAACCCAACCCTGTTGATAATTTTTAAATACTTGGGTAGCCTTGCTATAATGTGTGCTTGAGCACACGGGCCCTTTGGGTGTCTTGAATGCTTAATTGCATCTGCAAAATGTAAATGTTCATTACTTATTAATAGAAAGTTGTTGATTTCTTCCTTGGTAAAAAAAAACTCTAATACACTACAGTCATTGATAAACATTAAAACTAAGCATATGTTGAGCATATTCCCTTGAGAATCAATCTAATCACTCAATTAAATATAAAAAAAAGTAAACAAATCCTCATCCACCATAAGTTGAAAGAAAAAGATTTTGACAATTAAAATACATTATTATATTTCTTAAAAATAGAAATTTTATTACATGATGAGAAATTTAACAAATTTTTCATTAATTTTAAAAATTGAAAATTTAATTGTTTAGATAAACATGCATATTATGGAATAATTTTTAGAATTTTAATTTAATTATCAATAATTATTAGGTGGATGGTAAGGATTTAACCTCCATGAAATATTCTAGTATGTTCATAGTAGTACACATAAATCAATGATTGAGATTTATCTCCAAAGTAGTTATGTCTTTTTTATCCTTTTAATTAAATTAATTAATTAAACATGTTATATGAACAAGTGTCATATGAAATGAGTTATGGTTTTTTGGGCATGCGGTATTGATATGCCATAGTAATATCCCATGATATGATAAGAAAGTTTATTTACAAATTAAGAATATCTACGACAAAGCAGGGATAAATATATTGAATTGATTTTTAATATCTAAATTAAAATTAAGTTTGTTATTTATCTTTTTTTAACATTTTTGGAAAAAAATAATAGTAATGATAATTTAATTATAATATTATGGCTAAATTAAATATTAAATTGATATAAGAGAAGCTTTCATTTAAATTTTATAAAGGTATATATATTTTAATCCTCTTAGAATTTGAACCTATAACATTTTAGCAAAGAAACACATACTCTTAATAGTTTATATATATATCATTTATATTCATAGTATGTTAATATGAAATTGAGATTTATAATTTCTCCATGCCACATACAAAACAAATATATGTAAAATAAACAATTCAATAACGTGTAAATTTTCCAAATTATAAATGCATATCATATACTTAGTAGGTAATCCAAATTAAAATTCTTAAGATAACTCCAATACAACATTGTTTTAACTAATTATTATAAAGTCTCATGTTAAATCGTGTTCAACCTGACCCGTTATTGGGTATTTTTTTGTTTAGGAATGTTCATCCTTGACATAAATACTTCTTAACCACGATTAACTAACATGGTCACTCGTTATTGTGGGACCCACACGAGTTGTGCAAAAGAAATCACAATTACTTCTTGAAATATGAGAAGGAAAGAAAGAAAATTTTAACTTCCACAAGGCTAAATATAGTCGATGAGGCCTCTTTTAGAGTGAAAAACTTGAAGAAAAATATGCACCTCAAGAGATTTAATCCTGTCTAAAATAGATCTATATTGTTTATATATATGCATATAGCATGCTTAACTTTTCATTTTTAAAAATATATTTTTGAATGCATAAATGGATAAAATGCCTTGAAAGTTTACTTGGATACTTGGATTTTGTAAACTTCACCACATAAATTTGCAATTCCAACAAATCTTTGCTAGACAAAATTTAAATTTAAATTTAAAACTGGAATCAATGGCTCCAGGAAAATGACTCCAAATTCATTGAAATTTTATAAAAGGAGATAGCTAAAATTATATAAAAAAACCCTTCTTTATGTTGATTGCAAAATATCCTGGAATTTGAAGGTCACTCTAGTGAAATATTCTCTTTATTTAATCTCACTATCAACATATACTCACCTTAGTCATTTCCTCTATGAAATTACATTTTTTGTGCGCGATTTCCCATTTCCCATGAAGACTTATGGTAATGATTCTCCTCATTACCTTGCATGTTATAGCTTGGATATAATATATATAGAAATTTTTGACATAATGGTATGATTGAAAAAAAATGATTTATCTAGGTGGTTCTAGCAACATCTGTGAGACATTTATCAACACAAGTGTGAGACTATTGCAAGCTTGAAAACATTTCATCCCTTCCATCCTCCATCCTTTAGGTTGCAACCTTTCATTTGCTGCAACATTTTTGGAGTAACATCATAGGCATGTTCAATTACTTCGGTGTATCTTTGCACCTTTAGGGTAAATAGTTAGTATTATTGATCTTATATGATGTGCAATTCATTCTAGCTTCAACTGACATGTAATATTTGAAAAAATATATATAAATAACCAAAAAAATGGTGTTAATTAAAAATAAAATATTTTAATGTTCATATTAACAAACATAATTTTATATAAAGAAAAATAAAGTAATTAAACTTAAAATTTTCTTATATTTACACTTTGAAAGAGGCACAATTTATTTAATTCTTAATATGGAGTTGATATATAATATTTTTAAAATGTTAATAACAAAAAATGTTTAATGTGGATCTTAAATTAAATATTTCAATGTGCATGTTGAGAAAAATATTTTAACATTAAATATGTATAACTATAGAAGGAGCTAGTGAGATGTTATTTTATTAACAGAGTTCTTTCAAATTCAAGGTATGAGGTAGAGTTGCAATTCATTCAATGTTTAATATAGATTTGAAATGTAACATTTTAAAAATTATTAATAACAAAAATAATTCAATGTTTCTATCCTATGAATATATGTTATCGAATTTTGAATATAAAGAATTTGAATAGAAGAAAAAAAATATTTCAATTTCAACCATGTATATATTATATAAACTAGTGGAAAAGAAAATTCAAATAGTTAAAACATTTTATCAGTGTTTTGGTCAAAACCAACATAGATCCATCTTATCTCTAGCTCTATCAAGAACCGAGAGGAATCAAATCTCTTGAGGTGTTGTGAGAGCCCCAATTGCTTAATGTTATTTTGCAATGTGAATATTTCATAGAATAATTTTGGGTTGATTTATAAGACATAGATTCGAGAGGATAGGGGGTCACTTTTTTGGAATGTTTAGTTTACTTGTTGCAAGAAAACTCGATTTTTTTGTGACAATCATGAATTCTGGTAGTTGATTGCCTTAATAGATTATGCCTTGAACTTAATGATAATTGAAGAAAGTATTCAAAAAACCATACTCTCTTAGATAATAATGCAAGCAACAAGGATGCAACAAAAAATAAAGTTGACTTGTGCTACTAAGAAACGATGCCTAGATCATGCAAAGAGGGCATGGGTCGTTGAACCACATTGACCAACTGGTAAAAATAGTAGGAGGTGACTCACTTGCCATTGGTGGACATGATTTGTTGGCATCTTAATTTTTCATATTTTATGTAGAGAAGAATATGGATATAATGAGGGAGAATGGAGAACCACCATGGAGGAGAAGAGAGAACAGGAGGAATGATTCAATTGAATAGATATAAAACGGGAACTTGAGAACCTGGTGATGGAGAAGACACTAGAACACGGAGAAGAGAATTAGAAAAAGGAGGGTAGTAGAGAGAACAAATAAGATAGTAGAAGGGAAAGTGGGAGAAACTTGGAAAAATAAGAAGGAAGAGAGTAAGAGAAGCATTCAGTTAGTAGGAGAAGCCAGGGAGAAAATCACTTCTAGGTGGGGGAGAAATTGCCTCTTGAGTCTTGAGTATCTGGAGGGTGGAGATGGTGATTCTCAAAAACTCCGTACGAGTTGGAGTAGAGGAATTATTCCTACGAAAATTCCTGGAGTGTTTATGGATGGATTCCTTGTTGTATTCTATATTTTTTGTTGTTTTGGATGCCCCAAGTTGGGAGAAACCATGATGTTGAGTTCAACAGGATGGACACAGTGAGTCTTTAAACTCCTTATGTATGTTGTTGCTCATGATTCTATTGAAGGGTGGAGATGGTGAGTCTATAGATTCATTGTACCTTGTTGATTAGAACTTCGTTGAAGGGTGGAGATAGTGAGTCTCTAGATTCCCTGATTACCACTTAGTTGGGGGTGGAGTTGTAAGGATCTATGGAGTCCTAGGAGCAACTATATTTGGTGTGTTTTCATCCTTTTGCAACAAACCCCCCACTCTCTATAATTTGGCTTAGAGGTGATATATACAAGAGAGAATTGGTTACAACCACCTATGGTTGGGTGGAGAGTCCTAGTCCCAGACCTAGTTTCCTAAAGAATTAAACATAAGTGTTTCTTAAGTATGTTTTTTGATAATTAATGTGTAAATGTATTATGATTGAAATGATGTTTTTTTTAAAATATAATATTATATTACTTGTATTACACAATTGATAATCTTAGCCAACCTAACAATAATAGTGTAAGGGCATAATAATAACAATATTGGGGTTACAGGGGTACAACAATAACAATAAGGGGGCTACACTAATAACAATAAGGGACTAAACTAGTAATATAGGGACTTAACATGCCCCTATCCTTCAAAAAATTGTTTTCCTCAATTCTTGAGTAGATTTGGGTGCTTCTGTAAAAAATTATCATCCTCCCATGTAGAATATCCAGTGGGAAAGTTCTTCCACTTGATGAGATACTCTGAAATTGATCGATTTCGTAGCTATCAAGTTCTTGTTTTAGTGATCGCTTCAGGTTCCAATATGATTTTTCCTTCCTCATCAAGTTCTGGAAATATTGTTTGAACTAGAAGATTTTCACCTATAACCTTATTTAAGCATGAAACATGGAGAACTTGATGCACTCGCGAAGAAGCAGGAAGCTCCAATTTGTATTCCATAGTACCAATATTTTCCAACACCTTGTAAGGACTATAGTTCTTTGGAGATAATTTATTATCCTTCTTAGCTTGCTTGACAGACATTTGTTTGTATGGTTGTAGCCGTAAAAATACCTAGCCTCCTACATCAAAACTTATCTCGCTATGATGTTGATATGCTTGTTGTTTCATTTGATTTTGTGCCAAATATAGGTTATCCTTTAAGAGTTGGAGAAATTATTGTTGATGCTCGATGTTATCTTCCACTGCTTGAACCTTAGAATTTTCTCTTAAGATGATGTGATGCACGGTGGATGATATCCATAAAGTTCCATAAATGGGGTCACTTTTGTTGCAGTAAGGAATGAATTATTATACCACCATTCAGCGAGAGGAAACCACTTGACCCATTGTGTTTTTTTATTAGATAAAAAACAACGAATATATCCTTCCAAACATTTATTCACTATCTCAGTTTGACCATCAGATTGAGGATGATAAGATGAGCTATGAGCTAATTAAGTACCCAAAAAAGAAAATAACTCCGTCCAAAAATTTTCAGTAAAAATGGGATCTCTGTCGCTCACAATAAACTTTGGGTTTCCAAGTAGCTTTTGAATTATGTCCATAAATGTAGTATAAACTGTACTTGCTTTAAATGGATGAGATAATGCACAAAAGTGTGCATACTTGGTAAGTCTATCAACTACCACCATGATGACACTCTTTCCTTCGGACTTAGGTAAAATTGTGATAAAATCCATTGAAATATCCTCCCAATGTTGACTTGGAGTGGATAAAGGTTGTAGAAGACATGGGGTCTTAATTGTCTCAACTTTATTTTGCTGGAAAACTAAACATTCCGCCAAATTGTTTTGAATATTATATTGAAATCCATCCCAAAAAAGTTATTTCTTCACCCTGTGGTAAGTTTTTAAAAATCCTAAGTGTCCTCCTAAAGGAGAAGTGTGCAATTCCAAAAGAATCTTTTGTTTTAGTTGGGAATTCTTACAAAGATATAAGCGACCTTTCTACCATAAGGAATAATTTTTCCAACTAAATGTATTAGATGTACTAGGATGTTGCTACAAATTTTGAATGAGTGTCCACACTTCCTCATCCTTCTTCCATTCATCCCTTGCTTCGGTTATCCAATCTGGTTAGATAATCGAAATTACACAAAGAAATGCTTCCACCTCTTCATTATTCCTTGAGAGTGCATTTGCAACAACATTTAGCTTCCCTTTTTTGTAGATTACTTAAAAGTAATAACCCAAAATCTTTGTGACCCATTTTTGTTGCCCTTCTGAAGATATTATTTGTTCCAAAAAGTGTGTAATACTGTCATGATCAGTTTTTACCTTGAACTGTCTTCCCATTAGGTAAGGTTGCCATTTCTTTAGTGAATGTAGTATTGCTAACATTTCCTTCTCATAAATAGCTTTCTGTAAATACTTTCCTTTTATTGGATGACTTTCAAAAGAAACAGGACTTCCTTCTTGCATTAAGACAACACCAATTCCATTTCTAGATGCATCACATTCCACAATAAAGGTTTTTGTGAAGTCTGGCATAACTAAGGTAGATGCTAGGCACATTGCCTCTTTAAGATGCTCAAAGGCCTTAGTTGCTTTAGGAGTCCATGAAAATGCATCTTTCTTCAATAATGTTGTTAGAGGTGCTGCTATTCTCCTATAATTCTTATCAAACTTGTGATAATACCCTGTTAACCTGAGAAATCCTCGCAACTTCTTAATTGTTGTGGGGACTTTCCATTCCTTAATGGCTTTAATTTTGTTAGGGTCTACCTTAACGCCTCATGAGATACAATATGACACAGATATTCCACATCTTGTACTCCAATGAAACATTTGGATGTTTTTTCATATAATTGTTTCTCCTGCAATAGTTTGAGAAGCCTGTCAACATGTTGAACATGATCCTTCCAAGACCTGTTGCAGGTTAGTATATCATCAAAAAATACTAGCACAAATTTTCCAAGGAAGGATTTGAAAATGGAATTCATCAACCCTTGAAATATAGAAGGTGCATTGGTAAGGCCAAAAGGCATGACCAAAAATTCATAATGACCTTCATGAGTTCGAAATGTTGTTTTCGAAATATCTTCTGTCTTCATTCTAATTTGATGATATCTTGAACGAAGATCCATCTTGGTAAAATAAATTGCTCCATGTAATTCATCCAATAATTCATCAATCACAGGAATGGGAAATTTATCTTTAATGGTGAGCTTATTGATCTCCCTATAATCTGGACACATGCGCCATGATCCATCCTTCTTTTGCACCAATACTATTGGAGCAGAGTAAGAACTTTGACTAGGTTTAATTATAACAACCTCTAACATTTCTGCAATCATACATTCAATTTCATTCTTTTGGACGTAAGGATATCTATAAAGGCCTGATGTCTGGAGGAAAACTTCCTAGAATCAAATGAATAGAATGATAATTATCATGAATAGGTGGGAGTCCTTTTGGTGTTTCAAACACCTTCGAATTATTGTCTAAGACTTTTTGGAGATCTGCAGAAATAGATGATTTTGATGCTGGAACTTCTAGTGAGCATAATTGTGCAATTACGTCTCGTTGTTATTTCTTGGGAATATTTGTCATGACATTAGAGCTTATTATATTTCCCATTATCTTTCTCGGCTTCCCTGCGATACCCCGTAATTCGACTTCCTTTCCTTCTAAAAAAAAATTTCAAGAAAAGTTCTTGAAAATTAAAATCAACCGTCCCCAAATATTGTAACCATTGTACTCCTAGCACAACATCAACACCTCCCATTGGAATGTAAAGCATTGGACTATTCAATACATATTACCCCATGGTTATCTTGATATTATGGCATTTTCCAGAGAAATTTATAGTTCCTCCATTTTCCACCATCACTTGACATTCTGGTGTTGGGTATAGGAAACAATTCAATTACTTGGCTACCTTACAATGAATAAAATTATGGGTACTACCCGAATCAATCAACGCTATTACCTTTTTCTTCTTTATATGTCCTTCTATATTGAGAGTTTGAGGAGTGGTAATTCCTGCCAATACATTACACGATATGATCAGACTCAGTTCTTCCTCTTCTAGGGTTGGTTCCTGGTGTATATCCTCTTCTTTTGAAGATTCTTGTATTTACGGGAGAAAATCCATCGATACCATACAAATGTATTTTTTTCTAAATGTAAAGTTGAAATGTGTACCTTTTGTGTGTTTTGCACATTATTGAGATCAAAATGTTGCTCCATATGTAGTATCCGTGTTACGGGATCCTTGCCATCAAACTTCCTCATATCCATCTTTGGAATATGGTGGTTCTTCCATCCAACATTAGAGTTTATGAAATATCAATTAACATTTATTTTCTTCCCATCATGAGTTTCCTCTACTATCTTTTAGCCATTATGAAACATTTCTTGTATCAACTTTTCCAAACCTTCGATTTCTACTTTTAGATCATTCTTCATGTTTTCCATTTTTTCATCGATCTTAGCTTCCATGTCATCCATATTAGCTTCCATGCCAACTTCCATGCCATCCATATTAGCTTCCAAAGCATTCATCTTAGCTTCCACGCCTTTCTTCAAACCATCCATATTAGTTTCCACGCCATTCTTCAAAACTTCCATTTCATTTTTTTTTCCTCTTTGCCATAGGTGCACTTGCTCTTGTAATTTTGATATCTCATGTTGCATTTCTTTGTCTTCATCAGTCATAGTAGAGCCTTATGAAGGCTTATTGGGTGTTGGATTCTTTTTAAGGGGAATTCTAGAACCCAATACTAATATCTATTCTTCAATATTGTAGGTTTTAACCCTGAACAGAAATTATCTACACATGAATCTTATAACAGAAAATAAACAATATCGAGAGCATAAAACATAAAACAAATAAACACAGAGATTTTCCCCTGGATCCCAAATCGGGACGACTAGCTTGATTTTTCATTATATTCCTTTTAGTGTTACAACACACATATATATACATGCCGAAGCATACATAAACCCCAATCCATAAACCCTGGATTAGAACATAACTGTAGTTCCCTTGACCGGATCTACAAAATACCAGGGGCCGAAAACCATCGTACCCAAATACCATGTGCAAAACCATGCACAAAACCATGGACGCGGACTACCCGCTAAAAATTAAGGACCAAAAATTTTCACCGGGGTGCTGCCCCGGACCCCGACAGGGGGGGCTACCGCCCCCCCGTTGCGCCCAACGCAAAGGGGGGGCTATTGCCCCCTCGCGCGTGCTTAGTCGTTGAAAGAATATAGCACATACCCAACATTATACCACTTGTTGTTTTCTTTCCACGGGGGGCCACAAAAGGGCTTAGTCATTGGCCCAATTCTTCAACACCCATTGTTTCTCTACACCAAGAGAACTTCTGAGTGCTCACAGACTTTGTCAATGCATCTGCAACATTCTTCAAAGTGTCCACCTTTACCAGCAACACCCTTTTAGCCTCAACCATATCTCTAAAAAAGTGATATTGAACATCAATGTGCTTTGTCTTTGAATGATAAGCAGGGTTCTTAGCCAAGAAAATTGCACTTTGGCTATCACAGTCTATCCTTATAGCTTGTTGTACCAACCACATACTTGAACACAATCTCTGCAACCAAACTGCTTCCTTGCTTGCATGAATGGCTGCTATGTATTCTGCTTTTGTAGTTGAAAGAGCCACTACAGACTGTCTTTTACTCATCCAACTGACTGCGCCTCCAAATAGGCTAAAAGCATACCCACTTGTAGATCTTCTTTGGTCCAGATCTCCAGCCCAGTCTGCATCAACAAAACCACGAATGTCCAAAATTCTTTCCAATCCTGGTCTTCCCTGGTAGCACAAGCCATAATCACTAGTGCCACGTAAATATCTGAAAACCCGCTTCACTACTGTCCAATGCTCCTTCCCTGGGTTTGACATAAACCTGCTCAATACTCCCACTGCATGTGCAATGTGTGGTCTAGTACAGACCATTGCATACATCAGGCTACCCACTGCACTTTCATATGGAACACGGGACATATACTCCTCTTCTTCTTGTGTCTTGGGACACTGTTCAGCAGACAGCTTTACACCTACAGGAATAGGAACATTCACCGGTTTACTATCCTGCATATTGAACCTCTGCAATATAGTCTCGACATACTTCCTCTGGTTTAACCAGAGCTTCCTCTTTTCCCAATCTCTCTTAATTTCCATGCCCAAAATATAGTTTGCAGCACCAAGATCCTTCATGTCGAATTTGGAGAACAGTTGGGTCTTCAAATCTTGGATAATTTCTTTATCATTTCCAATTAACAACATATCATCCACATACAGGACCAAATACATAACACGGTCACCAATTAATTTAAAATAAACACAGTGATCCTCCTTGCTTCTGGTGAAGCCAAGTCCCCGTATATAGGTATCAAATTTCTGATACCACATCCTTGGTGACTGTTTTAACCCATACAGAGACTTCTTCAACCTGCATACCGGTTCTTTCTTACCCTTCACCATAAAGCCTTCAGGTTGCTTCATGTAGATCTCCTCTTCTAGATCCCCGTGAAGAAAATTTGTCTTCACATCCATCTGTTCTATCTCAAAATCAAATGCAGCAGCAACAGATAAAAGTAATCTAATAGAAGTAACCTTGGCAACGGGAGAAAAAATATCACCAAAATCAATTCCCGGCACCTGGGAATAACCTTTCGCTACCAACCGAGCTTTGTATTTCTCCACCTTGCCTTCTACATTCATCTTCTTCTTAAACACCCATTTGCTCCCAATGGGCTTCCTTCCAGCCGGCAACTCCACCAAATCACATGCATCATTTTTGTGCAAGGATGCCATTTCATGAACCATGGCCTCCTTCCATAGTTTTCCATCCTTTGAATCTACTACCTCCCTGATAGTTCTGGGTTCATCATCAGTTATAGTTAAGGCAAAACCTGAACAGAAAGAAGATGGACTATACCTTTCTGGTTGCCTTCTTTCCTGAACTGATCTTCTCAATGTTGGAGTTTGTGGCTCTTCATCTTCTGAGTCTTCTTCTGTTGTAGAGTCTGATTCATCCTCCTTTAGCTCAAACTCTATCTTCTCAGGTTCCTTTGGTAGGACTTCATGTTTAACAACTTCTTTCACTTCTCTAAACACCACATCTCGGTTGTACACAACCTTCCTTGTTTCTCGGTTCCAAAGCTTGTAACCCTTTAAACCATCCTTATACCCAATAAAGATACACCTTTCAGATTTATTATCCAACTTGGTCATTTTCTCCTTTGGAACATGTACATATGCATCACATCCAAATACCCTTAGATGTGAAAGAGAAGGTTTCTTACCAGTCCATACCTCATGTGGGGTCTTATCCTCCAACACTGATGAAGGTGATATGTTAACCAGATAGCATGAAGTCTCCACTGCCTCTGCCCAGAATTCTTGTCCTAACCCGGTACCACTGAGCATGCTTCTTGCCTTTTCCATCAGTGTTCTGTTCATTCTTTCTGCAACTCCATTTTGCTACGGTGTGTATGGAGTAGTCTTCTGTCATGCTATACCACACTTCTTACAGAACTCTTCAAATTCCTTCTTGCAGAACTCCCCACCATTATCTGTCCTCAACGCTTTTATCTTCTTCTCTGTCTGGTTTTCCACCAGAGCCTTAAATTCTTTAAATTTGTCAAAGACTTCAGATTTCTTCCTCGAGAAATATATCCATGTATTCCTTGAGAAGTCATCTATGAATGAAACATAGTACACAGACTTTCCCAGTGATGGAACTGACACAGGTCCAAACACATCACTGTGCACAAGTTCTAATATCTTGTTCGCCCTCTTAGCACCAAAAGGAAAACTCACCCGATTCTGCTTCCCATATGCACAATGTTCACATAAATCGAAATCCAGAGAGCAATTAGACATACCTTCTACCATACCATTTCTATGCAATATCCGAAGGCCCTTCTCTCCAATATGTCCTAGCCTTTGATGCCATAACATGGTCTTTTCTCCAGAGACAGCTAGGCTTTCCGCTCCACTTTCAGGAACCATAGAATTGTTACACCCATCAATAACAGTGCTACCTTGTAGCTTATACAAAGTTCCAGTCCGAACTCCCCGCATTAATACCAGTGCTCCCCGAACCATCTTGCAGGCATCTTTCTCGAACACTGTTTTTACACCTGCATCATCCATCTTGCTTACAAAAATCAGATTTCTGGCCAATGCAGGAATATGCAGAACACCAGGAAGTGTTATAATCCTTCCACCTTGCAGCTTCAACTTGACCTTTCCATGTCCGATGATTCTGGCCTTCCTATCATCCCCTAGGAAGACATCACCACCATCATATTTCTCATACTCGCAGAACCACTCCCTATGGGGAGTGAAGTGAAAGGATGCACCTGAGTCAATCAACCATGACTCATGATCTACATGTGTATTTGAAGAAGAAGACAAATACACATCCCCACCTTCATCTGAGGTGGTTTTTGCCTCTGCAGAAGGAGCTTCATCAGATCCCTTTCCTTTCTCAGGAGCTTTAGATCTGCATTCCTTTTTATAGTGTCCTTCCTTTCCGCATTTCCAGCACACCTTTACAAACTTTCCAGGAGATTTAGATCTCCCTCTAGATTTAGATCTCCCACTCGAAACCTTGTTCTTGTTTCTGTTCTGGGACCTTCCTCGTATAGATAAGGCATCTCCATTCTGACCCTCCATATTTCTCCGTCTCATTTCCTCCGACAGCAAGGCTGAGACAATATCATCAAAGTTCAAGGTAGTTGTATTGCTACCTATTGCAATAACCAGACTGTCCCACAAGTCTGGTAGAGAGCACAACAAACTGATGCACTTATCTTCATCTGAGATTTTAATATCAACAGATGACAACTGACTTACCACAGTATTGAAGGCGTTCAGATGCTCTGTCACCGAGTCTCCATCCTTCATCCTCAGGTTATATAGCTTTTTCTGTAGGAACAAATTATTCACCAGAGACTTAGATTGATACAAAATCCCTAGATTGTCCCACAAGGTCTTCGCCGTAGCTTCCCCAGATACATTCAACAATACTGAATCTAATACACAAAACCGTATTGTGCTCTTAGCCTTCCGATCCATTTTCTTCCAGTGTTCATCTGACATTGCCGTTGGTTTAGTACCTGGATCTACCGTGATCCACTGATCTTTATCCACTAGCAGATCCTACATCTTGAGCTTCCACAACTCAAAACTCTGACCATTAAATTTCTCGATCTCTAGCTTCCCGCCGCTCGCCATCTTCATTCACAACAAGAATCGATCCTGCAGATCTCCCACTGAACAGGGTCTACCTCAGGCCCAAGAAAAAACCCTCAGCAGCAAAGGCATCCCCTTGAAGCCGAAATAGCTCTGATACCAAATGTAGGTTTTAACCCTGAATAGAAATTATCTACACAAGAATCTTATAACAGAAAATAAACAATAGCGAGAGCATAAAACATAAATCAGATAAACACAGAGATTTTCCCTGGATCCCAAATCGGGACGACCAACTTGATTTTTCATTATATTCCTTTTAGTGTTACAACACACATATATATACATGCCAAAGCATACATAAACCCCAATACATAAACCCTGGATTAGAACATAATCATAGTTCCCTTGACCGGATCTACAAAAATACCAGGGGTTGAAAACCATCGTACCCCAATACCATGTGCAAAACCATGCACAAAACCATGGACGTGGACTAACCGTCGGAAATTAAGGACCAACAATTTTCGCCGGGGCGCTGCCTCGGACCCTGACAGGGGGTCTACCACCCCCCCTGTGACCCCCCCGTTGCACCCAGCGCAAAGGGGGGGCTATCGCCCCCCCTCTTACCCCCCTGCGCGTGCTTAGTCGTGGAAATAATATAACACATACCCAACAAATATTCCATTGGAATAAATTCAAACTATATTTTTTCAAACGAGACTTATGTAACTCGAAAAAAAATACACACCTTTTTTTTGCTTTTGAGGAGTTCGATATTGAAACTGAATTATCTCTATGATTTCAGATCTTCAAAAATATGAAATTGGACCCTGTAGTAGCTCTCTAAATATTCTTTAAAATTCCATAGGTCTAACCTGATTTGGATTCTTCAAGGCAGAGTTATGCCAAATCTCCCACAATGACCTAATTATGGATTGGTTTAGTAGAGCGACCTTGTACGGGATGCCACATGTCATTGTTTCCTCTTTAGCTCTAAAATTTATACAAAAGAAACTACAGTCCATGTAATTGTGGCCACTTTTTACATAATTCCAATCCAATGCTCAGAGCGAGAGTTATGATGATTTTACCAAGGTCACCTCTTTGAGATGAAATTCGAGAGCCTGAAAAATCCCTAACTTCCACAGACCCTATATCCGAAAAAATTGTGAATATAGATCTAAAATGTTTCCATAATGTTCCTCAGGATTTCAGATTTTCTCTTTAAAAATTTGAGCTTCTGAACCTTTGTATAAAAAACGTTATAGTGAAAATTCCACAATGACCTGTTTGGAGTAGTGAAACCCTAGAATCCAAAGCTCTGATACCAAATGTTATAAAACCAGCTCCACAAATAGAAGAAAAGAGAGATCAACGCCTTAGAAATCAGCTACTTTGAGGGGGAAACCTCCAATACATTACATAAATGAACAATTCTTGGATGATACAAATGACCAAAACTTCCTTCTATATATAGGAGTCCATGGGACCACAATATAATCCTAGTCGTCCTAACACTAATAATGTAAGGGCACAATAATAATAATATTGGGGTTACAGGGGTACAACAATAAAAATAAGGGGGCTACACTAGTAACAATAAGGGACTAAACTAGTAATATAGGGACCTAACATACATCCTTATTTAGACGACTTACCTGCTCATTCTTTACACAGAGAAGATCATCCTATACACTTACGAGCTATTTTCTTGAGATGTAGGCATTAAAAAATTCATTTGAATACACACAAATGTGTTTTTTATAGACAATCATGAAAATTACTTGGATTCATCATTTCGAAAGATGGCATTCTTTCCTATCCTTTGAGGTTGAGGCTATCATAAATTTAACTCCTCCTTCCACTCTTTGCCAACTCCATAGTTTGCAAGGGAAAAATTTTTTTTACGTGGGTTTATCCTGAACTATGCTGAGTTAATAAAATGTGTTACCCAGTTGTTGAAATAAAGTTTTCCTTTTATTTGGGATGAAATTGTTGATAAATATTTTTATGCACTTAAAAATGTGTTGACCCATGCACCATTATTGAATCCGCCCAATTACCACTAGGATTGCTTTTTATACTTAGCTGCCTCTAATTCCATGATTGGAATGGTTTTGGTTCAGGAGCATGAATCTCACAATGAATATGTGATCTATTACCTAAGTCAGAATCTCAACCCAATGGAAATCAAATATTCGCATGTGGACAAATTGGCCTTGGCAGGAGTTCAAGTTGTCCAACGATTTTGTCACTACATATTATTACGTAAAACAACAATGATATCTAATTGTAACCCGATGATGTATATATTGACAAAAAAATTACTCGGGGGAAAATACTCCAAATGGATTGCCATCCTACAAGATTTTGATTTGGAATTCGAGAAGTCCAAGTCAAAGAAATCACTATTGTTTGTCGAGCTTATGTGTGATTTTCCCAATAATGAGTTGGAAATGGTGGTAGATAATCCTATCACGGATGAATCTCTATATCTTATCAGTACTTTAGACCCTTTGTATAGAGATATCATTATATATCTTTAGACCCAAACCTTTCGCCCAGAGCTTTGATGTTCAGATCGATAGAGAATCTGATATCAATTCCAACAATACAATATTGTTGGGGACACTCTTTATCGTCTTGTGTGGATTCTATTTTTCAACATTGGATAACTCACGAGGAGGATGAAAGGGTTTTGAAATATTGCCACTCTGGAGCATGTGGTGGTCATATGTCTAGGTTTTCCACAGCCCAAAGATATTGCGTGCTGGTTATTTTTGGTCATCTTTATTCAAATATTGTATCATCGTGGTCTGAAAATGCCACAACTACCAAATTTTTTATTGAAAGATGCGTGCACCACCAGCTCCTCTTCACCCAATCATTGTTGTTGGTCCTTTTGCAAAATGGGGCGTTGATTTCATTACATGTAACCCTCACTCAGCCGAGGGGCATGGGTATATTATTCTCACCGTATATTACTTTATAAAATGGGCCAAGGTAATGCCCACATTCGCAGCTGATGGAAAAACTGTAGCTATTTTCATATTCAGTCATGTGAATGATCGATTCGGTGTCCCTCAAGGTATTGTTACGGACCATGGGAGCCATTTTTAAAATATTATGATGATCGGACTTTCTGATCAACTTGGCCTACACCATGATAATTCCACTCCATATTACCCACAGGCTAATGGTCAAGTTGAGGCCATCAACAAGGTTTTAACCACCATGATTAAACCGATTTTTGGGACTCATAAATCAAATTGGCACACCATGCCTTTTCTGCATTATGGGCATACCGTACCTCTGCAAAAACTTCTACAGGGTTCACCCCTTTTAAAATTGTCTATGGTTTAAAAGTTTTGTTACCCATTGAATGTGAAATACCATCACTTAAATTAGCCATTGAGTTGTTACCAGCTACCTCTGAAGAGGAGAAGCACTTTCTATAGTTAGCACCATTAGATGAGACTCGGCTCACCACTGCGTTGGTTTCCGAAGCTCAGAAAAAACGTGTGAAAGCTCAATATGATCAAGGTGTTAACCCTCACATTCATTCAGAAGGTGACCTAGTTTTAATATATGATCAAGCTAACGACAAGGTAGGTGCTAGTAAATTTGAACCGATGTGGCATGGTCCTTATATTGTGAAGCATGTGCTTGTAAAAAGAGCCTATGAATTAATTTATTATGACGGGGTATCTTTAGATAAACACAGAAATCGTCTTTATCTTAAGATATATTATGATTGAATTTCGAGTGAAGATATCTCTTGTACAATAGTTAACTTTTAGAATAGTGTACCTCAGATTAGACAAGTGTGCCTAGATTAGTTTTTGTTGTTACTACTATTGCTACTTATCTTGATTACTCTTGATATTTCAGATGTCGACATCCCTTCAAATATACATTGGTTTTTCTAATGGTGCATGTTGTTGTACATGGAATATCTCTTCCGCGGCTTGGGTTATCTATTCACCCACTGATGAGTTAGTTTCTATACATGGGATATGCCTTAGTCAAACAACGAACAATATTGCAGAATATAGTGCAGTCATTGTGTTATTATCTGATGCCATTACATTTGGTATTCGACATTTGATCATTAGGTTGGATTTGCAACTCACTGTATTACATTTAAAAAGAGTTTATACAATTATAACTCTAGTGTTGTTAAGATTATTTTTAAAGGTTCATCTCTTGGAATGACAATTTGATTATATCGAATATCAACATATTTCAAGAAATTTAAACACATTGGTTGATGCATTGGCTAATCAGGTTTTACATATACATTTGCAACAATAAAAAATTAAATAAAAAAAACATTCAATCCATGTTGAACAAGATACTCAAAAAAAAAAAGTAGTAATATCAGTAGGATAGATAAGTTTGTGTCCAAAAAATTTTACATCGTCTATGATCATAGGTTCAAACACCTAATGATCTAAAATATACTGATACAAAAAAATTGCTGATATACATTGACCATCTACTATCCATGATGATGATCATGATAATTAACTATAGCACGCGCCACCTTGCGTAGAAATCTCCCAAATGGACCTAGAACAATTGTCACGTGTCTCTGGATACTAAGAGGGATATCATCGGTTCCTGTCTTAGGAATATCAATGGTAAACCTCTCAAGGTTGTGCTCCATGTCTGTCAGAATCTCTATTGCATTATCCTATGGAGGTGCTACAGGTTGTGCCTCTCGCTTGTCAAAGCGACGAAGCGTTGTTGGTCGTCTCGGACGGACATCTGCATTTAAAATTTTTGTCAGTATTAGATGATAAAAATCAAATAAAAATTATATTAAAAACTTCAAAATGATTCACTAACCTATCTCTTCCCACTATTCCCTTGGAGGCAAGGATGTTTCAGGCTCACCTTTACAGTCCATTCCCACACAAGGAAAGTCTTCAATGGTGAAGACTTGGTTCCCGAGCCACATGAAATAACTCGGAGTAAATTGAACTACTGAACCACTCTCACCAACATGGCGAGCCATCAGTGCTACCCATCGCACCATTTGAGGTTCCCGAGGTGTTCCAGGATCTTCTAGAATCAGTTGAGGAGCGAGAAGTGGAATTCTCTCTATAGAAAATGAGATTATAATGTCACCATATCCAAAGTTTTTAAACTTCCTATTTTTTTCTCTAGTCAATTGGCTTTCATGTTGGCCAATACTCCTTCACTCCAATTGAATATTGTCCCTCCGAAGCACTCAAATGTAGTTTTTATTTGTGATTTAGTAGCAAGATGAGGATCTGCACTCCCGCATTACCTGGTCACTATGAATGCTATGAATTTAAGCTCCAGTCACAAGATGGTTTTGATGTCTATGCGACCATCCTTCAACTATGAACTACTGATACAATACTGAGCTTTGTATCGACAGTGGGAAGACCTCCTTTTCTAGTCCCAAATAAGGAAATGTTTCTCCCTCTATGAGATAATACGGTAAGGAAGTATATGTCTGTTGGCTCAATATTGAGCTGATGATCACCAATTATGAAACATTGCTCCTGTACGTCCCATGCATTCACAAGCCAAGTCATTAGCTCAACCTGTGCCTTCATTCCCTGAATAGACCAGAACTTGTACAACCCACAGTTTGTCAATGAACACATGGTTTCTTGGTCATCCATGGCTTCGTTATATATGAGCTCATGTTCTCATTCCCACCATTCAAACATGGTTAAAAAACCTACAAATAGAAAAATAAAACAGTTAAAATCAGTTGGAGGAAAATTGAACCATTTTTTATGAAGAAATATTAGTTTTAAAAAATTTCACGATGCCTGTGCAGGTTCAGGATGTAGAAAGTGCAATCGTCCACACTCACTCCACACAAAAACCACGGTAGCCCGATGATTTTTCTTTTAAAATATTGTCGGGGTGCACGATTATCACATGGAGAACCCGCACACCCTCGAGGGTAGATTTTGAAACATAATTTTTTGGTAAAAAAAGAAATAAAAGCTCAAAACAAAAAATTAAACAGAGGAAATGTAGCTAAGGATGATGTGGATTACCTGGTTTTGACGGTTTGAGAAATGAATGGTCGGTTCTCCTGATATCAGCTCCAAAATATTTTTGGCCAAAATCTCTCTATACACTATTCTGAAAACAAAAGGTGAAAATGACTTATTTCACTCCTTTTATAGTTTTTAATGAATAAAATAGTATTATTTTATTTATTTTTCACTTTTAGAAAAGGTCAAACTTAAATATTCTTACTTTTTCAAAGTAGATATTTGTAATATTTTGATTTCTTGTGCAGGATACCGGATCTTTGGTGAAAAGAATTATTTTGACATTGAGTATACTTTTATCACTTTTTCGCGCTCTGTAAAAATACGGAAAAGAGAAACCCTGGAGTCCTCTTTTAATCCCTTTTCAAACTCTCGAAACATGAAAAGATTGTTGAGTACTTGATCATTCAAACTCATTGAAGTAAATGAACAATCGTCCATTTAGTATAAGTTTACCCCTTTTTCAAACTGAACTAGATTAATTCTAAAAATGGTATACATTGACTAATCATGGTCAATGGAGTTCTGTCCTGCATTATTTTATCCTTTTTCAGGCTTTAGAGACTAAATTTACGGAACAAAACAATCATGGAGTTTACTTATTTTTTTCTTCAAACTCCCTAAAACTCAAAAACGTCGAATTATTTCTATACTGGACTCGTTAAAATTTAACAGTAAAGGACCTATTGATCACAACAGGACTGGACCACTCCTTCTTAGAGTTCGATTTTAATACTAATATGGACTCATCCAAAGGATGAGCTTGCACAAACAAGAAAAATTTATCCTCCTCAAGGTTGACAAAAATAAAGGGGTACTTGCCAATAATGGTGGGGAGAAAAGAGAGAAAAATAATCCAATTTTCATCCTTATTTAGAAAGTAGAATGCCACTCTTGAACACGACACTTTGTCACACTTGTACTTGGATTGGGAAACCCTTTGTCTAAGAGTTAATAAAACTACATTGAAAATCTTCAGTCGGTTTCTAGGTATTAGCTTTAGGTTAAATGATGCCAAGGCATCCACAGTGTCGTTATGTGCTCAAGAGAAAGTTCAAATAAACCATATTGAAAATATTTGTCTCCATTCACGTTGACCATCCCTGAGCCAGTCCTTGCAAAATATTTCTTCAAAACTTGATCTAATCATTTCATGTTGTAAGCTTTCCTGTGACGGATCAATTTCTATTGACATCAGCTCATTATCTATAAAGTTGATCTAGAATCCTATCAGTACCTTGGGATCTATATTTCCTAATGTCAGGTTTCTCGCCTTCAACGATAGGTTGCATCTTTGACCTTCGATTGAAATATTATATGAGTGTTCGACTCCAAATCGTTCATTCACACTTCATAGATTGTACTGGAGTAATTTAAGAGCCATTTTCATTATTGACGGTTTCTCTCACAATTGTTAATGGTTCAAATCATTGACCAGTAATCAAGTGGTTTCTACCATGTTCGATTTTGACACAATCAATCGCATGGATAGATTCGTACTAGTTCAGGAAACAGAAATCAAGACACTGGATCTAGTTTCCACCATCCAATCTATGAGGAGTTTTATTATTCATGATACAATAGATTACTTATAACAGATGGTTGAGTCCATATTGTGTCTGCTTTTGATGTAATATTGAAACCATATATGTACCAAAATATTTATTTAGTTTTGATCTGAGTATGGGAATGCCTACCTCAGCGATGATATATATATATATATATATATTTGCATTGAATTTTTTTATAGGCTTTTGACCAGTTTCTCCAATCGAATCCTCAGAATGATAAATCACTTCACTCTTCAGAATAACCTCAAACTTTGCACTTTAGGGGGAAATCTGTTACACGTCATTTTGTCATCATGAAATTTCACTGTTCATATGGGTCTATCACCATCCATATCATGTTCCCTTAGAGGTAAAAAACACTAATGTTCCTAAATCAAGTCTTGGAATTGGAGAAAATCTTTGTAAAACCCCTAAAAGTCTACCTTTGCAGTTTTTCTAGCCTTTCCCTGCGCATGCGCTGATGTTCTGTCCATAAACTGTAGCGACTCCTGCAATTTTTTCCACTATAACCTGTGCACCCCCATGAAAAGAAAATAAAATAAAAAAGTAAATTCTAGAAGCCTAGTTGGTCGAATATTCTCCCAACAAGAAGCTTCTAGAGTCGCGATTAGTTCGAGCTTTATCCCTCCACTCATGGAGCTTATCCCTTGGTCCATCGAGCTCAAATCCCTTCATGAGAGGAATTCATTCCCCTCTTCATGGAACTAAAACTACCTCCATTTCCCCATAAATTGAGCTCAAGTTTCAGGTTGAAGGGAAGATACCAATGTAATTAGAGACTAAACTATACAGTTTCTAAGCTAAAGAGAGTTCATAATAGTGCATACTTTCTACACTAGTGATTTGTTGTTGGCATAAGAATGAACACACCCTTGTGTCTATAACTCCATGCTAGTATTTAGAGAGGAAGGCTTATCAGACTGAAGGAGAAAGATTTCTCAGGACCCTAGGAGAAATTTGTACAACATCAAGGAATCAGGTTGTAAGATTACTCTTTCTATTCAAGATGATACATATGGATATATTTGTATCATTGATTGGTCTCTATGCTTATTGGAATAATTTCAATACTTATATTCCCTAATCACTAGGTTGGATTAGATTTTTTGATTAGTATATGTTGCAGATGCTTTGATTATTTGTCTTGTATTTGATTGCAGTTTTTACTCATTGTGGAACTTCTTTGGAGCGAAGGGACAAAGGGGTAGATCAAATGTTTGGATTTTAAGGTAGGGGCATGTCCTATCTACTTGACTATTATAATAATCTTGAAATGAAATTAATCTAGAGGAAAAGGTTTTCAAATGGATATTTGTTTCTAGTTACTCGCTGGAGTACTAAGGAGATCGCTCTTGTTCGCAAGAGGGATTAATCCACATAACAAAAATTTGCTACAAGAAAATCTTCCTAATGGCGAAAAGGCAATAGAAGAAACTCATGATGAGAACAAAATAAATTTTAATCATGATTTCATAGACTCTAATGTTGGATTGAATACACACCATATTCCAAATATTTATATGAGGAAGTTTGATGGAAAGGATGTCGTACATGGATACTATAGATGGAACAATATTTTTATCTCCATAATGTGCAAAACACATAAAAGGTACACAATGTAACTTTATATTTAGAACCTAATACATTTTTATGGTATCGATGGATTTGTTTTCCCAAAAAAAATTCACTTGGTAAATTTTTACAGAGGAAATGATATCACATTATGAGGATACAAAGAGCAACACGTTCTTTAACCAATTGATAAATCTCAAACAAAAGGGTTCAATGGTGGAGCACATTGAGGACTTCCAAAAATTGAATATATGGGTAAATAATATTCTAGAGGAGCACATGATTGATGTATTCATAGGGACTTTAAAGGATAAAATCCAACATGAGGTTCAACTTTGGGAAATTGATTCATTGGAGAAGGCAATTAGGTTGGGAATAAAAATTGAAAGAAAAATTATGGCGATAAGGAAGCGTACCACTCACAACTATAAATATGGAAGTGTTGCTAGTCCTATACTTCCACAACCTGCAAGGTTGACACCACAACAATTGGAAGAAAACAGAGAAAAGGGGCTTTACTATAGTTGTGATAGCAAATACACTAAAGGTCATAAGTGTGCTAAGAATAAATTATTTTACATAGATTTTGAAGAGGAGGAAGAAAAGGAACAAGAAAATTCAAAACAAGAGGATATACACCAGGAACCAACCCTAGAGAAACCAGAAATGAATTTGACCATATCTTGTAATGCATTGGTAGGAATTACTACCCCTCAAACTCTCAAGATAGAAGGACATATAAATAAGAAAAATGTAATAGTGCTGATTGATTTAGGTATTACGCATAATTTTATTCATTATAAGGTAGCCAAGTAATTGAGTTTATTCCTATACCCAACACGATAGTGTCAAGTGATGGTTGCAAATGGATGAACTATAAATTTCTCTAAAAATGGCCATAATATCAAGCTAACCATGGGGTAATATGTATTGAATATTCAAATTCTCTCCATTCCAATGGGTGGTGCTGATGTTGTACTTGGAGTCTAATGGTTACAATCTTTGAGGACGATAGATTTTAATTTTCAAGAACTTTTCTTGAAAAGTTCTTAGGAAGGAAAGGAAGTTGAATTATGAGGAATCACAGGGAATCCAGGAAAGATAATAAACTCTAGTGTCATGGAAAATATTTTGAAGAAAGAAAAGCAAGGCTTAATTGCACAATTATGCTCACTAGAGGTTCAAACATCAAAATCATCTATTTATCCAGATTTCCAAAAAGTCTTGGACAATCATTCCAAGGTGTTTGAGACTCCCAAAGGACTCCTGCCTATTTGTGATCATGAATTAGGGGAATTTTGAGGTCTAATATGGGCCTCCTAAGGAAATTATAAAATAATAGTGGAAATAATAGAATAATATTTGATTACATCATCAAATTTTTGAGGAAAAAAAGAAAAAAACTACTTTTTCAACTTGTCTTTTCAACTTATCTCCAAAATTTTTTACTCAAATTTCAAGTGGGAGTACTCACTGGATGCAAAATTTAATTCCTCATCCAAGTAGTACCCATGTTCCATACTTTCAATGGGTCCTGCTACACGAAAAATCAAAAATACATGAAAAACATGATTATAATCACATTTTTTCATGTATTTCTCATTTTTCGTGTAGCAAGGTCCATCAAAATTATGCAACATGGGTACTACTTGGATGCAGAATTAAATTTTGCATCCAACGAGTACTCCTACTCAAAATTCGAGTAAAACCTTTGGGAGATAAGTTGAAAATACAATTTGAAAAGGTAGTTTTATTATTTTATTATTTTTTAGTCTTTTTACCCTTTTACTTAAAAAATGGTGACCCATCCCCCATGGTTGACATCATCATCTTGAATCATATTGTTTCTTATAAATTTTATTTTGGTTGTACATTTTTATTAGGAGGCAATTTTAGACCTCAAAATTCCCCTAATGGATCAGGTTATTCATTTGATTCCAGGAAGTTTTCCCCCAAACATTAGGCCTTACAGATATCCTTATGCCAAAAAGAGTGAGATTGAACGTATGGTTACAAAAATGCTAGAGGATGGTATAATTCAATCTAGTAAAAGTTCTTTCTCTACTCCAGTGGTATTGGTGGATAAGAAGGATGGATCATGGCATATGTCTATAGATTATAGGGAACTGAGCAAGCTCACTATTAAAGATAAATTTCCCATCCCTGTCATTAATGAATTATTGGATGAAGTAAATGGAGATATTTGCTTCACTAAGCTTCGGATCGTTGTCTTGGACATCATCAAATTAGAGTGAAGAGTGAAAACATTCTGAAAATAACATTCAGAACTCATGAGGGTCATTATGAATTTTTGGTCATATGCCCTTTTGGCTTACTAATGCACCTTCCACATTTCAAGGTTTGATGAATTTCATTTTCAAACCATTCCTTTGAATTTTTTTTTTTGTATTTTTTGATGATATACTAATCTACAACAAGTCTTGGAAGGATCATGTTTAACATGTTGACATGGTGCTCAAACTATTGGAGGAGAAACAATTATATGAAAAATCCTCCAAATGTTTCTTTGGATTACAAGAGGTGGAATATTTGGGTCATATTGTATCTCATGAGGGTGTTAAGGTAGAGCCTAATAACATTAAATCCATTGAGGAATGAAAAAACCCCACAACCATAAAGCATCTTCGAGGATTTCTGGGGTTAATAGGGTACTACTGCAAGTTTGTTAAGAATTATGGGATAATATCGGTACCACTAACATCATTACTAAAGAAAAATACATTTTCTCAGACTCTAGAAGCAACTAAGGCCTTTGAACATCTTATTGTGGAATTTGATGCCTCAAGAAAGGGAATTGGTGCATTTTTAATGCAAGAAGGAAGATCCATTCATTTTGAAAGTCGTCCAATCAAAGGAAAGTATTTACATAAAGCTATTTATAAGAAGGAAATGTTTGAAATACTACCTGCACTAAAGCAATGACGACCTTACATAATGGGAAGACACTTCAAGGTAAAAATGGGTCACATATTATCATAAGAAGAGTAGCAAAAATGGGTCACAAATATGTTGGGTTATGACGTTGAAATAATCTACAAAAAAAGGAAGAAAAATCTTGTTGGAGATGCACTCTCAAGAAATGATGAGTATGTGGAAGAATTTCTTTGTGCCATTTCTATTATCCAACCTAAGTGGACAACCTTAGAAAGGGATGAATGAAATAATGATGAAGAGGTGTGGACACTCATTCAAAATTTGCAGCAAGATCCCACCACATTTGAAACATTTAGTTGGAAAAATGATTCATTATGGTACAAATATCTCTTATATGTTTGTAAGAATTCCCAACTCAAACAAAATATTATTTTGGAATTACACACCTCTCCCTTAGGAGGGCACTCGATATTTTTAAAAATGTACGCCAAGGTCAAGAAGGATTTTTTTTTGGGATGGACTTAAATCTGATAGTCAAAATTTTGTGGAGGAATGTTTGGTTTTCCAACAAAATAAAGTTGAGACAATTAAGACCTATGGTGTGTTACACCCTTTATCCATTCCAATTCAACATTGGGAGGATATTTCAATGGATTTTATCATAGGTTTACCCAAGTTCGAAGGAAAGACTATCATCATGGTGGTAGTTGACATACTTACCAAGTATGCACACTTTTGTGCATTATCTCATCCATTTAAAGCCAATACAAGTGTTAATGAATTTATAGCAACAACAGAAAAGCTACATGGAAACCCAAAGATTATTGAAAGCAACAAAGATCCCATTGTTACAGGAAATTTTTGGAAGGAATTATTTTCTTGTTTATGCACTCAATTATCTCATAGCTCATCATATCATTCTCAATCTGATGGGAGAACTGAGATAGTGAAAAAAAAATTGGAAGTTCATTTCTTTGTATCTAATAAATAGGCACAATGGATTAAGTGGTTACCTCTAGATGAATGGTTTTATAACACTTCCTTCCATACTATAGAAAAAATCATCCCATTTATGGCACTTTATGGATTTTATCCATCGTCTGTCACATCATATTTGAGAGAAAATTATAAGGTTCAAGAAGTGGAAGATCACATCGTGCATCAACAAAAAGTTATCCAACTCTTAAAAGGTAACCTCACTTTGGCACAAAATAAAATTAAACAATAGGTAGATCAACATCACTGCGAAATAAGTTTTGATGTAGGCAACTGGGTATTTTTATGGCTACAACCATAAAAGAAAATTTCCCTATAGCAAGCTAAGAAGGATAATAAATTATCATCAAAGTATTATGGTACTTATAAGGTGTTGCAAAATATTGATACTATGACATACTAATTGGAGCTTCTTGCATCTTCCCGAGTACACCCAGTTTTCCATGTTTCATGCTTAAAGAAGGTTATAGGTGACAAGCTCCCAGTTCAAACAATATTACCGAAACTTGATGAGGAAGGAAATATCATATTGGAACATGAAGCAGTCATAGAAAAAATAACTCAACAGGTATGAAATCAATTAATTTCATATAATCTCATCAAGTGGAAGAACTTACCCGCTGAAGATTCGACATGAGAGGACGGGAATTGTATACAAAAAAATCCAGAACTACTGAAGCATTGAGGACAACACTGTTATAAAGGAGAGGGGTATGTTAGGTTCCTATAATACTAGTATAGCCCCTTATTATTCTTAGTGTAGCCCTATTATTGTTATTGTTGTGCCCATGTAGTCCCCATATTGTTATTATTATTCCCCATAGGTGTAACCCCATTATTGTTATTGTTGTGCCCATTGTAGAAATATCGCTCTCATACCATGTAGAAATATCACTATGATACCATGTATAAAATATACCAACGAGATTCAATTTGATCTTATAATTTACTAAAGTAAGATACTGAATCCTTCTACAAATTTGTGGAAACAAAACACGATCGCACAATGACATTTAAGAAAGAGAAAGAAGTAAATCAATCATAAAACACGATATTTTCTTGGGAAAAGAAAATGATGAAAACCTCTCTATATGTATTGTATATTAAGTCAAGGATTCGTTAAAAAATGCAATTATTAATCTCTCATGATATTCTCCAGCACTCTCCTGACTATCTCACTCCAATCCTGCTCAAAACTGGCTTACAATGCTCAGGAAAATTTGAAAAACACTTAGTCAATTCTCAGCCTCTACTCAATCCAGCCTTGCTCACATAATTCCTATTATATTAGGCCTCTATTAAATAAGAATAATTCCATTCCTTGATTGTACAATTCATCATGGCATCCCAATGACTCTATAATTTCACATGGGCAATTTTCTATAAATACAACTGATAGTTATGTTCCCTTTAACCTATGTGTCAATTGGGTCTTCCTCATAACTTAAATGCATGTAGCTATTAATAGATAATTATCAATTATCTGATTAATCACTACTTGTGAATTAAATGTAATTTAATTCAATGGACCTCTCACTAGCTCATCACTTAGTTAGAACTAGTAAAATGATTTTAACTCAATTAACTGATTCACACCTGCACCCCACTGATGCATCAACTACAAATGTACCCAAAAAATATTATAATCCCTCTACATGCCTAAAATTAGACCCTTAACTTGAATTTATTGAGCTAACTCAGCCATCCTTACTTAGTTAACTGATACAAGTTGTTTTGAGATGAAATTACAATTTATTGTCCAATTTATTTAAGGGAAATAAATTAAATGCCCCACATTTCTCACTAAGGTGCATCAAAAATTCCTCATGAATATGAATCAGAATTTCTTCACCAATGTGCATCAAAAATTCCTCACCATTGTGCATCATAATTTCCTCACTAATGTGGGTGAAATTTTTGTCCTTTCTGGTTGCCAATTTCACTATTTCTTGTTGCAAATTTCAACACTCCCTCTCAACAAGAAAGAAATTCAATCTATCTTGATCTAATACCTTTAGAATGTTTTGCATGAAAGACTTCTCTGGTGTTGTTTGCACCTGCAACTCCTGAAATTGAATAGCCTCCTAACATCGAAATCAGTATAATGCATTGGTCATCAGAGTCTTCTAACTGCTACTAGCTACTACACCTGTCTACTAGACTCTTTGCGTTTTTGCTGAAATCTACATATTTTCCCTCTAGACTACTACCAACTTTGATATGCGCTCTAGTATCTGACATCTGTCGCTCTGATTTCTATCTTCTTGACATCTGACTACAATAATCCAAATGATCCTTTCTACTACTATTATACTGTGGGATCCTCATATCCAGGTTTGATCCATGAGACACACCATCTCAATGGACCCTTCACAAATTTCCTCTTGGGATTATATCTACACATCGCCCCACCTCTCACCTGGAAGCATAGTTGTATGTACTACCTCTACCCATCTAGCTAGAAATTCCCCCCTACTGGAGGTCTCTGCTTAAGTGGACGCATTTACTTAGTCTCCTCTCTTCTTCTCCAATTTTGGCCACTCCAAAACCTTCTAAGACTTCCTTTGAGGCTGCATGTTGAGAGATAATTGCTCCCTCTCAACCACCAAGTCACTAACCACTAATTTTCTCCTCAAATCCTTCAATGCATCCTCAACCTGGAGAGCATACATGTTCTTGACTCTTACACCGATATTTTTCACCCATCCCGTGGTAATGTGTCTAAGGAACACCTTTTATTTTCTAAATATGACATCATAACCACGGTCTTCCGATACTGCTACGGAGACAAGATTATTCCTTAGGCATGGAACATAACAAACATATACTACTCTGAGAGGGGAGTTAGGATCCCTCTGAAAGGTAACTGTACCTATGTTGGTCACGATATACCTCTCGTCATCTCCAGACTCTATGTTCTGTTGGAGGTCCTTCTCCTCCAAGTCACTAAAGAGATCTATGTTCCCCGTCATATGGAATGAGGAATCATTTTCTAGATACCACATGCATCTCATTAAAGTGTTGGTCATTTATGCAATGAGAGTAAAATCAAGCTCAAACTGTGAAGCCAACACTTAACCCACTGCAACCACAAGCTCCTTCTTCATTTCCTTCTTTTGTGAACAATTCGTGACATAGTTCCTCTACTCGTGATAGTGAAAACACTTTATCTTGGATAAGTATCTCTTCCCCTCTTTTCCTTGGGAATTCTTTCCCTTGGATTTATTTCCTTTTCAAAATAATGCATAATATTCTTCTTTGTCTTTGTCGAAGGTCCCATATTTGGTGCTCTGCCTTATTTCTTCTATTACCGAGTCGAACCACAAACGCTCCAAGTATAGTAACTTATCCCTCCCATTCACAGAGTCCTAGTAACTATGCGAGCTCTTGGGAAGGCCTAGAAGTGCTAGGCACACTAAATCATCCTGGGCTACAGTCACACCAACACTTCCAAGCTCATCTCGACATTGAGTGAACTTCAACAAGTATGTTGGTATCATCTCGCCCTCCTCCATCTTGATCTTTTTGAGCTTGTCCTTCAGTGTCAACTTCCTGTGTTCATTGATTTTCTGAAACATATATGTCATGGCCTTCCACGTAGCATATGGAGTCACATTCCCATGGAGACTCAAGACAATATGATCTCGAGCTCCCTCTAACAATATCATTCTCTCATTTTCTACCTTCTTTTGCCATGCATCAAGAAGTTGGGAATCTCCTACTGCGGGCTTAGGAATATCATTATCTATGAATTCCTTAAACCCGTTTTCCTCCAACACTACCTCCATCCTATCATTCCATGCTATATAATTCAAATTTCCCTCAAGAGAATACTCTAGTCTCAAGCCATTGAAATACATCTTGATCTGCTACTTGATCGTGTATAATAAATTTGCAAATTTGAACATGTTAAGGAAAAACTCAATTTATTCTCTTCTATTGTGATTCTTATTGGTATGATACCATGTATAAATATCTCTCTTATATCATGTAGAAATTGTTAGCCACCTGTAAAATTTGATTATACCAAAAGGTGGCTAAATCTATTTTGAGCCTTCAAGAAACAAATTCTATTGCTAAAAATTGTTGGCTCTTGAAGACTCTTGAAGGCCTCCTGCCTCTGTCCAGATCCTATACTCTGTTCACATCCCAAAAGACTCTGAAATCCTGCTGATTTCCAAGGCCAAATAGTGCTGCAAATACATTTTCCCCTTCCTTTTTTTCCAAAACTAATTTCCTTTTCCTCTCCTCTCCCCCCCTGAAACTCTCCCATTTTCATGTTTCTCCCCTTTACACTTCATAAAAAACCCATGATAAGGTTTTAAGACCCTTTCTTGACCTTATCGGAACCCTTAAATCCTTCGAAAAATCCTTGAGAAACCATGAAAAATACATATTTTCTATGTATTTGGACTTAAGCCCCCTCGGGCTAAGTTGCTAACCCTTCTCATCCATGCACCCTGACGCCGTGACTGTGCACTAAGCTAGTCGGGCGCTTAACCAGTTTAAATAAATATTTCTTTGAAAAACATTAAAAACCTTTGATATTTGTTTAAACCGTCGAAAAATTCATTTTAATTTTTCCGCCCGTGAAAATTATGGAGTGATCTCGCCCGTCGATCTGATCAGCAGATCAGACGATGTGGAGCATGCCTCCCTGTGGACCCCCTAGCCATGCGCCGTTTTCCCAAAACCGTATGGTTTCTATCACACCACTCTTCGGCGGAGGGCGGTTTTTGCCCGATGGCCAGTGATTCCATACGCTGCTTGACACGCATCCCATGTACTATTGCAAAAACACCGTCCATCCATCGTCCATCGCGCGTTAATGTTCGGACCCGGACGCCCAGTGATTTCGCTGTGGACCGTCCGATCTAGGCCCACTGATCCAACAGTGATCGCTCGCCAGAGTTGCTCGATGGTTAACGAAGGTGCGCGCGTGATAACCGGGCCATCGTACAACGGAAAATCAATCTCCGCCGTCAATCTGATCTGCAGATTGATGGCCCACAATTCATTGCCCGATCTCTCCGTTTGACTTTCCATTGCCCAATCCCGACCGTCGATCTCTGCACGATTGACGGCTCAGATTCATCCTTCTCCTCTGACCGCCTCATTCAATCTCGACCGCCGATCTCTGCAAGATCGATGGCTCGGATTTAATCCTTCTTTCACCCATTCCACGATCACTCCTAATCAATCCTGACCGTTGGATGATGCCATCCAATGGCTCTGATCTCCTCGCACGCCCTCTGATGAAGTAAACCTATATACACAGGTTTTATAATAGTTTTTGTGTTTTGTAGGGTTTAAAATCATTTTTTCGTTATTTCCAAAGAAGATTCAGAGGTGGAGGGTGACGACTCTCCCGTCTTTGATTCATCAAAGGAAAACATTCACAGGGTAGAAATTTAAGTTTCTTCAGTGTTTCCTCGGGCATTGATGCTTTATGAACCCTGCGCAGCCCTGCACAACAGCAAGAAAACCATAGATTTAACACTGTCAAAGAGTATCAACGTTGAAGACAAAAATTCACCAAAACAGAGGATTAAAGGACAGATTTGTGGGAATTACGTCTAAGATAGTTATCAAAAGCCTAATCCCCAATATAAAACACAGTTTACAGAAAACCTAAAGTGTTTTATCAAGCTGGAATGCTTCCACCGCCACAATCTGAGGAAAATTGATTCCTCAGCTACCACAGCGCCACCTGTTCCTCAAAGTATTCAATCAGAGGCCGAATTTATTGATCGAAAGAAGATTTTCACCTCAACACAGCTGGAAAGGTTACTTCTGCAATAAAACTTAATGCAAAAGATATCTGCAGAGTAACCCTAACGTCACACATAGCCCCAAAGCTCAACTAAGCTCCCACCGAGCTTAATTCATAAGTGTTAATCAATTAATACAGTGAGACACCTGTACAGTTTATTCATTGATCCCCCAAGGGCCAAGAAGACATTAACTCTGTATTAATTGTAATTGAGATCTTTTATCAGATCTCACCTCCTCATTCTTCTATATATACAACAACAGAAGATGAGTGAGAGGTTGGTTGTAGAACTTTGATATACATTTGAGAAAAAACTTCTGATTGTACATAGTATTCATTGGCTCTTGGAGCTCTACTGGTGATAGATAGGTTAGGCTGAGATGTGTAGATGGTTGCTAAATTAAAGCACTGGACTTAAAGCTGTAACTGGTTTGGAGCATCAATACAAGCTGATTCATGGGATCTTGGTCTATGTTGACGGTGACGTTTCTCTAATTGTAACTTGTTATTTATGTTTATGTTTTCATCTGTGTTTCATATTCTCTTATAAAGAACAACATGCATAGAGTTAGGACCTACTGTATATCAGTAACCTTCTCTAACTAAAAATATTTATTTGAATGTTTTCTTCTAAATTTTGTTATTTAAGAATGATTTAATTTAGTTTAAGCATAGGAATGCTAGCGTTCCCTCGTCTTATTGTCTTAGATGAATATTATTCTTAGATGTTATTTTCAGTATATGTTTTTTGAAGATGAACTGAGGAAGATATGGTGAGCCTTGGTCCTAGTATGATCCCACAAAATTTCTGAATGTTTCCCTTTGAATGTGTCAAAATCTGGTTAGTTTCAAAGTACTTACCAGATCTTAGGCCATTATGTTGTTATCTTTGTATTTGTCTTGAAAGTAACCAAGTAAAGAAGAACTAGGAGAGGATTTGTGGTGAGCCCGGCCCTCTAGTTTCTACTCCAAAAGTGGCCTTCAAGTTCCCTGAGTTTTATGATTTTTTCTATTGAAAGTGTATCAAAGGCTGGCTAGTTTCAAAGTACTTACCAAATCCTAGTTTAATTTTATGTTCTTCTTGAGTCCATGTCAAAGGCTGACTAGTTTAAAAGTACTTATCATATCCTAGGCTGCTCTTGTTTCTACTTCTGTTTATTTCTCCTTCTTATTGTATCATTCCATTCCATAAATCAAATCTTCAAAGAGATCCTTAGACATAGATGACTTGCCCCATGGACCACTCTTGCCTTTTGCTGTTCCAATTAAACCCTATTATGACTCCATAGCCCAATGGACTAAAACCTATAATTGTCTACCTTTTTGACCGAAGCTTATTCTGATTGCCTGCAACTTCTCACCTCTGAAACTTTTTGCACTCAGAACTTTCCACCTTGGACAATAATCATGCTCAACCATCCAAAAAACAAACAAACCCTTGGCCTTCATAACTAGCCTAATATCATAAACCCCAAACTTCAAAGAAAAATCCATCTTTGTACATATTGGAGAGATCCCTCTCCGGATTCAGGAGGGCTAGATCCTAGAATCCCAAAGTTGGTTGAAACGATGTTGCTTCTGCAGTTTTAGTCTCACCAATCTGCTAAAATTACAGATCCCTAGCATTTCTGGCGACTCCGCTGGGGAAACAGTTGAATTTTCATCTTAGTTTCCTTGAAAAACTTCATAAAACTATGAGAGTTAAAAGCAGCCTTTTCAAGCACTACCAAGAAATGGTAATCATGATGAAACTTGTCTGAGTCAATGACAATCTAGGTAAACCCTAGGATTCTCTTAAGACTTTATCAAACCTTGAAAAATCAGCTGGCTTAGCCATAAGAGTAGATTGTCTTTGTCTCATAACCATAGCTAAGTTTTGAAATAGAGTTAGGATATTCTTAAAAACCACTCAATTGAAAAAGAAGTCAGAAAACCTAAAAATATTTCAGATTGGTAGTAAAACACTTACTCCTACATTTCACTTACCTTTTGTGGTGTTTCACCTCATACTCTTAGACATAGTCTAGAAAGGGCCAGGTAGCTTCTGGATCTCATCCTCTTTCAGAGGTGAAATATCTAGTAAATGCCCTCCTAGTCAATATTTGGTTAGAGTTTGTTGTGTTCTAGGATATCCTTGAAAAGGGATATTTCACAAGCATGGTGGTGGACCATAAAACCTTTTAACTCTGAAAGGAGCTAAAAACTTCCACTTGGCGACTCCACAATCCTAAACAGACCTTAAGACTCCACTGGGAAGAACCCTGATCATCATAATATTATTCAAACTCAGTTAGAGGATTGTAGGATTCAAATTTAGGTAAACAGGTTAGTTAACCATTCAAAGACTGTCATATCTGGTTGAACTTTTCTTGTTTATTTGTGTCTGAAAAACACAACATAGTGGCTCCTAGAAAGATTCACACTAGAGCCTATTCTAACCCTAATCCACCTGAAGTAGTTGATAACCCAAAAAGTATCCTTAGGAAGTCTCCTAAGGTTAAATTATCAACTTTTTTCAGACCACCTTTGAGAGCTAAATCAGTTCCTGAAAATCTTTCAGCTCTACAACAATCACAAATTGACTTAGTAAATCCATTTAGAACTAGGTCTCTTGGTGATTTAGATCAGTTAGATTCTGAATCTTCACTATCATCCCTGGAAACAAGTGAACATCTTGGTAGCAGAGAGACAACACCTCCTGATTTACATTTCCTCCACAACCTATGTGTCTCTCATCCAAGATCAGCTCAGCAATCTACTGTTGTTCCATCCACATCCCTTCATCCAACATCCACTGTCCAAACCACTCCACTCCAACCCACTTTCCCTTTTGTTAATCCACCCCTTGTAAATCCACCTCCACCACCTACCATGGCAGCATGGTATGCTCCCTTAGTCCTTCCTGCACCATTAGTCAACCTTCCATAGGACCATCAGTCCAAAATTCCATTATATGATGCTAAAAATACTACAACTGCATCACAACATGTGGATAAGATGAATGACTACTTTGACAAAAATGAAATAGATGATGATTCTGTCAAACTTAGATTATTTGCTCAAAGCCTGGGGGGAGAAGTAAGAAAATGGTTTAAAAGCTTAGCCCCCCATAGTATCAATGATCTCCAGGGCTTCCATCAAACATTCTTAAACAAATGGGAAGTGAAGAAGAATCCTCTCCAAGTCCTTTCTGATTATAAAAACCTCCATAGACACCCTAGGGAAAGTGTGAAAGCTTATTGCACTAGATTCAATAGTGTGTATAATGCACTTTCCCCAGAACTGAAGCCTCCACAAGGCTCAGCTTTAAACAATTTTCCTGAAGGGTTTGACTCTAACATGACCGATTCGCTAAGAGAGAGAGATTTTTCAACTCTTGAAGACATGAAAAGAGGTGCTCTTTCTGTGGAAGTCAACTTAATGGAGAAGAGAGCAAGAATGAAAGCTGAGAAGAGAGTATATTTTAGAGAGGAATCCACACCTTCTACTTCCAACTCAAAGATGGAGAAAATGATGGAGGAGATGATGAAAGAGATGAGTATAATCAAGAGAGCACAAGCAAGCCAAAATCAAAGTGCTCCTCAAAACAGAAACCAAAACTAGAATCAGAATGTTAGAAGGAACCAACCTCCACACAGACCTAGGGAAGATGATCAACAGATCATTCCTCCCTTTCATCAAAAATATGTGAATTAGGTTGAGGAAATAGATGAAATATTAGAGGAAGAATATATCAACCTGTTTAGGGTAAACGACGATATCTCTAAGGTTCACTATGATAAAAAACAAGGTCTTTATACACCTTATGATGACAAAAGAGATGGTAATGAAAATTGTTGTCAAGACATGGAAAATGCCATCACCGAACTTCAAAAATAATATGCCCTCAGAAGTAAATCTAGTTAACAAACCCCCAACAACAAAACCTCTGACAAATCCTCACAAAACAACACTGCAACCAAGCCTAAAGTGGTTAAACAAAAGGATAAAACAGTGGCTAAAAATTCTGATAAAGGTAAAGGAAAAGGCACTCAAGACAATGAAAAACAGAGTGCGGACATTAGTAGTACTAGCACTACAGCTAGTACTCCTGTGAAAACAATTTTATCAAATGTAAATAGAACAAATCAGCAAGCTGACATTGCTGATAGAGTGACAGCTAATAAGAATGAAACCAACACTTTAAAGAGTCAAATTCCATTCAGCCTGGAGCAGGAAATTTCGAAGATCAAAATTTATGTTCCCCTCACCGAATTAGCTGCCCAACATGTATATAGGACCCAAATTTTGAAGGCTTTAAATTTAGAAGATAACAATGACACAGTCAATCTTAACGATGACCAACCAGAGCTTATTTTCGGTCCAAAGATTGAAGGAAAATATCAAGAGGGACCTGTTCCTCCCTTTTATGTAAGTTTTAACGTTCATGACAAGATTTTTCACAACGCCATGCATGACTCAGGGGCTTCTCATAATCTAATGCCTAAAGCTGTAATGGAGAGCCTGGATCTAGAAATCACCAGAACTTATAAAGACCTTTACTCTTTTGATTCTAGCAGAGTAAAATGTTTAGGATTGATCAAGGACCTCTGTGTTAACTTAGCCCAAATTCCAGCCAAATGCTTAGTTATGGATATTGTTGTGGCTGATGTGCCCCCAAAATATGGAATGCTTTTATCAAGATCTTGGGGGGCTAAGTTACAAGGGACTATGCAAATGGACATGACCTATGCGACTATCCCTGTTTTCAATCAAACTAGAAGACTATACAGGGAATCCCATATGAAATACACAGTCACAAGCCAAGACAGACCACAAAACTCTCCTATCTATTCTGTCAATACAGGCCTCGATTCTTTTATCATGTTTAATGATGAAACACTTAGTGAACAAGTCACTTTAACAGAATTAATGGTCGATAGAGAGGAGGAGGTGAATACCAATGAACTGTCAAAACAGTTTGCTGAACCTTTAAACAAAAGCAAACCAAATGTGGGTCTTGCACTACAAGTCATGTATCCCTTGCTTCTAAACATTGAGAGTCGAGAATGTATCCCTCAAATAAACGAAAATCAGAGGGAACAAAACAAATTCAACTCAGTGTTGAGATTCCACAACAACCTTCGAGCACGATAGTTGAAGAGGACTCTAACCAAGATAAAATCAAGGAAATTCCTCTCTGGAGTATGTATTTTGATGGGTCATGCACTAGAACTAACGCTGGTGCAGGTGTCTGGATTACTAACACTGAAAACAACTACATAGAATGTATTTCATGCAAATTAAACTTTTAGTGTTCCAATAACATAGCAGAATATGAGTCCCTTCTCTTAGGCTTACATCTTTTGAAAAAGATAGGAGCTCGAAGAATCAATGTATATGGGGATTCTGAATTCATCGTTAGGCAAGTCAATGGGGAGTATAACGCAAATCATCCCAGACTTAGAGCCTATCAGAATGATGTCGTGGAACTTTTAAAAACATTTGAGGAGTCCAAAGTAATTTTTGTCCCAAGGAAAAGAAACATTGCAGCCCACAATTTAGCCTTTGTAGCTAGGACATGCTTAGCTCCTTTTGAAACCAAAGAATCTACAACTGAGATAAAGTTTAGGCCAGCAGTGCCTGATAATAAGAAGTATTGGCAGGTGTTTGACAATGAAAAACAAATAGAAGACTTCATGCAATTTAGAAATGAATTCGAACTCAATAGTTCGGACTCAAACTATGAAACAGACTGCAGTGAAGAAAAATTTCTTGGTGAAGAAGAAATGTCTCCTGAGCTTGTCAATATTAACTTGTTGTCTAGTAAACTTACAAACGAAACAGAGGAGGTGGAAACTCTCCATGCTAAAGATGAAATTTTTCCTAGAGGTCTGGCACCTTTAGAAGAGTTGTTTGATTTTGATGATGTGGCTAAAAAAAAAAAATTTGGAACCTATAGAGACTGAAGTGGAAGAGTGCAATATAGGCAGTGAGGAAAAACCGAAAATGATTAAATTGTCTAAAACATTACCAGCTCACATTAAACTCAAATACATTGAGTTGTTTAAAGATTTTTCTGATGTTTTTGCATGGAGTTACGAAGATCTTAAATCCTATGACACTGAAATAATACAACACAAAATCCCCCTCAAAGAAAACCAAAAACCATTCAAACAGAAACTACACAGAATAAACCCTGTTCAATTACCTTTGGTTGAAAAGGAGATTAAAAATATGTATGAAGCTGGTATTATTGTCCCTATTAGATATTCTGAATGGGTATCCAATCTGGTGTCTGTTAGGAAGAAAACTGGAGAAATCAGGCTTTGTATAGACTTTAGGGACTTAAATGAAGCTTCATTAAAAGACAACTACTCTTTACCAAAGATGGATCATATTTTACAAAGGGTGGTAGGGTCTAGAAGAATTTCTTTGCTGGATGGCTATTCAGGGTACAATCAGATCTTGGTTTACCCTGCTGATCAATTAAAGACAACCTTTACTACACCATGGGGCACTTTCATGTATGTGAAAATTCCATTTGGTCTAATGAATCCTGGAGCAACTTTCCAAAGAGCCATGGACATAGCATTCTCGGAAGAATTGGGTTTCTTCATCATTATCTATCTTGATGATATCACTGTGTTTTCAAAAACAGATGAAGAACACTTAGAACATTTGAGAAAATTTTTCGAGAAGTGCAGAAGGTTTGGAATATCTTTAAACCCTAAGAAGACATTATTCGGTCTCCAAGAAAGTAAAATTATTGGACACATTATTTCAGAAGAGGGTATAAAGATAGATCCAGAGAGGATTGAGGCCATATTGCAAATCTCTCATCCTCGAAACATCAAGGAGTTGCAATATTTCATTGGGAAGATCAACTTTTTGAGAAGGTTCATCCCTAATTTAGCTGAGCTCCTTAGGAATATCACAAACATGCTGAAAAAGGAGCAAGGGGTAAAATGGACCTTGGAAGAAAAGCAATCCTTTGAAATGGTGAAACAAGTGTTAACCAAAACACTGGTTCTGATAAGTCCTGATTTTTCAAAATATTTTTATATTTTCTCGTTTGCATCAGAACATACCATAGCTGTTGTCCTTTTACAGAAAAACCTACAAGGACAAGAGCAGCCTATTGCATTCTTTAGCAATGCATTGAGGGATGCCCCTTTGAAGTACAACATTATGGAGAAGCAAGCATTTTCTTTGGTTAAAGCATTGAAAGACTTCAGAGTATACATCCTTCATTCACATATTATTGCCTTTGTCCCAAATTCAGTTGTCAAAGACATTCTAAAACAGGACCCAGATGGTAAGAGAGGTAAGTGGATTGCTGTTATTCTTGAATATGATTTAGAGATAAAACCCACTGAGCTCATCAAAGGCCAAGGTCTAGCTAGATTAATGGCTGAATCAAATTGTGAAGTTCTTGATATTCATATGATTAATGCTTTAGATGATCAAGAGGAAATATCAACACCCATTGTTGAAAACCATTTTATGAATTCCTCTTGGTATGCTGATATTCTTTATGTTATGCTTAATTTGAATACACCTCCTGGTTTGACAAAAACAAAGGCAAGGTTCCTAAAATTGAAAGCTGTAAACTATTGCATTATAGATAAATTCTGTATTGGAAAAATGCAAGTGGTATATTGCTTAAATGTTTGCCTGAGTTTGATGCAGAGAAGGTTAAGTACTAGTTCCATGAAGGAGAGTGTGGAGGTCATTTGTACTGGAAGACAAAAGCCAACGAAATTTTGAGGGTTGGTTTCTATTGGCCTACCTTTTTCCATGATGTACACCAGATGATCATAGCCTGTCATAAATGTCAACTTTTTGAAGACAAAAGAAAACTGCTACCCCTCCCTCTGCATCCAATCACTGTTGAAGCCCCCTTTCAACAATGGGGACTTGACTTTATAGGAGAAATCCATCCACCATCTTCTGCCCAGCACAGATGGATTCTCACTGCCACAGAATATTTCACTAAGTGGATAGAAGCCATTCCTTATAGGCAGGCCAATGATTCAGTTATCATAAAATTTATGGAGACTAATATTCTCTCTAGATTTGGCTGTCCTACCAAGATTATCACTGATAATGCAGCATCATTTGGATCAAAGAAGATGGTTGAGTTTTGTCATAGATATAAGATAACATTGGGGCATTCCATGACCTATTACCCTCAAGGTAATGGACTTGCCGAATCCTCAAACAAAATCTTAGTGAACATAATCAAGAAACTGTTGGAGGACAACAAGAAGTCTTGGCACACAAAGCTGGTTCATGCACTTTGGGTTGACATATTGAATTTGAAGAAATCCATTGGTATGTCACCCTTTCAGCTTGTGTATGGTACTGATGCAATTTTTCCAAACAGCCTTGGTGTACCAGTGATAAAGTTGATTCAAGAGTTGCAGACTGAAGATAATGACATGATCAGAAGAATAAATCAGACCATTCATCTTCAACAAACCAGAGAGGAAGTGTATAACAAAGCATTGCAGAAACAAGACAACATTAAAAAGCTTTTTGACAGAAGAACAAAGGCCAACAATTTCAAGATTGGGGACAAAGTTTTAAAGTGGGACTCAAGAAGGGAAGAGAAGGGCAAGCATGGAAAATTTGACAACCTATGGCTTGGCCCTTACTCTATTCATTTAGCTACTGGTAACAATGCATTTTTCTTGCAGGAGTTGAATGGAGCAGAATTTTTTGGGGGTCCTGTCAATGGTAGGATGCTTAAGCATTACTTCTCTTGATCCATGTTATGTTTTGAAGCCTTTTTTATCTTTTCCATTATGAATATTTCATCCACCATTGCATTCAAAGTTGTAAAAAACAAAAATACAAAAACAAATAAAAGAAAGAAAAGAGGGCAAATTTTGAATATAGCCCCATACCAAAAAAGAGAGATAAATCTGAAAGTGTGCAAGTTCAAATGCCACTCCTAAAAAACACACTTCTAGTTAGTCAAACTGTTTAATCTTGACTAATAAGCTTTAAATTTTCTGCTGATAGGATAGTGAATTTGATATGCCAAACTGTCTAATCTTGGCTTATCAGTAGATAGTTTAGGATAGAAATTAAAGGTTCAAACATGATCAAAATCCGAACCTAAGGTTTCAAAGAGAAAGGACTCAAATCAATTCTATTTTTTTGAGTCAAAGAGATGTAAAAATCTGGTTCTAATTAGCTCAAAATCTGAACCAGAAGAAAAGGAAAGACAACTCAATAAGAGTCAAAACAGAGCTGTGAAAAGAGGAATGAAATGTTTCCAAATTTTCAGATCTTAAGCCTTCCATTTTTTATTTATTCTTTCTGCAAAATAAATGTCTATGTGCAACTTGTCTTTATGCCATAGATCACAGCAAATCAAACAACTTAATCTTGACTTGACTGTTTTTAAATTTATGTTTTAGAAATTTAGAGAATAAAGATATGTTGGACAGTTTAATCCCAACAGATAGTAGAATAGGTAGAGAAGCATCTAAACTCAACTGTTTAAACTGAGTTCAGGGAGAAATAAGGAATAGAACTAGATTAGTTTCCTGCTTTCAAAAGAATAAAATGTTGTGAAAAGAGTTTGCCAATCCAAATGCACTCTATTGAAAAAAAATGTTAGATCTGTAGGATTGGATAGGTAGAAAGTTGTATTGATGAAGATCCATTGCTTTTATGACTGCTAATACATTTTCAGAAAAAATCATCCCAGCACAGGAAGAGCAGCCCAATGGATTAGGCAACTGGTTATCCTCTCAGAGAACATTAAAGGTTCAGGCACATGGTCAGCCTCCCATAGAATGCAGGTCTGAAAGTTCTTGATGCCTTCAAGAAGGCACCATCCCCAAGTGGAGCAACTGTTAGCCACCTATAAAATTTTATTATCCCAAAAGCTGGCTAAATCTATTTTTGAGCCTTCAAGGAACAATTTTTCTCACTAAAAACTGTTGGCTCTTGAAGATTTTTTGAAGGCCTCATGCCTCTGTCCAAACCTTCACTGCTGTTCTCATTTTGAAAGACTCTGAAATCCTGTTGGTTTCCAAAGCCAAAATATTGCTGAAAACACCATTTTCTCCTTTCCCTTCTTCCCAAATTAACCTCATCTTTCTATCCCCCTATTTCCCACAAAAATCCCTCATTTTCACATTTCTTCTTTTTCCCCTCATCAAAATCCCCTTTATAAGGTTTAAGACTCACTCTTGGCCTTATCGGAACCCTCAAACCTTTGAAAATCATGAGAAAAACCATTAAAAACCCATCTTGTTATATATATTGGGCTTAATCCCCCTCGGGCTAAGTCCCTAGCCTTTCCGCCCATACACCCTGGTGCCGTGACCGCGCGCTGAGCCAGTCGGGCGCTTATCTGGTTTAAATAAATATTTCTTCGCAAACCATTAAGAAACCTTTGATATTTATTTAAACCGTCGAAATTCATTTTATTTAATTTTTCCGCCCGTGCAAATTATGGAGCGATCTCGACCGTCGATTCAATCCATAGATCCGACGGTGTGGAGCGCGCCTCCCTGTGGACCCCCGAGCCGTGCGCCGTTTTCCCAAAACCGCGTGGTTTTTATCGCACCACTCTTCGGCGGAGGGCGGTTTTTGCCCGATGGCCAGCGATTCCATACATCACTTGACACGTGTCCCTTGTACTTTTTGCGAAACCATCGTCCATCGCGCATTAACGTTCGGACCTGGACGCCCAGCGATATTGCTGTGGACTGTCCGATCTGGGCCCACTGATCCAACGGTGATCGCTCGCCGAAGTTGCTCGATGCTTAACGAAGGTGCACGCACGATAGCCGGGCCATCGTATAGCGGCAAATCAATCTCCGCCGTCGATCTGATCTGCAGATCGACGACCCAAAATTCATCGCCTGATCTCTCTGTTTGACTTTCCATTGCCCCATCCCGACCGTTGATCTCTACGCGATCGACGGCTTAGATTCATCTTTCTCCTCTGAACGCCTCGTTTAATCTCGACCGTCAATCTCTGCACAATCGACGGCTCGGATTTAATCCTTCTTTTGTATTTTGCAAGGTTTTTTATCATTTTCTCGCAATTTTCAAAGAAGATTCATAAGCGGAGGGTGACGACCCTCCCGTCTTCGATTCGTCAAAGGAAATCATCCACAGGGTGGAAATGCACGTTTCCTCAGTGTTTCCTCAGGCATGGATGCCTTATGAACCCTGCGCAGCCCTGCACAACAGCAAAGAACACAACAAATTGGGCACAAACAAAGAGTATTAGCGTCGAAGACAAAAATGCACCAAAACAGAGGATTAAAGGATATATTTGTGGGGATTACGTCTAAGATGCTTATCAAAAGCCTAATCCCCAAATAAAACACAGTTTACAGAAAACCTAAAGTGTTTTATCAAGAAGGAATGCCTCCACTGCCAAAATCTGAGGCAAATTGATTCCTCTCAACTACCATAGTGCCACCTGTTCCTCAAAGTACTCAATCAGGGGCCGAAGTTATTAATCGAATGAAGATTTTCGCCTCAGCACAGCCGGAAAGGTTACTTCTGCGATGAAACTTAATGCAAAAGATATCTGCAGAGTAACCCTAGCGTCACACAGAGCCTCAAAGGTCAACAAAGCTCCCACTGAGCTTAATTCATAAGTGTAAATCAATTAATACAGTGAAACACCTGTACAGTTTCTTCATTGAGCCCCCCAAGGGCCAAGAAGACATTAACTCTGTATTAATTGTAATTGAGATCTTTTATCAGATCTCACCTCCTCATTCTTCTATATATACTACAACAGAAGATGAGTGAGGGGTTGGTTGTAGAACTTTGATATACATTAGAGCAAAAAAATTTGATTGTAGATAGTATTCACTGGCTCTTGGAGCTTTGCTGGTGATAGATAGGTTAGGCTGAGATGTGTAGATGGTTGCTAACCTAAAGCACTGGAATTAAAGCTGTAACTAGTTTGAAGCATCAATACAAGCTGATTTATGGGATCCTGGTCTATGTTGACGGTGATGTTTCTCTAATTGTAACTTGTTATTTTTGTTTCTGTTTTCATCTGTGTTTCATATTCTCTTATAAAGAACAACATGCATAGAGTTAGGACCTACTGTATATCAGTAACCTTCTCTAACTCAAAATCTTTATCTGAATGTTTTCTTCTAAATTGTGTTATTTAAGAATGATTTAATTCATTTTAAGCATAGGAATGCTGGCATTCCCTCGTCTTATTGTCTTAGCTGAATATTATTCTTAGATTTTATTTTCACTATTTGTTTTGTGAAGATGAACTAAGGAAGATATGGTGAGCCCTGGTCCTAGTATGATCCCACAGACTTTCTGATTGTTTCCCTTTGAATGTGTCAAAAGCTGGCTAGTTTCAAAGTACTTACTAGATCTTAGGCCATTCTATTGTTATCTTTGTATTTGTCTTGAAAGTAACCAAGTAAAAAAGAACTAGGAGAGGATTTGTGGTGAGCCCGGCCGCTAGTTTCTACTCCAAAAGTGGCCTTCAAGTTTCCCTTATTTTTATGATGTTTTCTATTGAAAGTGTATCAAAGGCTGGATAGTTTCAAAGTACTTACCAGATCCTAGTTTAATTTTATGTTCTTCTTGAGTCCATGTCAAAGGCTGACTAGTTTAAAAGTACTTATCAAATCTTGGGTTGCTCTTGCTTCTACATCTGTTTATTTCTCCTTCTTATTGTATCATTCCATTCCATAAATCAAATCTTCAAAGAGATCCTTAGACATAGATGAATTTCCCCATGGACCACTCTTGCCTCTTGCTGTTCCAATTAAACCCTATTATGACTCCATAGCCCAATGGACTAAAACCTGTAATTGTCTACCTTTTTGACCGAAGCTTATTCTGATTGCCTACAACTTCTCACCTTTGAAACTTTTTGCACTCAGAACTTTCCACCTTGGACAGTAATCATTCTCAACCATCCAAAAAAAAAACAAACCCTTGGCCTTCATAACTATCCTAATATCATAAACCCCAAACTTCAAAGACAAATCCATCTTTGTACATATTGGAGAGATCCCTCTCCGAATTCAAGAGGGCTAGATCCTACAATCCCAAAGTTGGTTGAAACGATGTTGCTTCTGCAGTTTTAGTCTCACCAATCTGCTAAAATTACAGATCCCTAACAGAAATATCACTCTGATACCATGTAGAAAATATACCAATGAGATTCAATACAATCTTATAATGTACTAAAACAAGATACTGAATCCTTCTACAAATTTGTGGAAGCAAAAAACAATCGCACAATCACATATAAGCAAGAGAAAGAAGTAAATCAATTTCACAACACAAGATGTTCTTGGGGAAAGAAATTGATCAAAACCCCTCTATATATTGTGTATTAATTCAAGGAATCATTGAACAATACAATGCTTAATATCTCATGATATTCTCCAGCACTCTCCTGCCTATCTCACTTCAATCCTGCTCAAAATTGGCTTACAATGCTCAGGAAAAATTGACAAACACTTAGCCAATTCTCAGCCTCTACTCAACCCAACCTTGCTCATGCAATTCCTAGTAAATTAGGCACCTATTAAATAGGAATAATTCACTTCCTTGATTGCACAATGCATCATGGCATCCCAATGACTCTATAATTGCACATGGGAAATTTTCTATAAATGAAATTGATAATTATGTTCCCTTTAACCTCTGTCTCAATTGGATCTTCCTTAGAAATGACATGCATGCAACTATTAAGAGAAAATTATTAGTTATCTGATTGATCACTACTTGTGAATTAAATCTAATTTAGTCACTCAATTAGAACTAGTTAAACTAATTTTAACTCAATTAATCGAGTTGACTGATTCACAACTACACCCCACTGATGCATCAAATGTAACTGGACCCCCAAAATATTAGTATCCCTCTACATGCCTCATCTTATACCCTCAACTCCAAATTCTTGAGCTAACTCAGTCATCTTGACTTAGTTAACTAATACAAGTTGTTATCATATGAAATTACAATTTATTGTCCAATTTATTTAAGGAAAAAATAAATTAGATGCCCCACATTCCTCACCAGTGTGCATAAAAAATTTCTCACCAATATGCTTTAGAATTTCCTCACGAATGTGCATTAGAATTTCTTCACCAATGTGCATAAGAATTTCCTCACCAATGTGGGTGCAATTTTTGTCCTTTTTGGTTGCTAATTTCACGATTTCTTGTTGCAAATTTCAACACCCATGTGGTCCCCATATTGTTATTGTGACCCCTTAGACTCGTGTATATAGAAGGTATTTTTTTTCATTTGTATCATCCAAGAATTTTTCATTTACATAATGTAAAATAGGTTTCCCCCTCAAAAAGGCTAATCTAAGTCATTGATCTATATTTTCTTCAATTTTATGAGTTGGTTTCATAACAATGTACTACTCGACCATATATTGAGTTGAACCAAATATTTCTTTTAGCCAATCATCCTCATGCCATATTGCAAGCATGAATGTTTGAATTACAACAAAACCAACCAGAGCTTCCTAAGGCTTTACCGCAATCCACCAAGGGATTACTAGGCCCAAGCCATCATCTATATAACTAGGCTTTATTGTGTGTCCTGCCAAGGGATTCCTAGGCCCAAAAAATAAATATACACTATAGGATTTATCAAAATCCTGCCATATACTAGTCAAGGGATCACTAGGCCCTAACAAGCATGGATGCCTCCGGATATATCCACCTAAACTATGAGGAATTTGTCTATCTCCACTCTCTAGTATTTCCCATGTATCCCTCCATAACCGATCAAGGGATTCCTATGCCTAATGAGACCATACACCTCTAGGATTTAATATGTATCCTGCTATAACAGGTGAAGGGATTATTAGGCCTAACAAGAGTATCCACAACCAGGCTTTATTGTGTATCACAACATTACTGGTCAAGGGATTCCTAAGCCTTGTGTTTCTCCCTAAGATCACCCCACTTAGTTTCAAAACCATTCAGTAATATAGCTCAACCAAATAGAGAAGCTCCATCACACCATGGCTATCCAAAAATTCCAAGGAAAGGCTGAAAACTACTATCACACCTGGAAAAACCCATGCCAATGACAACAAGAGAACCAAATATATGCATGCATTGTACCATGCATGCCAAAAAAATCAAGGAAATCATACATGCAACTCGATACCTATAATTAATCATGTTGTAGCCAATTGATCCAACTCTTCCTTTATTGATTTTTGCTTTCCTTTTCCTTCTTTGTCCTTTCTTGATCCAATACTAGAGTGCTCCAAGGAAACTCTAAGTTTGCAAAAGTATGAGTGAGTAGAGAGAAGAGAGATAAAAACTGAACTGACAAAATTTAACACTGAGAAAAGCTGGGTATTGATCCTCAGAAGCCTCTTTATCAATTAGGCCTCTAATTTATTCATTTTTCCATTATTTTCCTTCAATTTACTCCTCACATGAAACTTGTGTTTTTTCACCTTTATTTTCTCCTAATTTCCATTATTTTCCTAAATAAAATTCCAATTAATTCCTCCTTCCTTTCCAGATCCTTTTTCATTGCATTTTCTAATTCCCCTTAGCCATAATAATCCAAATTATCACCCAATCAAGGACGTTTTTCCCAAAATTCATCTTGGAATAAGTGTCCCATTACCTTGGTATTATTTTTCCTTTATTAACTTTATTACATGGATTTTTGGCAAGGGATGTTACAAAATAAATATCAGTGGACTAAGGGGGGGAGGGGTGGAATATCTATTGATTGGCCAGATACCTTGAGGAATACAAGGGAAAAAGTCAGAAGTTTAAGGCATACAATGAAAAATTGGTTAGAGACTAGTGAAATCAAGCAGAAATCAATGCATTTATCTTGCAAAGCCTCTCATATTTGCATAGGTAGAAGTAACATGATATGGGAACTAGCACAAAGGTAAGAGAAGCTTTTGAGAATTAGAAGAGAAAACAAATGGAGCAGATGGTAGCAAGTCTAGGAAGAGGCATAATGGGGAGAGTGAAGACACTGTGAAAGTGAATGTACCGCTAAATACCCCAAAGGAATGACCAACACTTATGTGCACCAATCTGATTGATATTCTAGCTCTACTACCAAAAGGCGCCATCATCTCTCTCATCATTATCATCAAAGAATACAAGAAAATAACTATATGCAAGAGGAATTAAGAAAGCTAGACCACCTACATTTGATGAAGATATGAGGAAATCTAAAGATGAAAAATATTAGTTGTTGGGCATGAGGAAAATTTTCATAATTCATGATTATTCTGAAAATATGAAATCCAATATTACCACCTATAGTTTGAAAGGAAAGAAAAATATATGGTGGGAAGATATGAAAAATTTCAAAGTCATTGTTGAAAACAGATTGAATTGGAGTGAAATTCATTAGCTTTTCAAGAATCAATATTTGTCTAAGCAATACTATGATAGCAAGGAAAAGGAATTCTATGAGTTTAAAATGGGGAACATGTCACATGAGGAATATACCACCAATTTCCTATAGTTTTTGAGGTATGTGACATATCTCAAGGATGAGAAGGAAAAATTAGATAGGTTCATCAGTGGGTTGTCTATGACATTAAGAGACATAATTAAATTTCTGGAACCCTAGATGGTGAACAATCCCATTAAGAAATTGAAGTAATGCTATGAGAAGGAAAATCATAGACCATAAATTAAAAGTGACTAGAAGGAAAAGAAAGACACTAGAAATAAAACTAAATGGAGCGAGAAACTCACTGATAAAAATGGAAGTAAACAACCAGCTGTCATGAATCGGTTCCAACAAAAAACTAGTCTAGCTTCTCAAGGGAATATGCAACAACAAACAATAGAGAAGAAAAGAGTTGATGTAAAGGAGTAATTCAAGTGTTGGACATGTGGTGAAAACCATCAAGAAAGGGATTGATCACATCAAAGAAAAGTAGGGCCTAAGATTTATAGTGCCCATGAAGCTCACATAGTGGGGGACATAGCCCATATCTTTCCCAGAATTTATGCAGTCGCGGAAAAATGCCAAGTAGACCAGCAAGCATCCATCATTAATATGGGAGGTAATCTATGTTATGAATTCATTTCCAATTTAATTGAAACAGACTCCAAATACAACTATACCAACCCATAGGTTGTAGAAAAAGTGAAAAATGATTAAATAATTGCACAGAGAGCCATGGTTAGTTAAATTGACAACCAGAACAAAGAAAAAATTTATTCATTGGTTGAAGTCATGTGCATTTGAACACAGTGTCATGCCCACAACAAAAAATTAATTTTGCTTCCATTGGGTGAGTATAGCACAATAATGGGCATGGATTGGTTGTGCATGCACAGGACCAAAATAGATTTTCTTGAAGTAGAAATTAAATGCTTGGATGATGTCGGGAGAAGGAAAATATTGCAAGACAAGTGAAAACCAATTTCACTCAGATTAATCCCAACAATTCAAGCTAATTATAGTTTCTAGACGCGATGCAAAATATTTTTTATGTAAATATTCAAAAATAAAGAGGATAGTGAAAACGCTAGGCAAGAAAAAAATGAAATATTGAAAATGTATCTGGTGTTGTAGAAATATGAGGATGTGTTTCCCACACATATACCTAGGTTACATCCTCATAGGGAATTTTATTTCTCTATTGAATTGGTCTTGGAGCAGCACCAACGTCCAAAGCACCATACATGATGAGAATTCTTGAGCTAGTAGAGCTAAAAACATAGCTAAAATAATTGCTTGATAAAGGTTACATATGACCAAGTGTGTCACCATGGGGAGCTCATGTATTATTTGTGAAGAAAAAGGATGGGACATTCTAACTCTATATTTACCATCGACAATTGAATAAAGTGACCATTAAAAATTATATTCCATTGCCACATATTGGTGACCTATTAAATCAACTGAGAGGATCATAATATTCTGTAAGATCGATTTGAGGTCTATGTATCATCAAGTCTGCATCAAAGAATAAGATATCCATAAGACTAATTTTATGACAAGACACAATCATCATGATTTTTTAGTGGTACCCTTTTGGATTACCAATTCCCCTTCTACTTTGATGTGTGTAATGAATAGTGTGTTGCTTCGTTCTTTGGACAAATTTGTCCATTTTTGTTTTTGATGATATATTGGTGTATTCAGGAACTAAAGAAGAGCATGAAAATCATTTAGAAGAAGTATTGCAATTGATAATAGAGAATAAGATTTATGCAAAACTAAGTAAATTCAATTTCTTCCAAAAAAAATTCATTACTTGGGGAATTGTTTCTCAAGGGAGGGAGTAGAAGTTCACCCAGAGAAGATTAATTCAATCATGGAATGGAAAACATAAAATAATGTGAATGAGGTCAGATCATTCATGGGATTGGTAGGTTACTATAGTAGACTCATCCAAAATTTCTCCTAGATAGGTCATCCTATCACATCCTTGCAGAGAAAAGGGAATAATTTTGAATGGAAAGGTGAGCGTGTAGTGAGCTTTGAGCAATTGAAATTGTTGCTCATGAATGCACCAATGTTGAGGATCACATATCCTAATAAGGATTTTTTAGTATGCATATAATCCTATAAGGAAGCACTTAGTGAAATGTTGACACAAGAAGTTCATGTGGTGTTATATGAGTCCCGAAAGCTAAATGAACATGAACATAATTACATAACTCATGATCTCGAATTAACTACCATTATCCATGCGCTGAAGATGTGGAGGAATTATCTTCTTGGTATAAAATTCATCTTAATGACTGATCTTGGAGGGTTGAAGTACTTATTTGAACATCCCAAGTTAAATGCAAGGAAAGAAAGAAGGCTAGCCATGTTTAATGAGTTTGATTTCAAAATTAGTTATATAAATGATAAAGAGAACAAGGTGGCCAATGCACTTAGAAGAATGATTCAAATAAATCATCTGGTATCCATAATATTTTATGAAGAAGACCTAGTGGAAAGGGTCAAGAATGCAGGATAATGGGATGAAAATTACCAGAAAATAAAGGAGAAGTTGCAACAAAATAGTGAGGATGAAGAGTATCATCTGAGAGGTGATGGCCTAATCAGATTTAAGAATAGAATATATGTGTGAAATAGTGAGGAATTAAAGAGTCTCATCATGAGAGAATTCCATGACAAGCCATATTTAGGCAATCCTAGGTACCAAAATACTCTCATAACCGTTCAAAAAAAAATTGGGCCAAATTTGAAGAAGTGGACGATTTTGTTGTTAAATGCATAGAATTTTAGCAAGTGAAAGTTGAGTGAAAACATCCAACATGTTCATTGTATCCCATTCCCATTCCAGAATGGATGTGGGAGGTGATTTCCATGGTTTTTATTAGAATCTTACCAAGTACCTCTAGACAACATGATGAAATTATGATCGTGATTGCCAAATTAAGAAAGGTGGCTCATTTTGTGGTCAGTAAATCCACCAACTTAGCTAGTGAGGTGGCTCAAATTTTCATAAGGGATATTGTGAGGTTACATGGAGTTACGAAGAAGATCATTTTAGAAAGGGATGCTAAGTTCACTTCCAAGTTTTACAAGGTGCTATTTACAGGTTTGTGGATTGAATTTTCCTTTAATACTACTTACCATCCAGATATATATGGAAAAAAAGGGTGAGCCAAATACTTGAATACATGTTGAGGATGTATGTAATGCACCGAAAAAAGAAGTGGGAAGAATATCTTCCACTTGTACAATTTGCGTATAATGATGGCTACCAATATTCCTTGAAGATGAGCCCATTTGAGGCATTGTATGGGAGGAGTTGCAATACTCCTATCAACAGGAGTGATCATGTAAGCAGGGTCCTTATTGGCCTAATATGCACCAAGAAATGGAGCAACAAGTTCAAATCATCAAACAAAATTTTAAGGTGGCACGAGATAGGAATGAAATCTATGCATACCAACAAAGGGTGCATAAAGAGTTCTAAGTTGGGGAACATGTCTATTTACAAATTAATCCGAAGAAAATATCCTTAAGGATTGGGTCATGTGCCAAGTTGGAACCATGATATTGTGGGCCATTTGAAATCCTTGAAAGGATTGGACCAGTGGCATACACACTCACCTTATCTCCATCGATTAAATTCCATGATGCTTTCCATGTTTCTTAACTTAAAAGATATGTAAAATATTTTACTCATGTAATTTATTAGTTTGTGCTAATGGTATAACCAAATAAAGAGTTCTAGCTAGAGCCACTATGCATCCTAGATCGAAGGAGCACCATGCTCTAGAATCAAGTAATAGAGTGAGTCAAAGTGTAATGGAGGCAATTTGGACATGAGGAAGCCAATTTGGAAATGGATGATTCAATGAGGGAAGCATATCCCTTTTTGTTTGTTGGTTAAATAAAATGTATAAAAAATTTAATTCTCATACAATTCTATGTATATAAAGCTCCATAGGTAGTATGCATTTATTTTAAGAATGTACTTAATATTGCATATAAGAAAATAGCATTCAGGGTGGTATTCCCCAAAGGGGGAGGGGTTTGTGACAACTGTAATTTATTAATATTATTTTGAAATGTAAATATTACATAAAATAATTTTGGGCTGATTTATGGGACACTTCAGGCTGGACCTTGGGGAAGATCATCATGTTTGCAAATTGACCTGGATTGTTCATTGTCACATTATTTTTTCTAGTAGTTGGGGAAGCTCGGGGGGAGATTCATATGTAATCATTGATCTCATTGGAAGGGAGGAGGGTGATCTTTCGATTGATTTCCTCGACTATTCAATTATACCCAGATAAGAACCCTTAATGTTGTTTGTTTTTATTTAAATTCTTTGTGCTTGTAAGAGGCTTGTGCTTGAGTTTTTCAAATGTTTGTATCTAAATTAATGTAAGTATATCTTATGGGATTTAGGAAAAAATAGAGGTTTATGCATTCTGAAACAAAAATGAAATATGATTATATATGAGTTAGAAACTTGTAAGAATAATTAATATAGATATGTATTTTTTCTTATTTCAATGCTGAGAAGAGGACCAAACCATGTAGAACAAGGTGGGAAAATGGGGTCTAGTATTGGGTGACTAGAGATAACATGTAACCGAGTTAGGTTAGTCCAAAAAAAAAGTGGGAATCCGATGGATAGATAGTTTAGTACCCTTAAAAAGAAAACAAATAAGAGCTTTGTGGACCAGAAGAAACTAGAAAACTACCCAAACTCCTCGACCCGAAGCTGGTTGTGGAAGGAGTGAGCATAAATTCTACTAACCATTATAAAAACTTATTGGGTGATACTCGAGACATACCATCATAATACAAGTTTATCTACCAAATACAAAGGACGAGTCATAAATGGTGCATGTTCCATAACCAAATACAAAGGAGAACTTGATATAAATACAACCAAAATGTAAAAAGTAATGAAGCAATAAATATTACCAGAAAATGTCAATGAACAACAAAACCCTATGACAAACCCATGTACTTACAACATAGAAAAAGTGACCAATTACAAAAAGGAAAGATATAATGTGTTTCAATTGACCATTATCATTTTCATAACCTTTTTCCCTTAACTTGCAACATAAGCTGAAAACTAAGAAAATGTCTGCCATAAAACAAAAGAGTATTATATAACTAAATACATGAAAAACTAATTTTCAGCAAAACTTGAAGAATTGTTACAAGAGAAATTTAATGGCCTTGTGAGTTTGGTCTTTGTTCTACTAATAAATAATTCCATAAAGGAACCTATAAAATTTCCTAGTCTCACCATAATTTATAGAAATGTTGATCGACTATATGGTTTCCTTAACCCTAGTGGAAATCTATAACAAGTCAATATTTTGTATGAATAGGGGCGTAGACCCTAAAACCAAAAGCATGATGTATAACAATAAATAAACTCATTGAGATGAACCTTGAATTCCCAAGAGAACCTAGGCAGGAGAGGCACCTAATTCATTTTCTTATGAAAAAACAAAAACATGGGTTGAGCCCCAACCATCTAAAATTGGAAGAACTCTAAAATGTTGAGTGAGGCAATAAATACTTGAGGTAAGGTCCTTACTTCCATTGTAGAGATCCATAATTCAGGTATCAAGGAAAACTCCTTATATCTCCCATCAAAAAATTAAGAAATGAGTAGCAACGTGGTTAAATACCACTACTGTTACCTAACTTACATACGAGCATGACCATTGTAACTTAGCTTCACCAGCCATAGGTTGGCAACCTCCAAACTATATAAAAGGCCAGATAAGCCCAACTGGAAGAGATTAAAAAGAGGGTTCCTTAGAAAAAAAAAAAAAAATTGGTCAAGGGGAGTTACATAAATTTACCTACAATACAAATTTGATGTTCCAATCATCTAACCGAGGGATCCTAGTGAGTAGGAAAAGAAAAGAAGTGAACAATTGTAGAGTGATGTTGTGACACATAGCGATGAAATAATGAAGTTAGTTGGCGAGGGTTTGGGAGGGTGTTAGCCCAAATTCCCTCCAAAAAAATGGATCCATCAAATTAGGAATGGAATCAATGGTAAGGATGATACCAAGTGTCCATCACATGAGGGAGTAAGTGTGCTTCAAGAATCATCATAAGGCCACACTTCCATGGTGATAAGTTCCATAGTTTTTTTCTTAAGAACATCATAGGTTTGAGGCTTAAAGTGTTTAATGTCATTTTTTATCTCATGTTTATGAACTTATAGATTTTAATTGTAACCCTTATGCCATATTACAAGTTGGGAATGCAATATCCTCAAATACGTAAAAGAATCTATAAATCAACTCAACATTAACATGACATCTAAAACACCAAATGAATATAAACATTGTCTTCTTACATTCCAAGCTTTCAAAACTGAATGGTATACTTTATTGGTATATATATATATATATATATATATATATATATATATATATATATATTATTGTATGGGTAAAGAAAAGTATGTGTAAATGTTACAAGTGGTATCAGATCTAAGCTACAAAGTTGAGGGCTAATTGGGAAATTGAGAATTAACAAAAGTATTAATGTTTCATAGTTGTAGCATAGAGAATGAGAAGAAGAGCTAGAGCCACCCCACTGGGGTGACCAACAATAGGAGTTGGACCTGGGCCTCATAGATAAGCCACTTCAGAAATGTGGGTCCAACGGGGAAAAAATACTCCTAACGAAAATGCACTTTTGTCGGATACAATTCAATAATTGTTGGCTGAGATAAAAGAACTTGAGAGTTGATAACGAAAGATTGAGGTTGGAACAAGAATGAATTATGAAAAGCCTCTCAAATAGAAAAAACCAAAGACATCCAAATCCCATCCTAGAGAATGGGAATATAGGTGAGATGCAGCGGTAGGGGGAGGGCCACCCAAAGGTTGAAGAAGATCGAATTGATAATCAAGATGAGTCTAAAAATTATTTTGGTGGTAAGGCAAATAAGAGGTAAAATGTATAACTCCAAGGGGATTTGAAAAATATTAAACCTCCAAGGTTTGACGAAGAAATAAAAGAGGCCATTGAAGCATGGTTAATTAAAATGAAGAAATATTTCACATCTATGATTATGATGACAACCTCAAGCCTAGATTATAAATTTATCAGTTGCAGGGTAAAGTCACCTTATGGTGGGAAGAAATTAAAATGGTCCGAGGAATTGATGAACAAGAGGTAATGTGGGATAATTAACAAAAATAATTTAAAGGAAAGTATTTAAAATAATGTTTTTTCGATGAAAATGTGAAGGTGTTCCATGAATTGAGGTTGGGACAAAAAACTATGGATGAGTTTATTACAAATTTTTCTTCGTTGTTAAGGTACGTCCCTTATTTTCAGGAGGAAAATGCTAAAGTACATTGTTTCACCAACATATTTCCAACTTTAATGAAAGATGGATTATAATTCGACAACCCGAAAAATATGGATGAGGATATGCAGAAGGCTCGAAGCTACTACCAGTAGATGAAGGAAAAATGGGAACCCAACAGAGGATGGCCAAACAAGAAGGGTAAGAGGAGTTTTCAAAACACCAAGAATGCTAAAGCTATCAGAAATAAGGTTGTACATAGGAAAAAACTGAATGGACCTCTTTAAAAGAGTCAGAAAAAAAAAATCGAACACAAAATGAAAATAAAAATACGGAGGCATCAAGAAAAACAAACTCAAATCAGCCATAGAATCCTCCTCTGCAATGTTGGGGCTAGGGAACCCCACTACTATAAAAAAAATTCCTCATAATACCAGAGCGGAACCAACTGCTAATATTAAGGAAGCCTCCATTAGGGTAATTTTGAGGTCTAAATGCACCTCATAAGGAAATTATAAAATAATAGTGGAAATAATAAAGTAATATCTGATTACATCATCAAAATTTAGAGGAAAAAAAGAAAAAACTACTTTTTCAACTCGTATTTTCAACTTATCTCCCAATGTTTTTACTCAAATTTTGATCAGGAGTACTCGTTGGATGAAAAATTTAATTCCTCATCCAAGGAGTACCCATGTTTCATTCTTTCGATGGATTCTTTTATACTAAAAATGCGAAATACATGAAAAACGCAATTGCAATCACATTTTTTCATGTATATCTCATTTTTCATGTACCAAGGTCCATTGAAAGTATGCAACATGGGTACTCCTCGGATGAGAAATTAAATTTTTCATCCAACGAGTACTCTTGCTTGAAATTTGAGTAAAAAAATTGGGATATAAGTTGAAAATACAAGTTGAAAAAGTAGTTTTATTATTTTAATATTTTATATTATTTTTACCCTTTTACTTAAAAAAAGGTGAATCATCCCCCATGGTTGACATAATCATCTTGAATCCTATTAGTTCTTATAAAGTTTATTTTGGTTGTACATTTTTCTAAGGAGGCCCATTTTAGACCTCAAAATTCCCCTAATGTACATTCGAGTAAGTGGCAAGGAATATTCCACAAATCAATGTTGCGTTGGAGGATCACCGGTTGAGTACCAAATGACGATGATGGAATTTGAACGTAAATTGTATGACCTCCATATCTCTATTTTAATATACCCCAATGCAAGCTTGAGTTATGTTAACCCGAAAGTAGTTGAAATGTGTAAATTGGAAAGTGTCAAATTTAGGAATCTGTGGCTATTGCGATTGACCAGAGGAGAAAAACGAAGGGTGTTTTATGAGGTAGAGGATTATCATGTGGAATAGGAGGACAACATACTAAAGTGACTGTAAACATGTTTCTTTTAGGATCCTATGATATGCTAATTGGTATTGACTGGTTCAAGGATCACTGGTCCTTAGTAAATTGTAAAGAGAAGACTATTGCTTTTCTTACTAATGAGGGTAGTATGCAAGAGATATAAGGCATTAAAAGGGGTATAAATTTGTAAGAAATCACAACCAGTAAACTAAGAAAAATTATACGGAAGGTTTGTCTAATTTATGTGGTGCAAGTTGGCTACACCAATTCTAAAGATAAGATAACTTCTCTAGAAAATATACTAGTTATACAAGAGTTTTTTGATGTCTATCCAAAAGAAATTTTGGGATTTCTACCAAAGCGGGACATTGATTTTACTATAGAACTCGTCCCAAGAGAAAATTTGGTATAAAAAACTCTTTATCGTATGAGTATCCATGAGTTAACATAGTTAAAAATATAAATGCAAGAATTATGTGATGAGGTATATATTCATCCAAACATGTCACCCTGGGAAGCCCCGATGCTATTTGTGAAAATGAAATATGTTACTTTACATTTATGTATTGATTATAGAAAATTGAAAAAATTAACTATTAAAAATAAGTACCCGCTACCAATAATTTTCGATGTGTTTGACTAAGTGAAGGGTGCTACCATGTTTTCAAATATTGATTGATAGTCAGGTTATTTAGGTTATCATCAAATATGGATAAAAGAGGAAGATATCTACAAACCAGTATTTCAAACCCACTATGGTCATTATGAATTTGTTGTTTTACCTTTTGGACTCACCAATTCTATGACAACATTTATGAGTTTGTTGAATGGTATTTTTCACCCTTATTTGTACAAGTTCATCTTAATTCTCATTGACGATATTGTAATTTACTCAAAAAACCTAGAAGAGCAGAAGGAACATCTTTGGATAATGTTGCAGACCCTAAGAGAGAATCAAATTTATGCCAAATTTAGTAAATGTGATTTTTATAAGGAACAAATTTAGTATTTGGTGCATGTTATCTCCTCTAAAGGTCTATATGTGGACCCTAAGAAAATTAAAACCAGATTGGAGTGGTCTGCCCCCAAGAATGTTGTAGATATAAGATATTTTATGGGCATGCCTGGGTATTACTGCCACTTTATTGAGGGTTTCTCTAGGATTTATTACCCCATAATTTCCTTCCAAAAGAAAGGAATAATGTTTAAGTACGCATAAGAATTCCAACACAACTTTTAACAACTGAAGCACTTATTGACAACAGCCCTGTGTTAAAAATTGTGGATCTGGATACAGAATTTACCATCTATATAGATGCCTTCCAGGAGGGTGTAGGAGGGGTTTTAATGCAGGAAGGTATGGTTATAGCCTATGAATCCAACAAGTTAAAAGAACATGAAAAAATATACTCTACCTATGATTTGGATCTAACAACGATTATTCATGCCCTTAAGGTTTGGAAAAATTATCTGTTAGGGAAAATTTTTATGTTAATGTCAGATCATAGTAGTTTAACTAGTTTCTTTAAGTAATCCAATTTAAATTCCCACCAAGCTATGTGGATCGCTTTGCTAAGAGATTTTGAATTTAACATCAAGCATCTAAAAGGGAATTAAAATCATATAGCGAATGTGCGAAGTAGGAAATTGTACCGTGTATATGAAATTGCTTACAGTCGGTTGGAATTTGACTGTTCCAAGCTGATTAGGGAAGCTTCTCTCAGAGACCCTCAGTACAAATTTTTGTGGTGGCAAAGTCAAAAAACACAAAACGCTATACAACAACCTCATTATAATGTAAATGACAACAATTTATTAAATTTTAATGGGAGAATACATGTTCCCAATAATTTAGCAGTTAAGGAGTATTTAATGGGTGAATTTCATCAAAGCCTTTACATCGCTCATCCTGAATATCAAAAAATATTTTCTGCAATAAAAAAGTAACTATTTTCGGCTTGGTAAGAGGAGGCACATTACGCAATATCTAGCTAAGTGCTTAGAGTGTTAGCAAGTCAAGGTGGAACATTAGCACCTAGTTGGTCTACTTCATCCCTTACCTATACCTGAATGGAAGTGGGATACCATTAAATTGGATCTCATAATTGGCTTGTGCAAAGACTCGAGAAGAAAAATGGTTCGATTATTGTAGCGGTGGATAAATTCCACAAATTAGATATTTTCATCTTTGTCAAGTCCACATACAAAACTTTTCAAATTGCAGATATATTTAAGAGAGAAATATTTTGGTTGCACGAGATACCAAGAGTGATAATTTCTGATAGGCATGTTATGTTTACATATGTGTTTTGGAAAGCACTCTTTACCATATTGGGTACTCATATCCAATTCTGCACGACATATCACCACAAAACGATGGACAGACTGAACGAGGGAATCAGGTGCTGAAGGAAATGCTCCACATGTATGTGATGCAACAAATAGCTAAGTGGGAGGAATACCTCCATTTAGTGGGATTTTATTATTAAAAATAGTTAACATGAATCAATAAAAATGAGTCCTTTTGAGGTGTTGTATGTAAAAAGGTGTCTAACCCTTACTAATAGGAGCAGCCTGGAAGAAAAGTTAATATTGGGACCTGATATCTTAATAGAGATGGAGCAGGTAGTAAATATGGTGCTAAAAAATCTAATGGTTGCTCAAGAGAGAGAGAAAGTCTACGCAAAAAAAAAGAGAACCTATAAGGATTTACATGTGGGTGACCATGTATATGTACTGGTTAAACCCAAAAGAAGCACTTTGAGATGGAGTGGTTTTGCAAAGTTAACACCCCAATATTGTGGACCTTTCTAGATTTTGGAAATGATAGGAGAAATCTCATACATGCATTACCAAGCCACATATGATTCCGTAGTGTGTTTCATGTATCCTTTCTATATATATATATATATATATATATATATATATATGATTCTAGACACATCACGTTACACCAATTTTTGGTCATCTAACCTGTTACTATTAGATGTACTAAAGTACACCATGTAAGACGAATTTTTCCATAGTAAAATTGCTTTCAATATGAGAAATAATTTAATAACCCATCATTTATTAAATTATTTCTGGTCTAAACAGGAAACCCCATGAGGAATAATGGAATGAATCCTTATTTGTTTGATTTTCCTCTAGGGATAATTAACTAAACCATTGTTTAATTAATATTACAGGTCATATTTAACCCAAAACATGTGAATTAATTAGATCAATTATTATTTATCTTATTATTCTCTAGGAATAATTATTTAAATCATTATTTAATAATATTCATTGTTGAATTTGACTAAATCATTTCTAAATAATTAAATAAATTATTATTTATTTAATTATCCCTTAACCCCATCCTTGAAATAATAAATAGATCATTTATTCATTTATTATTTCCAAATAAAGGGATTTAACCAATTCTAAAATCCTTTTCCCTCCATCAAAAATAATAAAATATTCCAAGTAAGTTGGATCTAGTTTTGGTTAATAATATTTTAATTATGCACCAATATCTAGAATAACTCAATATTTTGCTATAAATAGAAGGGTTTTCCATTCATTCACTACATTTTTTTATCACCTTTTTCTCTATACTTTTGGTTTGAATTTGATCCTCCATCATTGACATATTTTTTCTACTTTTTCTTGTGAGCTCCCTTTGAGTTCTATTTTTTTTTGGTTTTCTGCACCATCAATAGAGAGAGATCTTGGATCTGAAGCGCTGAGGACATACAAGAACCCATCCCATTGAGGAGGACTGGTAACATCTTTATGTATTCCCTTCCCAGGTGTCATAATACAAAAACTTCTTTATAAATTCTTGTCTTTTCTATTGGATGTATGGAGCAACTATTTTTTATTTTTGATGTTTAATGTCTTTAACTACATAGATCTAGATTTTTGTAGCATTTATTATGATCACCTACTGCATATCTAAGGAAATTGACACACACATTTGATGTTGGGGTTGTTTTTTATGCACCATTAAAGTGATATTTTCTCATATGCTTGCGATTAGAATTCACACTAAAAAATAGGTCAATACCTGCGACCTACATTTTTTTGCGAGATTTTTTCTGTAATTTTCAGGGTTTGCCGAGGGCATTGTTCAGGGTTGTCTGACCTCTGCCTTTACCAGTCTTGGACCTGTACTTTCTTATTTTTACTTTTCAAAGTATGAACTAAACCCCTTAGGGCTTCAGTACACTTCCACCTTTTTAGGAGGAGCTTAGCTGAAGCGGGTCTTCTGAGATTTCAGTGTTTTTCAGCCTTTTTTCAAATATGAACGTGTCTTTTCAGATCCATTTTAGATCAATTATTTTTCCATCCAAAACAACTCTTTTTAGTTTTGTTTGGTCCTCCCTTTATAGTCCCCTATGTTTCCCCTTAATTTGTAGCCTTTTTCCACCTATTTTTCAGTATTTTTCCCTCTGGTTCCTTGTTGTTTTATGCACCTATTTTCAACATATCCGACCTTTAGATCCCTGTCCCTCTTGACCTTATATCTATTGGCCATATTGTGTGTTTTGAGTAGATTTCGACCACCCTTAGAATATTTTTTGAGAAGCCATGCTTTTTGGGTTTAAATTTATGCATCTTTAGCTATTTATTTTATTGTCGCTTTCAATTTTATTTATAGTTATACAACATATTTTTTCTTTTCTCTATACACACGTCTAAGCTTAGTTAAAATTAACACACTTATCACACAAACACACACCTAAAGTGAAAAGCATTTGGTTTACATCGCTAGGCCAAGACTAAAACATTGTAATTAATTAATCTGCACCTTCGTGCCCTTGTTTACCTCTCTTCCTTTTTGGATTTCGTGTATCTTTTATATCATTATGCCCCTTAGCCATTTATCCTAGATACTCCAAGGCCTTAATCCTTAGTTTCTATTAGGAAGACTTACTCCACCATGTAGAGTCAAAGTTAGTCCTCCGACGAGTCCCCATTTCGACTTTGATTCTGGTTCATAGGGTTCTCCCTCTATTTCTATCCCTAGTTATCCTCCACCTTTCACCTTCATCATGTCTAGTGCAGGACCTACCATTGGTGGTGGCCCTAGATCTAATTCTAGAGCCGCTACTAGTGGAGCCACAATAGGAATGATTCCAGCTACTCCCTTACGTCCTTATATGGCAAGCCTAACCGTTCACGAGTTAAGCGAGTTGATTAATGACCCTATAGACCATGATCCAGGTTGTCCTGCTATGCCAACCAAGCTTCCTTTAGACATCCCTAAGTTTGAAGGAAATGCTAGAGAGGATCCTACCAAACATGTTCATTCTTTCCACATATGGTGTTCATCCAACTCTATCACTGATGACTCTATCCGTCTTCAGTTATTCCAGCGTACACTTACTAAAGAATCTTCCAAGTGGTATGTCGACCGGGTCGCTGCCTCTCATGCCACTTTTGTGACTCTTTAAAAGGCATTTATTTTCTACTTCCAGCTTCCCCTTCACTATGACACTAATACCAAAATTTTGATTTCTTTTCGTCAAAATTCTGCCACCCACCTATCTGATCATGTTCAAAAATGGCGCAAAAGGAAGATATTTTGTCGAGCTCCAGTTTTTGAAGACCGTGTCTACATGGACTAGTTTCCCAAATCCATTTTTCCCTCTATTAGTAAAGATGTTGCGTCTCACTTTCCTTAGACTGAGGAAGAGGCCCTCCAAGTTTTGTTTAAATATTGCTTGATCTACGCGTAATCTGGTTATGTTTATACCCTCTTACCTGATCTCCCTAGACCTAGTAGTGCCAATGCATCGGGGGCATCTCATGCCGCAGACGGTATCTCATGCCACACCCCCCTCAGGGTCAGGTGTATGTGCATCAGAGTGCGACTGATCCTCCCACTTCCAAAAATAAGAGGAAAGGAAATCATAACCATTTCACTAAAGGTAATCAAGGAAAAAATCGCCAAGGGAATACATCTAACACTACAACTCAGTAATAGGGCGATCAACCCAAGAAGAATAGGCCTCTTAGTATGAATGAGCCTTGTTCTTGTTGTGGTGTCCATGGTCACTATACCCATTATTGTCCCCTTTTACCTCAAATGCATAAACTGTGGGAAGCTCAAGCAACATCTCAAGGACAACAAGGCTCTTCTTCGGTTCCTCCTAATGCTGCGCCTAATCAACCGGATGCATTTATCAATCCTTTCCCTCAGCAAGGATATGTGGTTTCCCAACCCCCTGAAGGTCAGGCAGCTGCTCACCCTCCCCCATCTGGTTCCTCTTATTACCAAATCCTTATGATGCAATTTGACGAGCCCAATACCAGCAATCTCAATCTTCAGACTCCGTCATGCCAGTACACCAAGCCTCATGCTATGTCTGCAACCGAGCCCCAGTCCTTAGTTCCCACAAAGCTAATTTTGAGACCAAATGTTCCTTTACAAAATCCTCAGCCTATGGCAGAGGTACATACCAAGATCCCAAAGGATCGTTACGCTGAAACACTACTTTTGGTAAAGCCGCCCACACCTACTATATAGTTGATGACTTGGCACAGTTGTCTGCCGCCATGTCAATGCTGGAAGTCCTCTAGCCATGCCCTTCAAAACATAAATATCTACTAACTTCCATGGGTGTTGTTCATCCTTCAGACGATCGTTTAATTTTCTTCGATGTTGACAAGTCAGAGCATCAACCCCTACCTACATCCGCTGCCTTCCAAATACCTATCAAGATTGGGAATGCCGACATCTCCCAATGTATCATTGATGAGGGGGCATCCACTTGCATGATGTCCACTTCTATTTGAAAACATCTTGAATCGCCTGAGTTAGCCCCTTCCACTATCACCCTCCATGCATGGGATGTCCACTCTTCCCAGCCCCTTGGCTTGTTCCACAATTTTCCTATTACTCTTGCGGAAAAATCTTCTTGTGTTGACATTGAAGTCATTTATTCCCTCTTAGACTACAATTTCTATTGGGTCGTAGCTATACTTATGCGATGTTTGTTGTCCCATATGCGGTTCATCGTAATATGTGTTTTCCTCACAATGGAAATATTGTCACTATCTATTAGCTGACATATTATGATCCGAAGTCTCGAACCTCTCCAGAGTCCATTATTTCTTCGGTGGCCAATAACAAAGAGTTGAACCTCTGACCAGTGTCTCACCCAGAGTCTATAAATATTCCTCTTTACTTGATTCATTACCTGTTCTCCCGCCTCTTATCTCTGACCCTAGCTTGTCAAATTTTTGCATGATGCAATCATCTCGGTCTAACCTCAAACGGTGTGGTTCGACTGGACAGAAGACTAGCCCTTTGCAACATACTCCTAGTACGTCGACTCAGCCTTCAAGACCTCCTCCTCAAGGCCCTTCATCTGTAGCTGGTGTCCCTGATCCTATTTTTCCTCATGGAATGATTCCCCCTAGTCTTAACCATATGGGAGCTATTATACCTAGCCACTACCCCTCCAGTCAAATACTGTTTCTTGCTCCCCCTTTTGGATTATTTTCGATACCTGTTATGACTACCTCAACCCTTCCCAAAATGACCCAGGGATCCCAGTCTGGCACATTGATACCCTAACCAATATCCTACCTAGTCAGTTCAAACCTTACACTTCTTTGACCCCAGTCCAACCTTCGTTATCACCCCTCCTTTTGCTTATGTGCCTCAACCACCTCAACAGGAATATACTCCTGTTGTGAAAGCCTCAGGTGAGGGGGGAAAAGCCCACAAAAATAAACCTAAGGACAAGGCTGCCCAGACAACACCTACTCCTCCTAAGCCTCCAAAGCGTACACCTCTATGTGCTTTGTGTGATGTTGTCAGTCATGCTACCCACAATTTTCCTGAATTGCCTCATCGCAAACCCATGGTCAACGAATCATTTCCTGAGTTTGATGTCCCAGAATTCCATGTTACTTTACTGGCTTCATCCAAGAAACTCAAGAATTTTCACACAAATCAACCTTGTGATTTGTGTGATTTCCATGGCTACTATACTTACCTTTGTCCCCACCTCAATGATTTTTGCACCTCCTTGGAAGTGGTTCACCAATTTGAGACCAAGCACAACGAGTTGATTTCTCCCTTAGTTGCGAGTTTTTCTTCAACAGAACCAGAGGACACATCCACTCCCAATGAAATACCCCCTCCCAATTTCAAGATGATGGAGTCTTTGCCCACTATCCTCTACCTGTCATCATCTATGAGATCCATGGCAGAAGAGCCCTCTAAGGCTTCCCCTTCTATTTCGCCTAACCTCCCTTCAATGATCACCTTGGGCTCAACATTGGTAGATTCTTCATGTACTTGCTCTTCTGTCACCCTCTGTGATGATGTGCATGTGAACCTCATTTCTCATGATGATGAGTTAGGTAGCTTTGCCGCATCACGTGGTCTTTCTTCCACCAGTCACCCCATCTTCTATTGTGATGACAACATTATGGAAGCATTTACCACCCGTGACTTTATCTATCCCCCCTTACATCAAACCATGCATTTGAACCACATACACCTTGTGGTCATTACATTGACACCCAATGTTTTGGTAAGGGGGCACCCATATTTGAGAGTCCACGAGAAGCAATTCTCCACAACCATCCTAGTGTATCTGGTAGTGTCAAATCTAGTACAATTATTCTTCCCCATTTAGAATAACTTCTAGAGTTCCATAGCACTTCAAATCACTCTAGGGATGATTCGCTTCATCATTCCTTCATCTTACATCAAAAACCTAGTCCCTTAGACATTGTTGTTGACCAACCTCTATATTTTCTCAGTGAGCACCAGTTCATTATCTCCGAAGGCACTCTTTGGTATAGTGACACCATGTATGGCGCTCCATAAACTCCTCTTGCTAGGGGAATCATTCCCACCTTTTCATACCTGACCAGTCCCTTCCATAATATATGCTTGGGGGAAGTATCCGATGTTTGGGGGCATGATGGTAGCCCTAGCCACCTTCTCACTTGATTAACCAAAGTATCGGCCTAGACAAACATGATCTATGTATGGTGGATTATCCTCCCATTCCTTGGATAGTTGGACCTACCCGCCTCTCCAATGAGGCATATATCGTAGATGTTTGATACCATATCTTAAAATATTATACTTTGTGCGATACCATACTTAGCACTTGGTCCCTCTATTTGACTTGGTGGGCAGGGATGATTCTATACCTTCTCTAGCAATTCATTCTCATATTCTTTTCTTACCTTGGTTCTTCACCAGGACCTTCCTGCCAAGAAGCATTAAGTGACCTTTAGACAAGTAAGGTCACCTACCTAAAAGTCACGGATCTCGATTCCAATGATTAAGTTTTCTGCTACGATCGTTGAAATATTTATGGCCTTTTACTCCTCTCCACATTCACCATAGCTACACTTGCAAATGAATCAAATTGGAGTGAAATTGCCTTATTAAAAGAAAAACCTTAATTTTTATTTCTCCAATTGCAACCAAACCATAGCTTGGTTTGATGAACCATTGATACCGTTGGAAAGATCTCTCCGAGCACTCAAATGGGTATCCTTTCATTTTTGGTGATTTTTTTACTTCAGCCGAAAGCCTTTTTTCCAAGAAGGGTCACTTCACTGCTTCTCAAAATCAAATTTCTTCACTTGCGACACTTGTACTTGGGGCACCACTTTTCCTTCATACTTTTTGATGCTCGTTTCAATTTTCTTGAAGAGTAACCATCTTTTAATCATGTTTTTATGGTCCCCATTGGGTCTATTCTGTGTGGCAGCATCATCGAGTCGCTCTTGTTTAGAGCATCTGAGTTGAGTCATCATTGCATCCATGGAGTCTGTCCCAAGTTCCTTTTGTCTCCTATCACAGTCTTCTATCCTTCATTTCTTTGTACCTCCCTCGTGCCACACATTTTGGCCTCCAGTCATACTATCCCCTATCCCTTCCGCAGTCAATTCAGTAACTGCCAGGTCATTCATGCCCTTTATGCTCTAATGAGGGAAATCGTCAGCCTGCTACTCAGTACCCCCCATTCCACCATCATACTTGGTGTTAGTCTATCAACCACTCTACTATTATCCCTCATACCTTATTTAGGGATTACTTATTGCCTCACCTATGGCAGACCTCCTTCTGTCAACATCGGCTTATTCATTTGAGAAAATAGGTCTAGAGGGAAGCGTACCTTGGTTCCAGCTTTCATTCTTGTTTGATGCCTCAGATATCGAAAAGGGACCCTTTATTTCCATTTCAATTGATTGTTTCTCAATTCTAGCTCCTTATGGCATGATCGAGATCCATATACTTGATGGTTCAGTGATGCAACAGATTGTACCAGTGATTCCCGGGTGTGTGTGAGATGTTTCAGACCTCATGAAGGGGTGACCCTTCAGGAAGCCCCCCACATACCATGATGACCAATTTTACCATAGTAAAATTGCTTTCACTATGAGAAATGAGTTAATAACCCATAGGTTATTATTTCTAGTCTAAACAAGAAACCCCATGAGGAATAATTGAATAAATCCTTATTTGTTTGATTTTTCTCTAGGGATAATTAGCTAAACCACTGTTTAACTAATATTCCTGGTCATATTTAACCCAAAACATGAGAATTAATTAGATAAATTATTATTTATCTTATTATTCTCTAGGAATAATTATTTAAATCATTATTTAATAATACTCCTTGTTGAATTTGACTAAATCATTTTTAAATAATTAAATAAATAATTATTTATTTAATTATTCCTTAACCTCATTTTTGAAATAATAAATAAATCATTTATTCATTTATTATTTCTAAATAAAGATATTTAACCAATTCTAAATTCATTTTCCCTCCACCAAAAATAATAAAATATTCCAAGTAAGTTGGATCTAGATTTGGTTAATAATATTTTAACTATGCACCAATATCTAGACTAACTCAATATTTTCTTATAAATAGAAGGGTTTTCCATTCATTCAATACCTTTTTATCACCTTTTGATCTATACTTTTGGTATGACTTTGATCCTCCATCATTGTCATATTTTTTCTACTTTTTCTTGTGAGCTCCCTTTGAGTTCTATTTTTTCTGTGTTTTCTGCACCATCAAGAGAGAGAGATCTTAGATATGAAGCACGAAGGACACAGAAGAACCCATCCCATCGAGGTGGACTAGTAACATATTTATGTGTTCCCTTCCCAGGTGTCATAATAAAAAAAAAATCTTTATAAATTATTGTCTTGTCTATTGGATGCATGGAGAAACTCTTGTTTATTTTCACTGTTTACTTGATCCAAGTGGATATCAGTGGCCACCCACCTAATCCATTTGGATCCACACCATCAATTCTTACATCTTTTCACATTCAGCACCACTTACTATTTTTATCAGGTTTCCGGGTCCTACACTCCTGGAGCCGTTTTGGGGCCTTAATGATCCACATGGATATTGGTGGCCACCCACCTATTCCATTTGAACCGCCACCATTAGTTTTTTTCAGTTTTTAAGTTGCAGCACAACTTACTATTTTTAGTAGTTTTTCGAGTCCTGAACTTTCAAAGCTGTTTTGAGGCCCTAAACAACGTTTTTTGGGAAAACGGGGAGCAACATGGGTTGTACAACCCATGTTTCTCACTCAAAAGTTGTATTCCTAGGATAGATCTTTCTAACGACCTATTGAGTGCATCAAACGGAGATCGGATGCCAAATTTACCTCCCTGGGAAGTTGAACCACCAACTTACCCAAACGGGGACCATAGTTTTGGTGCTTCATCTCCTAGGGTTTGGTTTTTGGACGTTTAGAGTTCTCCATTGTTTCTCAATAATAAATTGGCCCTTGAGCCTCATTGTAACACAGTTCATAGGTCTGTAGCCACCACATCTCTTCTCAGAGATTCGCTACCAGCACCCTAGATATTTTATTTCCATTATGTCTGTAAGCATATTTTTGTTATTTGATATTAATGAAATGACACATTATTTCCGTTGCATCTCTATGTTTATGGTTATTTCTGTATTTTGTTGCGTTCCTGCATAAATTTGGATTAGTGGTATTAGAGAAGTCTACTCTTTCTTTGTTTTTCTTTGCATGTCCCCAACGTGGTTAGGGTATAAGGAGTTAGGGCTCGATCTGGTTGAACCCTTGCAAGATCAGCCTCGCAAACCCCGACGACCTCCCATGGCAGAAGAAAAGAAAGACGAGGGAGCAGGAGATCCTATCAAAATATTGCTTGAGGAGGCCCTCGAGAAACAAAGGAACGCAATGATGGATAAATTTGCTCAGATCCTTCAACGACTGCCCACCTACGGTACATCTGCATCCAACAGCCACTCCGGAGGCACCACTCCCTTCAAGGTACAGGTAAACTTTGATATTCTTGTATTTGAAGGCCAAATAGATGCAGATGTCGTAGATAGATGGTTGAATTTTCTAGAAGGGTATTTCTCAGTCCATGATTTCCCTGACCAAGAAAAGATTATTTTTTCACTCCTCAAAGCCGCCCCCCATGTCAAAGATTGGTGGGAAACCTACCGTGATCAACAGGATGAAGGCAAACCCTCTCTGTTTGCAGCCACACCCACTTGGAATTCATTCTGAGATGACATCAATGAACAATATTACCCTGTGGGGATATATGAGGACAAATACATCCAATGAACCACTCTGCGGCAACAAAGAGATCAAGATGTGCACGAACTGACAAATCTGTTCCATACCCTGCGCACAAAGTTGGGTATTAAAGATTCAGAGAGACATTTGGTGCTCAAGTACCATGGTTGTCTACATAAACACATTCAAGAGGAAATGGAGTTCCTCGAAATTACATCGCTTGGCACGGCATATCACTATGCTGCCAAGATCGAGCAAAAATTTAAGCAGAAGAAGTGAGACTTTGGATCTACGAATCTGAAAGGTGCCCCGAACTGAAGAATAAGGGACAAGGAAAAAGTAGTGCGACTCAGAAAAACACCACAAATAAAAAGAAGGACACAGGGAAGTGGTGTGAATTTCATAATAGCCCCACTCACAGCACAAACGAGTGTCGGGCCAAACAGTCATTGGTGGCCAAACTAAAGGCACCCGAATCAGATGCATTTTCTGATTCTGAGTTAGAACCAGAAAAAGGCAATGAAAAAGGGAAGCAGATCATTGATGCGGATCCTAGTGCCATTGTTTCCACCACCAAGATCTAGAGGAGGGGGAGCGCCTCTTCCATTCGCAAATGTGGGTGAAGGGTTCTCCGCTGCAATTTCTTGTCGATAGCGGAAGCCAAAAGAACCTCATTTCAGCAGAGGTCGTGAAGCGGCTCGACCTACTAACCATAGCACACCCGTAGCCATATACCATCGGGTGGCTTCACCCAGGGAGATATATCCGCATCCGCCAATAGTGTCGCCTTCCGTACAGCATCAAGCCATTCACTGATGAGGTATTATGTGATGTTGCTCCTCTTGATGTAGCTGATGTATTATCAGGCCAACTGTACTTATGGAGGCGACATGATGTGTATGAGTCTAGGCCTTGTGCTATTATTATTACTTTGGGAAATAACTTGTACAAGATACCGGAGGTAGTACCGCCTCCTGTCATCTCTTTGACTACTGCAAAACAACGCAGTAAGATTGTTTCCCAAACCAAGAAATTATTTTTCCTTACAAATCGCTCTCAGGGAAAGAAGAATATTGTGGCCACAACCTCGAAACAGGGCTCCCCTACACGGCTGTAGCAGATGGACAAATTCATGGATGAATACGAGGACATTTTCTCCTCACTCACAGAGGTTCCTCTACACTGTCAGGACAAGCATTCCATTGATTTGACCCCCAATGCACTGCCGCCTGATGTTGCCATACCTCCTACAAATACACATACATAATCCACACATGTACTATCTGAAGCTGATAAAGAAACCAAATTTACTAAACATATCCCGCATGTCTGCCCACAGGTCCATGATACCCAGTTCAACAGAATTTGCTTCATCTCAGGGAGGATTTCAACGCAATGGGGACCATTGCTTCTTAAGAAGGGAGGAATGATCCAGGTGGATATCGGTGGCCACCCACCTAATCCATTTGGACCCACACCATCAATTCTTACAGCTTTTCACATTTAACACCACTTACTATTTTTAGCAGGTTTTCGGGTGCTGCACTCCCGGAGCCATTTTGGGGCCTTAATGATCTAGGTGGATATTGGTGGTGACCCACCTATTCCATTTGAACCTCCACCATCAGTTTGTTCAGTTTTTAAGCTGTAACACAACTTACTATTTTTAGCAGTTTTTCGGGTCTTGAACTTTCAGAGTTGTTTGAGGCCCTAAACAACGTTTTTTGGGAAAATAGGGAGAAACATGGCTCATAGATTGATGTTTCTCACTCAAAAGTTGTAGTCCTCTAATATATCTTTCTAATGAGCTATTCAGCGCATAAAACAGAGATCGGATGCCAAAGTTATGTCCCCGAGAAGTTGAACCACCAACTTACCCAAATGGGGCCCATAGTTTTGGTGCTTCAACTCCTAGGGTTTGGTTTTTGGACTTTTAGAGTTCTCCATTGTTTCTCAATAATAAATAGGCCCTTGAGCCTCATTTTAGCATAGTTCAGAGGTCTGTAGCCACCACATCTCTTCTCAGATATTCGCTACTAGCACCCTAGCTATTTTATTTCCATTATGTCTGTAAGCATATTTCTGTTATTTGATATTAATGAAATGACGCATTATTTCCGCTGCATCTCTATGTTTATGGTTATTTTTGTATTCTGTTGCGTTCCTGCATAAATCCGGATCATTACTATATTTAACTGCATAGATTTAGATTTTTGTAGCATTTATTCAGATCACCTACTGTAGATCTAAGGAAATTGACAACCACATTTGATGTTAGGTTTGTTTGTTATGCATAGCTAAAGTGAGATTTTTTTGTACGCTTGCGATTAGAATTCACACTACCACATCATAAATTGGCAAGATGTACAAGTAAAAATAAAATGAATTTTATGATGTATATTTTGATTCAATAACTTGATAAAGATAAAAGACAATGTTATGTGTGCAATGCAGGTCGAAACAGATCGATAATTCATGGTAGAACCTCTGCATATTCTATATCATAGAGAAAAAATGTTTTAGAGGTGAGCTATCATCCAAGTTATAGTTTAGTGGAAGCACTTTAACTTGAAAGAGGACACTTGGGAGGATGAAAGATTAATGCGACAAGCGTACCCTAACCTGTTTCGAGGGCAGGTTTAAACACCAAGGATGATGTTTCAAACAAGGGGGGAAATATGTCACACCTCTAATTATCACAAATACTTTTTGGTAATTATGTTTTACTGTAATTACGATCATTTACTTTGATAATGAGACATTAATAATTAAGCTTTGAGGAAATCTAGATAGTTGTGGCATATATGGTTCTAGGTTCTCTCATACCCTAGCAATAAATGGATCTCAGCAGGAAGAGAGGAAGTTATTTTTTTTATTACTTTTTGAACAAGAGGGAAAAGAGACTTTGGCCAAGTAGAAGGAGTGTAGCTGCACATTGCATGTGGAAAAAGTTCCTTAGTTGGGCTGGAATTAGTGGAAGACTCCACCAAAGACAAGAGTCTATAAAAATTTTGGGCTGGAACTTAGGGAAGGTCTTGATGTCTACAATCTGACTTGGAATGGTCACTATCACATTAACTATTCTAATAGTTGGGGAAAATCAGAGGGAGATTCAAACGTAATTGTAGATCTCATTGGAAGGGAGGAGGGTTATCTTCCAACTGAGTTACTGGACTCTCTAATTATACTTATATAAATACCCTTAAAGTTGTTTGTTTGTATTTAAATTCTTTTTGCTTTTAAGAGGTGTGTTCTTGAGTTTGTCAAAATTTTATATATAAATTCCTGAAAGTATATCTGATGGGATTCAGGAAAAAATAGAGGTTTGTGCATTCTAAAAAAGGAATGAAATATGATTATATATGATTTAGAAACCTACAGGAATGATTAATAAGATATGTAGTATTGTTTATTTCAATGCCGAGAAGAGTACCAAACCATATAGAACAATTTGGGAAAATGGTGTTTGGTATTTGGAGACTGGAGATAACATGTAACCAGGTTAGGTTAGTCCAACCAACAGGTGGGAACCCGATAGCTAGACAATCTAGTACCATTAAAAAAAAATAGAGCTCTATGGGCCAAAAGAAACTAAGAAAACTACCCAAAGTCCTCCACCTGTAGGTGGTTGTGGAAGGAGTGAGCATAAATGCTATTAACCATTACAAACCCCTCCTAGGTGATACTTGAGATATATCATAATAATATAAGTGTTATCCACTGAATACAAATAACATGTGATAAATGGTGTGGTTGCATAACTAAATACAAAGGAGAAGTTACTATAAACCGATCCAAAATGTAATAAGTAACATAAAAATAAATCTTAATAGAAATGGTCAATGAACAAAAAACATTGTGGAAAATCCATATATTTACATTAGAGCAAAAGTTCCCAATGTTAAAAATAAAATATGTAATTTGTTTCAATTGACGTTTATCATTTTCATAACCTTTTTCGCTTAACTTGCATCAGAATTTGAAAACTAAGAAAATGTCAGCCATAAAGTAAAAGAGTATTATATACCTAAATTACATGAAAAAATAATTTTAAACAGAACTCAAAGAATTGTTACAAGAGAAACTTAATGAACTTGTGATTTTGGCCTATGTTCTACTAATAAAGCACTCCATGGAGGAACCTAGAAAATTTCCTAGTCTGACCATAATTTACAGAAATGTTGACTAGCTATAGGGTGTCCTTCACCCTGGAGGAATCTATCACAATTCAATATTTTTTAAGAATAGGGGGTCAACCATGCAACCAAAAGCATGTTGTATAAAAATAAACAAACCTGTTGAGACGAACCTCAAATTCTCAGGAGAACTTGGGGAGGAAAGGCACCTGATTAATCTTCCCATGAACAAAAAAAACTTTGGTTCACCCCAAATCATTGAGTCGAAAAAAATGAATCCATACTTGCAACCACCTGTGACAATGATTAAGAAATATATGTAGTATATCTTATTTCAATGCTAATTAGATCACCAAACCCTATAGAACAAGGTGGTAAAATGGAGTCTGATATTGGGCAACTAAAGATAACATGTAACCAGGTTAGGTTATTCCAACCAATAGGAGGGAACCCGATGGATAGACAGTATAGTAGCTTTAAGGAGAAAAAAAAATAAGAGATTTATGGACCAGAAGAAACTGGGAAAACTACCTAGACTCCTTGACCTAAAGCCAATTGTGGAAGAAGTGAGCATAAATGCTATTAACAATTAGAAACCCTTTTCGGGTGATACTCGTGGCATATCATCATAATACAAGTTTTATCTACCAAATACAAAGAACATGTGATAAATGGTGCAAGTTGAATAACCAAATACAAAGGATAACTTTATATAAACTGAGCCAAAATGTAATAAGTAACCAAGAAACAAATATTAAAAAAAAATTCAATGAACAACCAAATTTTGTGGCAAACCCACATATTTACAACAGAGAAAAAATTCCCAATATTGAAAAGGAAAGATGTAATGTGTTTCAATTGACCATTATCATTTCCATAACCTTCTTCCCTTAACTTGCAACAAAAGCTGAAAACCAAGAAAATGTCTACCATAAAATAAAAGAGTATTATATACCTAAATTACACAAAAAAATAATTTTCAACAGAACTCAAAGAATTGTTACAATAGAAATTTAATGGCCTTGTGAGTTTTGTTTGTGTTCTACTAATAAATAATTCCATAGGGGGACCTATAAAATTTCCTATTCTGACCATAATTTACAGAAATGTCGATTGACTATAGGGTTTCCTTAACCCTATAGGAAATCTATAACAAGTCCATATTTTGTATGAACAAGGGGTAAACCCTGAAACCAAAAGCATTATGTGTAACAAGAAATAAAATCGTTGAGAAAAACCTCAAAATATTAATAGAAATGAGGCAAGAAAGTTACCTAATTAATTTTATCGTGAAAAAACAAAAATCAGGTTGAGCCTAAATGATCCATGTGGATATTGGAGGCCATTCGCCTATTGCACTTAGTCAATTTCATTATTTTTCTTATTTACTATTTTTAGAAGTTTTTTCATCATAAATTTCTAGAGCCATTTTGAGGCCCTGAATGACATATTCCTCGAAGATATATTTACAACGAGGTATCATATGAACCAAACAGAGATACTATGACCAAGTTACGACCCCAGGAAGTTGGCTACCCAACTAACCCCAACGAGGCCCATAACCTCTTGGTGTTACATCTCATTGGGTTATGGTTTTGGTTGTCTAGGGTTTTCTCTTATTGTTAAATAATAAAAATTCCCTTTAGCCTCCTTTTAACATAGTTGAGAGGCATGTAGCCACCACATCTCTTCTCAGAGATAAGCTACCATCGCCCTAGCTAGTTTATGTCCATTCTGTCTTTTCAATGTTTTGCGGTAATCTTCAGTGAACTTCATGTAAGTGCCACGCTCTCCATATATTATATTATATATTGAAATATATCTCATTTTAAATTATATTTAATTATCTTAAATGGGGTTTTTACGGAATTTGATTTTGTTTCCCAGTTTGAGAGATATGATCAATTGAAGTTACACTTGCCTGGAACAATGTGCTGCTGCACGTCCTATGAGTTTGTAGAATCATTTTATCACCCCAAAGGTCATCAGATTTCAAGTGTCTTATATCACTGGAAATATCTATTCAATACCTCAAATGGGTCTTTGATGGAATTTCATTTCATTGCCTATAGCAGATATTATCAGCAAAGTTGCAGCAAGAGGTTCATTTCAACCAAGATCTGAATCAATGGTATTAGAGAAGACTGCTCTTTCTTGATATTTATTTGCATTTCCCCAACAAGGTTGAGGTTTAAGGAATTAGGGCTCGATCTGGTTAAACCTTTTCAAGATCAGCATCACAAACCCCGACGGCATCCCATGGAAGAATAAAAGAAAGATGAGAGAGAAAGATATCTTATCAAAATATTGGTTGAGGAGGCCTTCGAGAAACAAATGAATGAGATGATGGATAAATTTTCCCATATCCTTCAACGAATTCCCACTAGCGGTGCATATGCATCTAGCAGCAACTCTAGATGTGCCACTCCTTTCAAGGTATAAGTCAACTTTGACATTCTTGTATTTTAAGGCTAGATAGATGCAGACATTGTAGATAGATGGTAGTATTTAATAAAAGGGTATTTTTCGATCCATGATTTCTTTGACCGAGAAAATATTACTTTTTCACTCCTCAAATCTCCCCCTCTTGTAAAAATCTGGTGGAAAACCTACTATGAGAAAAATGACGAGAGGGAACCCTCTCTGTTCTCGACCGCACCCAATTGGAATTTGTTCTGAGACAACATCAAGGAACAATATTACCTCGTGAGGAGCTATGAGGAAAATTACATCCAATGGACCACATTGCAGTAGCAAAGGGACCAACATGTGCATGAGATGACAAATTTGTTCCATATCCTGCGCACAGAGTTGGGTATTAAGGATTCAGAGAGAAATTTGGTGCTCAAGTACCGCAGCTATTTGCACAAATAAATTCAGGAGGAAATTGAGTTCCTCGGCATTACCTCGCTTGGTGCAACATATCGATATGACACCAAGATAAAGCAATAAAAGCAAGACTTTGGATCTGTGAATCCGAAGCTATGGAAAGGCACCCCCGATCCACATAGTAATTGGAAAATCCAAAGCAGGGCAACTCAGAACAACACCAGAAAGCCAAAGAAGTATATGGGGAAGTGGTGGGAATTTCATAACATCTCCACTCACAACACAAGAAATTTTCGGACCAATCAGTCACTGGTGGCTGAACTGAAGGCATCCAAATCATATGCATGTTTTGATTCTAAGTCATAACCATATAAGGGGAATGAAAAAGGGAAGAAGATCATTGATGCGGATCCCAGTGCCACTGTTTCCACCACCAAGCTCCAGAGGGAGGAACCAGAGGAGGGGTAGCACCTCTTCCATTTGTAGATGTGGGTGAAGGGTTCTCCACTTCAATTCCTTGTCAATAGCGGAAGCCAAAAGAACCTCATTTTAGTAGATGTCGTGAAGTGGCTTAGCCTACTAACCACAACACACCTGCATCTCTATACCGTCGGGTGGCTTCACCAAGGAAGAGATCTCCACGTTATCCAGCAATGTCAACTTCCGTACAATGTCAAGGCCTTCATGGATGAGGTATTGTGTGATGATTCTCCTCTTGATGTGTCTGATGTATTATTGGGCCAACCATAATTTTGGAAGAAACACATTGTGTATGAGTCTAGACCTCGTTTTTTTATTATTACTTTGGGAAATAAGTTGTATATGATACCAGAGATAGTACCACCTCCCACCGTCTCTTTAATTACTACAAGGAAACAGAGTAATATTATTTCTCAAACTTGGAAATTTTTTGTCATTAAAATTCACCCATAGGGTAAGAATAAGATAATGGCCACAACCTCCAAACAGGTCTCCCCTACACGACAACAAAAAATGGACAAAGTTGTGGAGGAATACAAGGACATTTTCTCCTCACCCATAGAGGTTCCTCTACATTTTCAAGTCAAGCACTCCATTGATCTAACCCTAGGCATGTCGATGCCTGGTGTTTCCATACCTCATGTGACCACACAAACAGAATCCACACGTGTGTCGTCTCACATCCACCAACAGGTCCACGAAATCTTAGATAAATCCAATGCTAAGTACAAGAAATGTGAGGATAAACATATAGCGCCACACAAGTTACAAGTGGGTGACATATTTTTGTAACATTTGCAGAAGGAGCGCCTCTCTGGACCCCACCACAAGCTTCACCCACATCAAAGCGGGCCATCTACTTCACCAGGGAAAGTGGTTCACCAGGGACTAGGTTTAATAGAAATTTCCTTACCTCATAGAGGCTCTGCACAGAATGGGGACCATTGCTTCCTAGGGGGAGAATAATGATCCAGGTGGATATTGGTGGCCATATGCCTATTGCACCTAGTTAATTTCATCAGTATTATTATTTACTAATTTTTTTAGTTTTTCGAGTCCTAAACTTCCAGAGTTGTTTTTATGCCATAGAAGATGTAGTCCTCGGAGATATATTTCCAACGAGGTATCATACGTGGAAAACAAAGATACTATGACCAAGTTACGACCCCAGGAAGTTGGCTGCCCAACTAACCCCAATGGAGCTCATAAAATCTTGGTGTTACATCTAATTGGATTAGGTTTTTGGTTGCTTATGGTTTTATCTTATTGTTAAATAATAAAAAGCCCTTGGGCCTCATTGTAAGACATTTCAGAGGCATGTAGCCACGACATATCTTCTCATAGATAAGTTACTATCACCCTAGCTAGTTTATGTCCATTCTGTATTTTCAATGTTTTGCAGTAATCTTCAGTGAACTTCACGCATGTGCCAAGGTCTCCACAAATCATATTATTAGAGAGTAAAAAATATCTGATTTCAAATTATTTTTTATTATTTCAAATGGGTTTTTTATGGAATTTTATTTCGTTTCTCGGTTTGAGAGATATGATCAATTGAAGTTACACATGTCTGGAACATTGTGCCATTGTTGTACTATGAGTTTGGGCAATCATTTTCTCTCCCCACAGGTCATAAAATTTCAAGTTTCTTATATCAATGGAAAGATACATTCAATACCTCAAATGGGTCTTTTACATAATTTTATTTCATATCCTATAGCAGAAGTTATCAGTAAAGTTTCCAAAAGAGGTTCATTTCAACCAAGATCTAGATCAGCAAACCATCGAGTTGAGCAGAAAAATCCACATCCGTAACCACCCAAAGCTTGTGTGAAGTATATATATATATATATATTTACAAATATGTAAACCCGGAAGAACTCTAAAATGTTGAGTGAACCGAAAACTACCTAGGGTAAGGTCCTTACTTCCATTGTAGAGATCCATAATTTGGGTATCAAGGAAAACTCCTCATATCTCCCATAAAAAAATTAAGAAATGAGTGCCAATGTGGTTAAAGGAAACTATTATTAGTTGACTCACATCTGAGCATGACAAATGTAACTTAGCTTCACCATCCATAGACCAGTAACCCACAAACTATATAAAAGGCCAAATAAGGCCAACTAGAAGAGAGTGCAGAAAGGTTTCTTTGGTTAAAAAAGAAAAAAACAGTTAAGGGATTATAGAAATTTACCTGCAATATAAATTTGATGCACCAATCATCAAACCGAAGGATACCCATGAGCAAGAAAAGAAAAGAAGTGAACAATTGCAGAGTGGCACCGTGACACATCTCAACGAAAGAATGAATTTCGTCGGTGAGGGTTTGGGAGGGTGTTAGCCTAACAACTCTCCAAAAAAAATGTTGCTGTCAAATTAGTAATGTAATCAACGTTAAGGATGATACCTAGTGTCCATCTCATGAGGGACTAAACGAGCTTCAAGAATCATCATAAGGCATTTTTGTGGTCTTAAGTTCCTTAGCTTTTTTTCTTAAACATCATAGGTTCAAGGCTTAGTTTTTTTTTTTTTTAACATCATAGGTTCAAGGCTTAAACTGTTTAATGTCATTATTAATCTTGTGTATATGAACATATATATTATAAATGTAACCCTTATGCCATATTACAATTTGGGTGTGTAATAGCCTCAAATACATAAAAGAATCTATAAATTAGCTCAACATTAACATACTATCTAAAATACCAAATGAATATAAACATTGTCTACTGACGTGCCAAGCTTCAAAACCTGAATGGTATACTTTATTGCTATATATATATATACTATTGTATGGGTAAAGAAAAGTATGTGTACATGTTAAAAGTGGGATCAGAGCAAGGCTAAAAATCTCAGGCCTATTTGGGCAACTAAGAATTAGAAAAAGTATTAATGTTGAACATATGTAGCATAAATTATTAGAATAGGAGCTAGAGCCACCCCACCTGGGAAACTAATAGTAGGAGTTGTACCTCGGCCTCATATAGAAGCCACTCCAAAAATGTGGGTTTAACTGGGAAAAAATACTCCTATCACAAATGCACTTTTGTCGGATACAATTGAACAATTCTAGGCTGAGATGACAAACTTGAGAATTAATAACGAAATATTGAGGCGTGAACAAGAAAGAATTATGAAAATCCTCTGAGATAAACATCACTAAACGTATCCAAATCCCATCCGAGAAAATAGGAATAAAGTTGAGATGCAACGACAGGGGGAGGAACACCGAGAGATTGAAGTAGGTCGAATCGATAATGATGAGGACTCTAAAATTGCTTTGGGTGGTAAGGAAACTAAGAGGAAAAATTTCAAACTCCGAGGGTATTTTAAAAATATTAAACCTCCAAAGTTCGATGAAGAAAAAAAAGAGGTCACTGAAGCATGGTTAATTAACATGAACACATATTTTCATATCTATGATTATGATGACAACCTCAAGGCTAGATTTGCAATTTACCAGTTGGAGGGTAAAGCCACCTTATGGTGGGAATAAATTATAGCAGTTCAAGGAATTGATGAACAAGCGGTAACGTGGGACAATTTTCAAAAACAATTTAATGAAAAGTATTTAACCGAACGTTTTTACGATGAAAAAGTGAATTTGTTCCATGACTTGAGGTTGGGACAACAACATTAAGGGAATTTTGAGGTTTAAAATGGGCCTCCTAAAGAAATTATAAAATAATAGTTGAAATATTAAAATAAGATTATATTAAATCATCAACTTTTAGAGGGAAAAAAGGAAATATCACTTTTTCAACTCATATTTTCAACTTATCCCACTATAGGTTTACTCAAATTTCAAGAAGGAAAACTCATTGGATGCAGAATTTGATTCCTCATCCAAGGAGCACCCATGTTGCATACTTTCGATGGACCTTTCTACATGAAAATAAGAAATACATGAAAAACATGATTGCAATCACATTTTTTTATGTATTTCACATTTTTTTTGTAGAAGGGTCCATCGAAAGTATGAAACATGGGTACTCCCTGAATGAAAAATTTAAGTTTGCATCCAACGAGTACTCCCGCTAGAAATTTGAGTTAAACATTAGGGATATAAGTTGAAAATACAAGTTGAAAAAGTAGTTCGATTATATTATTATTTTTTAATATTTTTACTTTTTAACCCAAAAATGGTGAATCATCCCCCATGGTTGACATCATCATATTAAATCCTATTGGTTCTTATAAATTTTATTTTGGTTGTACAGTTTTCTTAGGGGGCTCATTTTAGACCCCAAAAGTTCTCTAATGGAATATGGACAATTTTATAACAAAATTTTCTTCGTTGTTGATGTATGTCCCTTATATTCAGGAGAAAAATTCCAAAGTACATCGTTTATGTTGGGTATGTGTTATATTCTTTCCACGACTAGCCCCACACGCAGACCCACTCATAGGCCGACCCACCCATGCTTTTGTGCTTGAGTTTGCACATGGTTTTGGGGGACGATGGTTTTCGGCCCCTGGTATTTTGTAGATCTGGTCAAGGGAACTATGGTTATGTTCTAATCCATGGTTAATGGATTGGGGTTTATGTATGCTTCAGCATGTATATATATATGTGTTGTAACACTAAAAGAAATATAATGAAAAATTAAGCTGGTCGTCCTGATTTGGGATCCAGGGGAAAATCTCTGTGTTTATCTATTTTATGTTTTATGCTCTCGCTATTTTTTATTTTATATTTTAAGATTAATTTTTAGATAATTTATGTACAGGGTTAAAACCTACATTAGGTATTTGAGTTGTTTCGGCTTCAAGGGGATGCCTTTGCTGCTAAGGGGTTTTTTTCTCGGGCCTGAGGTAGACCCTATTCAGTGGGAGATCTACGTGATCGATTCTTACGTTGAAAGAAGATGGAGAGTAGTGGAAAGATATAGATTGAGAAATTTAATGGTCAGAGTTTTGAGTTGTGGAAGCTCAATATGAAGGACCTGTTGGTCGATAAAGATCAATAGATCGCGGAAGATCTAGGTACTAAACCAACGAAAATGTCAGATGAAGACTAGAAGTAGTTGGATCGAAAGGCGAAGAGCACAATTCGGTTGTGTGTCTCAGATTTGGTATTTTTGAATGTATCTAGGAAAGCTACGACGAAGAATTTGTGGGACAAACTTGGGACTTTGTACCAATCTAAGTCTCTGGTGAATAAATTGTTCTTCCGGAAAAATTTGTATAACCTGAGGATGAAGGAATGAGACTCGGTGACAGAGCATTTGAATGCCTTCAATACTATGGTAAGCCAACTGTCATCTGTTGATATTAAAATCTCAGATGAAGATAAGTGCATCAGTTTGTTTTTTTCTCTACCAAATTCGTGGGACAGTCTAGTTATTACAATAGGTAGCAATACAACTACCCTGAATTTTGTTGACATTGTCTCAGCCTTGCTGTCAGAGGAAATGAGACAGGGAAATATGGAGGGCCAGAATGGAGATGCATTATCTGTACGAGGAAAGTCCCAAAAAATAAACAAGAATAATGTTTCGAGTGGGAGATCTAAATCTAGAGGGAGATCTAGATCTCCTAGAAAGTTTATAAACGTGTGCTGGAAATGCAGAAAGGAAGGGTACTAAAAAAATGACTGCAGATCTAAAGCTCCTAATAAAGGAAAGGGATCTGATGATGCTCCTTATACAAAGGAAAAAACCACCTCGGATGATGGTGGGGATGCGTATTTGGCTTCTTCTTCAAATACACATGTAGATCATGAGTCATGGTTGATTGAATCAGGTGCATCCTTTCACTTCACTCCCCATAGGGAGTGGTTTTGCGAGTATGAGAAATATGGTGGCAGTGATGTCTTCCTAGGGGATGATAGGAAGGTCAGAATCATAGCACGTGGAAAATTTAAGCTGAAGTTGCAAGGTGGAAGGATTATAACACTTCCTGGTGTTCTAGACATTCCTTCATTGGCCAGAAATCTAATTTTTGTAAGCAAGATGGATGAGGCAGGTGTAAAAACAGTGTTTGAGAAATATACATGTAAGATGGTTCGGGGAGCACTGGTATTAATGTAGGGAGTTCGGATTGGAACTCTGTACAAGCTTTAGGGAAGCACTGTTATTGATGCGTGCAACAATTTTGTGGTTGCTGAAAGTGGAGCAGAAAGCCTAGCGATCTCTAGAGAAAATACCATGCTATGGCATCAAAGGCTTGGACATATTGGAGAGAAGGGCCTTCGGATAATTCATGGAAATGGTATGGTAGAAGATATGTCTAATTGTTCTTTGGATTTCAGTTTCTGTGAACATTATGTATATGGGAAGCAGAATCAGGTGAGTTTTCCTTCTATTGCTAATAGGGCAAACAAGATATTATAACTTGTGCACAGTGATGTGTTTGGACCTGTGTTGGTTCCATCACTGGGTAATTCTGTGTACTATGTTTCATTCATAGATGAATTCTCAAGGAATACATGGATATGTTTCTTGAGAAAGAAATTTGAAGTCTTTAACAAATTTAAAGAATTTAAGGCTCTGGTGGAAAACCAGACAAAGGAGCTGAGGATAGATAATGGTGGGGAGTTCTACAAGAAAGAATTTGAAGATTTCTGTAAGAAGTGTGGTATAGAATGATAGAAGACTACTCCATACACACCTCAGCAAAATGGAGTTGCAGAAAGAATGAACAGAATGTTGATGGAAAAGGCAAGAATAAATCTCAGTGGTACTGGGTTAGGACAAGAATTATAGGTAGAAGTAGTGGAGACTGCATGTTACTTGGTTAACAGATCACCTTCATCAGCGTTGGAGGATAAGACTCCACAAGAGGTATGGACAGGTAAGAAACCCTATCTTTCACATCTAAGGGTATTTGAATGTGATGCATATGTACATGATCCAAAGGAGAAAAGGATCAAGTTGGATAATAAATCTGAAAGGTGCATCTTTATTGGGTATAAGGATGGTTTAAAGGGTTACAAGCTTTGGAACCCAGAAACAAGGAAGGTTGTGTATAGCCGAGATGTGATGTTTAGAGAGGTGAAAGATGTTGTTAAACATGAAGTCCTACCAAAGGAAACTGAGAAGATAAAGTTTGAGCTAAAGGAGGATGAATCAGACTCTACAATAGAAGAAAACTCAGAAGAGGAAGAGCCACAAACTCTAGCTATGAGAATATTAGTTCAGGAAAGAAGGAAACCAGAAAGGTATAGTCCATCTGCTTTCTATTCAAGTTTTTCCTTGAATATAACTGATGATGATCCCAGAACTATCAGGGAGGTAGTAGATTCAGAGGATGGAAAACTGTGGAAGGAGGCCATGGTTGATGAAATGACATCCTTGCACAAAAATGAGGCACAAAATCTAATGGAGTTGCCAGTTGGAAGGAATCCCATCGGGAGAAAATGGGTGTTTAAGAAGAATATGAATGTAGAAGGAAAGTTGGAGAAATACAAAGCTCAATTGGTAGCAAAAGGTTATTTCCAGGTGCCGAGAATTGATTTTGGTGATATTTTTTCTCCTGTTTCCAAAGTTACTTCTATTGGATTACTTTTATCTGTTGCTGTTGCATTTGATTTTGAGATATAACAGATGGATTTTAAGACATCATTTCTTTACCAGGATCTAGAAGAGGAGATCTACATGAAACAATCTGAAGGCTTTATGGTGAAGGGGAAGAAATAACTAGTATGCAGGTTAAAGAAGCATTTGTATGGGTTAAAACAGTCACCAAGGATGTGGTATCAGAAATTTGATACCTATATACGGGGACTTGGCTTCACCAGAAGCAAGAAGGATTACTATGTTTATTTTAAATTAATTGGCGACCATGTTATTTATTTGGTCTTGTATGTGGATGATATGTTGTTGATTGGAAATGACAAAGAAATTATCCAAGATTTGAATACCCAACTGTTCTCCAAATTCAACATGAGGGATCTTGGTGTTGTGAATTGTATTTTGGGCATGGAAATTAAGAGAGATTGGACAAAGAGGAAGCTCTGGTTAAACCAGATGAAGTATGTCGCGACTATATTACAGAGGTTCAATATGCAGGATAGTAAACTGGTGAATGTTCCTATTTTTGTAGGTGTAAAGTTGTCTGCTGAACAGTGCTCCAAGAGACAAGAAGAAGAGGAGGATATGTCCCATGTTCCATATGCCAGTACAGTGGGTAGCCTGATGTATGAAAAGGGTCTGTACTAGACCATACATTGCACATGCAGTGGGAGTATTGAGCAGGTTTATGTCAAACCCAGGGAAGGAGCATTGGATAGCTGTGAAGAGGGTTTTCAGATATTTGCATGGCACTAGTGATTATGGCTTGTGCTACCAGGGAAGAATGGGATTGGAAAGAGTGTTAGACATTTGTGGTTTCATTGATGCAGACATGGATGGAGATATGGACCAAAGAAGATCTACAAGTGGGTATGTGTTTAGCCTATTTGGAGGTGCAGACAGTTGGATGAGTAAAATATAGTCTGTAGTGGCTCTTTCAACTATAGAGGTAGACTACATGGCAGCTACTCATGCAAGCAAGGAAGCAGTTTGGTTGTAGAGATTTTTTTTAAGTATGGGGTTGGTGCAGTGAGCTATAATGATAGAATATGATAGCCAAAGTGCAAATTTCTTCGCTAAGAACCCTGCTTATCATTCAAATACAAATCACATTAATGTTCAATATCAATTTGTGAGAGATATGGTTGAGGATAAAAGGGTGTTGCTGGTAAAGGTGGAAACTTTGAAGAATGTTGTAGATGCATTGATAAAGTCTATGAGCACTCAAAAGTTCTCTTGGTGTAGAGAAACAATGGGTGTTGCAGAGCTAGGATAATGACTAAGCTCTCCTGTGGCCCACCTGCGGAAAGAAAACAACAAGTGGGAGAATGTTGGGTATGTGTTATATTCTTTCCATGACTAGCCCCACCCGTTGTATGTTGTGTCGGGCGCAACAGGGGGGTCACAAGGGGGGCGACAATGCCCGGGAAATGTTTTTTTGTGTGTGCACCCCCCAATGTTTTTGTGCATGATTTTGCACATGGTTTTGGGGGATGATGGTTTTTGGCCCCTGGTATTTTGTAGATCCAGTCAAGGGAACTATGGTTATTTTCTAATACAGGGTTAATGGATTGGGGTTTATGTATGCTTCGGCATGTATATATATGTTTTGTAACACTAAAAGGAATATAATGAAAAATCAAGCTAATCGTCCTAATTTGAGGTCCATGGGAAAATCTCTATGCTTATCTGTTTTATGTTTTATGCTCTCTCTATTGTTTATTTTCTGCTTTAATATTCGTTTGTAGAAAATTTCTGTACAGGGTTAAAACCTACAGTTTTAGAAAAAAATTTCCAACTTTCAAGAAAGAGAGACTAGAATTTGACAACGCAAAAATGATGGATGAGGTTATCCAAAAGGCTCAAATCTACTACCAGCAGATCAAGAAAAAGGGGGAACCCAACAGAGGATGGCCAAAAAATAAGGGGAAGAGGAATTTTCAAAATGCCAAGAATTATAAAGCTGCTAAAAATAAGGGTGTATACAGGAAACGATTGAATGGACCTCCTAGAAAGAGTCAGCTGAAAAATCAAACAGAAAATGAAAACAAACATATGGAGACATATAGCAAACTAGACTCAAATCAGCCACAGAGGCCTCCTTTGCAAAGTTGGGGCTTCGGGAACCCTACTACTCTAAAAATTTCCCTCATCGTACCAAAGTGGAACTAACTGCTAATATTCACGAAGCCTCTACATTCGAGGAAGTGGTAAGGAATATCCGAGGAATCAGTGTTGTGTTGGAGGATCACGAGGCTAAGTAACAAACAAACATGGTGTAATTTGAAGGTAAATTAGCTAACCTCCATATATCTATTTTAATATATCGTGGTGCAATCTTGAGTTTTGTTAACTTGAAAGCAGTTAAACTATGTCAATTGGAAAGTGTCAAATTTAGGAATTCCTCGCTAGTGAAATTGGCCACAGGAGAAAAACAAAGGGTGGTTTCCAAGGTAGAGGATTGTTGTGTGAAATAGGAGGATAACAGATTAAAGTGACTCTAAGCATGTTGCCTTTAAGATCCTATGATATGCTAATTGGTATGGGTTGGTTGGAGAATCACTGGTCCTTATTAAATTTTAAAGAGAAGACTATCATTTTTCTTACTGACGAGGGTAGTAGGCAACAGATATAAAGAATTAAAAGGGGTGTAAAGTTGTGACCAATCACAACTAATAAACTAATAAATTGTATATGGAAGGGTTTTTAAATTTATGCAGTGTAGGTTGGATACACCAATTCTAAAGATAATATAACTTCTCTAGAAAATATACTAGTTATACTTGAGTTTGTTGATGTCTTTCTAGAAGAAATTTTGGGACTTGTGCCAAAGCGATACATTGTTTTTACTATAGAACTATGACGAGGAGAAACTTTGGTATAAAAAACTCCTTATCGTATGAGTATCCATGAGTTAACAGAGTTGAAAATAAAACTACAATAATTAATCGATAAGTGATATATTCATCCTAGCGTGTCACCTTGGGGAGCCTTGGTTTAGTTTGTGAAAAAGAAAGATGGTACTTTATGTTTATGTATCGATTATCGACAATTGAAAAAATGAACTATTAAAAACAAGTACCCTCTACCAATTTTTTTCACCAAGTGAATGGTGCTATCATGTTTTTAAAGATTGATTTATGGTCAGGTTATCATCAAATAAAGATATATACAAACCAGTGTGTCGAACCTGCTATGGTCATTATGAATTTGTTGTTTTACCCTTTGGCCTCACCAATTCTCTGAAAACATTTATGAGTTTGATGAATGGTAATTTTCACCTTTATTTGTATAAGTTCATCTTAATTTTCATTGATGATATTCTAATTTACTCAAAAAAATTAGAAGATCATAAGGAACATCTTTGGATAGTGCTGCAGACCCTAAGAGAGAATCAATTTTTTGCAAAATTTAGTAAATGTGATTTTTATAAGGAAAAAAATTATTATTTGGGGCATGCTATCTCCTTTGAAGGTCTAGATGTGGACCATGAGAAAATCAAACCCATCATGGAATGGTATGCCCCCAAGAACGTTTTAGATATAATATATTTTATGGTCTTGGCTGGGTATTATCGCCACTTTATGGAGGGATTATCTAGGACATTAGGGGAATTTTGAGGTATAAAATGGGCCTCCTAAGGAAATTATAAAATAATAGTGCAAATAATAATAAAATATTTGATTACATCATCAATTTTTAGAGGGAAAAAAGGAAAAACTACTTTTTCAACACATATTTTGAACTTATCTCCTTAAGGGTTTACTGAAATTTTGAGTGGGAATACTCATTGGATGCAAAATTTAATTCCTCATCCAGGGAGTACCCAAGTTTCATACTTTTGATGGAATTTTCTACATGAAAAATGAGAAATACATAAAAAATGAGATTGAAATCATGTTTTTTTATGTATTTATCATTTTTTGTGCAGTGGGGTCCATCAAAAGTATGCAACATGGGTACTCCTTTGATGACGAATTAAATTTTGAATCCAACGAGTATTCCCGCTTGAAATTTGAGCAAGCCCTTAGGGAGATAAGTTCAAAATACGAGTTGAAAAAGTAGTTTTATTATTTTATTATTTTTTAATCTTTGTATTTTTTTAATCCAAAAATGGTGAATCATTCCCCATGGTTGACATCATCATCTTGAATCTTATTGGTTCTTATAAATTTTATTTTAGTTGTACATTGTTCTTAGGAGGCCGATTTTAGACCTCAAAATTCCCTAATGATTTATTACGCCATAGTTTCCTCCTATTTTACAACCAAAATAAACTTTATAAGAACCAATAGGATTCAATATGATGATGCCAACCATGGGGGATGATTCACCATTTTTTGGGAAAAAAACTAAAAATATTTAAAAATAATAAAATAATAAAACTACTTTTTCAACTTATATTTTCAACTTATCTCCCTAATTTTTTACTCAAATTTCGAGTGGGAGTACTCATTAGATGCAAAATTCAATTATTCATCCATGGATTACCCATGTTGCATACTCTAGATTGACCCTGCTACAAAAAAAACTAGAAATACATAAACAAAAATGTGATTACAATCACATTTATTTATGTATTTGTCATTTTTCGTGTACCAGGGTCCATCAAAAGTATGAAACATGCGTACTCCTAAGATGAGGAATCAAATTATGGATCCAACGAGTGTTCCCTCTCAAAATTTGTGTAAACCCATAGGGAGATAAGTTGAAAATAGGAGTTGAAACAATATTTTTTTTGTTTTTTCCCTCTAAAAGTTGATGGGGTAATCTAATCTTATTTTATTATTTCCACGATTGTTTTATATTTTACTTAGGAGGCCCATTTTAGACCTCAAAATTCCCCTAATGGGAAGAGTGTTTAAGTGGGCAGAAGAATTCCAACACAACTTTGAACAACTGAAACACTTATTGATAACAACCCCCGTGTTAAAAATTGTGGATATGGATAAGTAGTTTACCATATGTACATATGCCTTCCAGGAGGGTGTAGGAGGGATTTTAAAGCATGAAGGTAGGGCTATACCCTATGAATCCTACAAGTTAAAAGAAATTGAAAAAATACACTCTCCCTATAATTTGGATCTAACTACGATTGTTTATTCCCTTAAGGTTTTGCGAAAATATCTATTAGGGAAAATATTTATGTTATTGGCAAATCATAGTAGTTTAACTAGTTTCTTTAAGAAACCCAATTTAAATGCCCACCAAACTAGGTGGATCACTTTGCTAAGTGATTTTTACTTTTACATAAAGCATCTAAAAGGGAAGGAAGTCGTGTGGCAGATGTGCTAAGTAGGAAGTTTCACTGTGTAAATTGCTTATAGTCAGGTGGAATTTGAATGTTCCAAGCAGATTATAGAAGCTTCTCTTAGAGACCCTGAGTACAAATTTTTATGGTAGAAAAGTAAAAAAAACACAAAATTCTGGACAACAGTTGGATTATAATGTAAATGATAACAATTTATTTACTTTTAATGGGAGAATATACGTTCCCAATCATTTAGCACTTAAGCAGTTTTTATTGGCTGAATGTCATCGAAGCCCATACACCGCTCATCCCAGATATGAAAAACTATTTTCTGTAATAAAAAATAACTATTTTTGGCCTAGTATGAGGAGTTATATTTTGGAATATCTAGTTAGGTTCGTAAAGTGTCAGCAAGTCAAGATGGAACACCAACACCAACTGGTCTACTTCATCCCTTACCTGTACCTAATGGAAGTGGGACACCATTACATTGGATTTCATAACTGGATTGAAAATATCCAAGAAGAAGAATGATTCTATTATTTTAGTGGTGGATAAATTGAGAAAAGTAACTCATTTCATCCCTGTCAAGTCCACATACCAAACTGTTCAAATTTCATGTGTATTTATGAGAGAAATATTTTGGTTTCACGAGATACTGAGAGTGATAATTTCCGATAGGGATCTGAAGTTTATATATGTGCTTTGGAAAGATATTTTTACCATATTGGGTACTCATATCCAATTCAACATGACATATCACCACAAATCGATGGGAAGAATGAACGGGTGAATCATGTGTTGGAGGACATGTTCTGCATGTATGTGATGGAAAAACTAACTAAGTGGGAGGAATACCTCTAGTTAGTAGATTTGTCTTATAACGATAATTACCGTGAATCAATAAAAATGAGTCCTTTTGATTTGTTCTATGTAAAAATGTGTCTAACTACTAATAATTGTAGCAATCCAAAATATAAGTTAATATTGGGACCTAATATATTAACAAATATGGCGCATGCAATAAAGAAGATGTGACAAAATCTAAAGGTTTCTCAAGATAGATAGAAATCCTACGCAGACAAAAAGAGAACATACAAGGAGTTCTATGTGGGTGACCATGTATATGTATGGGTTAAACCCAAAACAAGCACTTCGAGATGGACTGGTTGTGCAATGTTAGCACCCCGATATTGTGGACCTTTCCAGAGTTTCGAAAGGATAGGACCAATAGTATACAAAATTGCATTACCAAGCCACATAAAAGTCCATAATGTGTTACATGTATCCTTACTAAAGAAATATATATATGATTCCAGACACATCATAAACTGGCAAGATGTATAGGTAAAAATAAGATGAATTTTATGATGTCATTTTTTATTCAACGACTTGATAGAGATAAAACACAATGTTATGTTTGTAATGCAAGTTGAAATTGATGGAGAATTCCTGGTATAACCTCTACATATTTTAGATCAGAGAGAAACAATGTTACGTAGGTGAGATATCACCCAAGTTAAAGTGTAGTGGAAGCACTTTAGCCCGAAAGAGGCCACTTGGGAGGATGAAATATTAATGCGAAAAGCATACCCTAACCTATTTCAAGGGCAAGGTTAAACACCAAGGATGGTTTTTCAAACAAGGGGGGAAGATGTAACACCTCCTGTTATCACAAACACTTGTTGGTTATTGTGGTTTACTATAATTACAATCATCTATTTTGATAATGAGAATTTAATAGTTAGGCTTTGAGGAACTCCTGAAGAAACTCAAGAAAACATTATATATATATATATATATATATATATATATTGTTAGTTAAGATGGATGTGGATGAGAACTCTCTAAAGGGACCCTGAATGAATTTGTCCATCTTCCAAACAGTTGTGGCGGTTATGGTTCTGGGTTCTCTCATTCCCTATAGACAAATAGATCTTAGTGGGAAGAGAGGGGGTTCTTATTTTTTTTATTACTTTCTGGACAAGAGGGAAAAGAGACTCTGACCAATTACAAGGAGTGTAGCAGCACGCTGCATGTGGAGAAAACTCCCGAGCTAGGTTGGAACTAGCGGAAGACTCCACCATAGGCAAGAGTTTGTAAAAACTTTAGGCTTGACCTTGGGGAATGTCTTGATGTGTGCAAGTTGACTTCGAATGATCATTGTCACATTAACTATTCTAGTAGTTGGGGAAGCTCGGGGAGAGATTCAGATGTATCATTGGAAGGGAGGAGGGTGCTCTTCCGAATGAGTTACTTGACTATCTAATTATACTTAGATAAGTACCCTTAAATTTTATTTTATTTTTGTATTTAAATTCTTTGTGCTTGAAAGAGTTGTGTGCCTGAGTTTTTCAAATGTTTGTGTCTAAATTCCTATAATTATATTTGATGGGATTCAGGACAGAATACAGGTTTATTCATTATGAAACAAGAATGAAATATGCTTCTATATGAGTTATAAATCTACATGCATGATTAAGAGAGATATGTAGTATTGTTTAGTTCAATGTTGAAAAGAGTACCAAACCCTATAGAACAAGGTGGGAAAATGGGGTCTGGTATTGGGTGAATGGAGATAAAATGTAACCGGGTTAGGTTATTCCAACCAACAGGTGGGAACCTGACAACGAGACAGCCTAGTACCCTTAAAAATGAAAAGAAAAAATAAGAGCTTTGTGGGCCAGAAGAAACCAGGAAAGATACCCAGACTCCTCAACCTGAAGTCGATTATAGAAGGAGTGAGCATAAAATTTATTAACCATTACAAACCCCCGCCAATTAATACTTGAGATATATCATCATAATATAATTTTTATCCACTGAATACAAATAACAAGTGATAAATGGTGGGTTGCATAACCAAATACAAAGGAGAACTTCCTATACACTGAGCCAAAATGTAATAAGTAACAAAGAAATAAATATTAACATAAAAGGTTAATGAAAAACCAACGTTCTGGAAAACCCATATATTTACAATAGAGAAAAAGTGACCAATGTTTAAAAGGAAATATTTAATGTGTTTCAATTGACCACTATCATTTTCATAACATTTTCGCTTAACTTGCAACAAAATTTGAAAACTAAAAAAATGTCTTGCATAAAATAAAAGAGTACTATAAAACTAAATTACATGAAAATCTAATTTTCAACAGAAATCGAAGAAATTTTACAAGAGAAATTTAATGAACTTGTGATTTTGGCTATGTTCTACTAATAAATCACTCCATAGAGGAACCCATAAAATTTCCTGTTCGACCATAATTTACAGAAATGTCAACTAGCTTCAGGGTGTCCTTAACCTGGAGGAAATCTATAACAAGCCAAGATTTTGTATGAACAGGGGGTACAACCTGAAACCAAAATCATGTTGTATAACAATAAATAAACCCATTGAGATAAAACTCAAATTCTTTGGAGAACCTGGGGAGGAAATGCACCTGATTAATTTTCCCATGAACAAAAAAAAACTTGGTTTGAGCCCAAATCATCGAGTTGAGCAAAAAAATCCATACCTGCAACTGCCTGGAGCTTCGTTAAGTTATATATATACACACAGACAAATATGTAAACCTGGAAGAACTCTAAAATGCTAAGTTAGCCAAGAAATACATGAGGTAAAGTCCTTACTTCCATTGTCGAGAGCCAGAAGTGAACAATTGCAGAGCGGTGTCATGACACAGAGCGACAAAAGATTGAATTTCATCGACGAGGGTTTTGGAGGGTGTTACCCTAAACTCCCGACAAACAACTAGATTCATCATATCAGCGGTGGAATCAATGGTAAGGATGATTCCAGGTGTCCATCAGATGACGGAGTAAGCAGGCTTCAAGAAGAATTGTAAGGCCACACTTCCGTGGTGATAACTTCCTTAGTTTTTTGTTTAAACCATCATAGGTACGAGGCTTAATGTGTTTAATTCCATTATTGATCTCGTGTAGATGAAATTATAGATGTTAAATGTAACCCTTATTCCATATTAAAAGTTGGGCCCGTAATAGCCTCAAATACATAAAATAATCTACAAATTAGCTCAACGTTAACATAATATCTAAGACACCAAATGAATATAAATATTGTTTCCTGACGTGTCAAGCTGCCAATCCTAAATGGTATACTTTATTGGCAATTTTTTTTATATATATTGTTGTTTGGTAAATAAAAGTATGTGTACATGTTACAATCTGTCTTATGAGTAATATCATGTTATAATATCATGTTATAAAATATTATGCAAATTAGGAAATTGAAAGTTCAAAATTTAGTGAATGAAGCCAACAAAAAAAACCTAAATATATACTATCAATGATTAATAAAATAGAAATCAACCACAACCTTAAAAAAAAAACGGCAATAGAATACATTAATATACAAACAAACCGTTGAATAGTCATCCCAACTTAATTTCACGGTAATTAAATTTATTTTTCTTCTGTAAAAGCTACGAAAGCGAATTTTTCATTTCAATCTTGAGATGGAATATATACTTAAACTTCATCATTTTTATATTTCACTTCACAGGAACAAGGAGGAGAATAACATGCTACTACATGTTCTAATCAAATTTAATTATATTGATCATGGAACAACTGGAAAGGTCTTTTAATTTCCATCGGTCCATGAAAATTTCAGGGCTAAGTGTGAGGGGCGGATGGAATCTTTGCATATGCAGTATCTTGTGACATAAAGGGACCCTGTAATGAAAATAATAAGAATGAATAAATGTGGTGACTTTGTTGGATTGCCTTTTGTTTACATTAATGTAGATTGGTTTAGTTTCATATCTATCAAGTTTTCAAAACATCAAATCTTTCGAGTTGAAAATTTATTTTTGAGTGTAACTTAAAGAAAGGTTTGCATCTCAAGATATTTGATTTCTCTTAGCTCTTGATAAGCCTAGAATTAGTGAATCTATGCTATTTTTGAGAAACACACTAGTAACATATTTTAACTATAAGAAATTTCTTATTTTCACTTATTTTATATAATATATATTTAATACGTAAGAGCCACATATTTTAATGTGTCTCTCTCTATATATACAAAGGTACATTTAATATTTTTTGTTTTCTAATTATTAATAGTTTATTAATTGTTATATATCAAATGTAGTTTAAAATTTGAAAGAATTACAAACTTTTTTGAATTAGAAAGCACCTATTAATAGATTATAAAGAGTCTCTCACTCTTTATTTTCTTATAGTTTAATGTTAAAATATTTTAGTTAAAATGCATATTGAAATATTTGATGTACAATTCACATTAAACTTTTCTTTATTATTAATATTTTTTTAATTTTATATATCAAATCCATCTTAAAAATGAAATAAATTACAATTCCCTAATAATAGGAAGTGAAACTAGCACAACCACAATACTATATGCTGATAGGCGTATATGAAATAGATTAATGTGGTTGATATACGTCAATAGGCCTATATCCACCACCCACCACAATAATGATTGTAAGGTGTATTTTGTTAAAGAATTACTATTTATAATTATTCATAACTATATAAATAATAATAACCATAGTATTTTATATTTATATAATTATACTTGTTATGTTACATTATTTTGTATATTAATATAACATTTATTGTTACATTAAATTTTGATTTATAATAATAGTTATATTTAAAACTTTAATATAATTCACATACAACATAATAATAAAATTTAGTTCTTATTAATTATATGTAATTCATAATAATTATTATATATTTATGAATATAATTTTCAATATATTTACTTGTAATATATTAATAATATTAACTATATACATACTATATATGAAACTAATATATATATATATATATTATTTAATAAGAAAATATATAATAATAATATATTATTAAATTTTGTCAATATATGAACCGTTATAACTCAAACTATAATATAATTCAAATATAACATAATAATAGTATTTAGTTATTATTTATAACAAGTATATATCTATTATCGATATCGCCAATAATTTTTATATATTTATTAATATAACTCTTAGTATCTTTCAAATCTTTATTTTAAGTAAATTAAAAATATCAACAAAACTCAAGGGATTAATAAACACACGTGATTATTAATATTATAAACTAAAATGACTAATAAACCAAAGAATTTAATATTATAAATACAATCAATTAGTAAATCCAACTGATTAATATTAAACCCTATGAAAAATATTTAACACTTAATATTGGGGTTTAATAAACCTAAGGGATTATTATTATTCTAATAGACCAAATGGATTATTAATATTAGAAACATGGTGGATCAGTAAAAATTATAAATATAAGTACTAATATTATAAACACAAAAGATTAATAAATCAAAGGAATCAATAAACTGAGAAAACTAATATTAAAAATCCAAACGATTAATAAACCAATCAAAATAAACATAGTTGACCATGGCCCAATTTCATATTGAGACAACCTTTGTCGCAATGCAACATTCCACCATGTCTGATTTTCATATTGACAAAATATTTGTCACAATGTGACAATCGACCATGGTTTACCATTATTATAAGCACACGGGATTTATATTAAACCCAATGGTTAATATTATAAAACCTATGAATTATTTATACCCTTGGAATATGAACCTATGAATTATAAAACCCAAGGAAATAATAAGCCCAATGGATTAATAATAAAAACCAAGGGTTTATAAACCCAAGGGAATAATATTAAACATAAGAGATTAATATTATAAACCCTCAAGTATATAAACACATAGATAAATACTATAAACCATGAAATAAATATGGTTGACCATGCTTGATTTAAACATTGAGACAATCTTTGTCACAATCTGATGTTGGAGCAAGGATGACTATGGTTCGCCATTGTTGATTTTCATATTGACACAATCTTTGTCACAGTGTGACATTGGACCATGGTATACCATGATCGACTATGTATGACAATGACTCACAATGATTGGCCTTGGTTTATTTTCATATTGAGACAATATTTGTCATAATGTGACATTGGACCATGGATTAATATTAGATTGTAGGACTAATATTTAACCCTTAATATTGGGATTTAACAAACCCAAGGGACTAATATTACCAAGCCAAATAATTAGAAAACTCAAGGGATCAATGTTATAAACCAAATGGATCAACAAACCCACGGAATTATTAATATTATAAACAAAAAACATTAGTAAACCTAAGGGATTATTAATATTATAAACCCAATATATTAATATTATAAATACAGAATATTAATAAACCCAAGCGATTAATTAATCCAAAGAATCAATAAACCCAAAAAACTAATATAAAAACCCAAGAAATTAATAAACCCTAAGAATTAATATTTTTAACTTAAGAGATTAATAAACCCAAGGGATTATTAATATTATAAACCAAAAGAACTAATATTCCCAAGGGTTAAATATTATAAACCCAAGGAATTGGTGAACCAAAATGGATAAATATTAAACCTAAGATATTAATATTATAAACCTTTAGATGCATATTATAGATCATGAACTAAACATGGTTTACCGTGCTTGATTTAAACATTGAGACACTCTTTTTCAGAATGTGACATTGGACCAAGGATAAATATGGTTGCCCATGGTTGATTTTCATAATGAGACAATCATTGCCACAATGTGACATTAGACCATGGAAGACCATGATCGACTATGGTTGATGATAATTCACAATGGTTGACCATGGTTTATTTTCATATTGAGACAACCCTTTTCATAATGTGAAAAGGGATGATGGATTAATATTAAATTGTAGAACTAATGTTTAACCCTTAATATTGGGATTTAATAAACCTAAGGGTCTAAAATAACCAAATGATTAATAAAGCCTAGGAAATAATATTTTAAACTCATGAGATTAATAAATCCAAGGGATTAAAAGACAAACAAAAGGAATTTTTAATATTATAAACTTAAGGAACAAATAAACCCAAGTGTTTAATATTATAAATGCAAGGAATTATTAAACCCCAAGGGAAAATATTATAAACCTAAGGGATCAAAAAACACAAGGGATAAATATTAAAAACATAAGGGATTAACAAGGCCTCAGAATTGATATTTTAAACCCAAAGGATTGAAAAAACCACATGAATACTAATATTATAAGCCCAAGGAATCAATAAACCCCAAGGTTTGTTAATATTATAAACCCAACAAGTTAATAAATTGATTGGATAGACATTATAAACCTGATATTTAATCCTTAATATTAGTGTTTAATAAACCTAAAAAATTAATATTACCGACCGAAAGAATTAGAAAAATCAAGGGATTAATGTTATAAACCAAATATGTCAACAAACCGAGGGAATTATTAGTATTATAAACACAGTGCAATGGAAGCACTTCAACCACATTGGTAAACCTAGGGGATTATTAAAATTCTAAACCCAACAGATAAATATTATAAATACAAATGATTAATAATCCAAAGACTGATCCAGGTGGATATTGGTGGTCACCCGCCTATTCCACTTGGGGCCCCACCATTATCTCTTTCATTTTTTCAGTTTCGGCACAACCTACTATTTTTAGCAGTTTTTCGCGTCTTGAACTTCCGAAGCCGTTTTGAGGCCCTAAACGACGTTTTTTGGGAAAACGGAGAGCAACATGGGTCCATAGACCGATGTTTCTCATTCAAAATTTGTAATCCTCGAATAGATATTTCTAACGAGGTATGGTACGTGTCAAACAGAGATCGTATGCCAAAGTTACGCCCCTAGGAAGTTGAAACACCAATTTACCCAAACGGGGCCCATAGTTTTGGCGCTTCATCTCCTAGGGTTAGGGTTTTGGCTGTTTAGGATTTCCCATTGTTTCTAAATAATAAATAGGCTCTCGAGCCTCATTGTAACTCAGTTCAGAGGCCTGTAGCCGCCACATCTCTTCTCAGAGATAGCTACCAGCGCCCTAGCTAGTTTTATTTCCATTCTGTCTGTAAGCAAATTTCAGTTCTTTGATATTAATGAAATGAAGTGTTATTTCCGTTGCATCTCTGTATTTATGGCTATATGTTTATTCTGTTGTGTTCCTGAATAAATCTAGATTAGTGGTATTAAATCGGACTGCTTTTTCTCGATCCTTCTTACGTCCCTCAACGAGGGTCCGGGTATATGGAGTTAGGGCCGGATCCGGTGGAGTTCTGCGCACTGCACTTCGCAACCTCGAGCGTACACCCATAGGGATGAAAAGGTTTTCACAGGAGCAGGAGATCCTATCAAAATATTGCTCAAGGAGGCCCCTGAAAACAAAGGAACGTGATGATGGAATTTACTTGTGATTCCCTACAACTGGCCGCTCTCGGTTCGACGGCTGAAAGATCTCGCATCTAGTGTACCACTGGAGGGGTAAAAGCGACTCCTTTTAAGGTGGGCTGCTAAATTTTTGACATTCCCATATTTGAGGGCTGTACAGATGTAGATGCTGCATTAGCTGTGGTTGAATCTATTAGAAGGATATTTCTCGGTTCATGACTTTTCTGACAAGGAGAAGATTATTTTTGCACTCATCAAAGCTGCCCCCCATGTCAAGGACTAGTGGGAAACCCACTGTGAGAAAAAGGTTGAGACAGAACCCTCTTTGTTCTCGGCCGTACCCACTTGGAATTCTTTCCGAGATGCCATCAAGGAACAATACTATCCCGTGGGGAGCTATGAGGACAAGTACATACAATGGACCACGCTGCGATAACAAAGGGCTCAGGATGTGCATGAGTTGACGAAATTTTTCCATACCCTGCGCACCAAGTTGGGTATCAAGGATTTAGAGAAACATCTGGTGCTAAAGTATCACAGTTTTCTGCACAGATAAATTCAAGAGGAAATGGAGTTCCTCAACATCTCCTCGCTTGGCACAACATACCAGTATGCTCCCAAGATTGAGCAGAAATTCAAATAGAAGAAGTGAGACTTTGGATCTGCGAATCAAAAGCAAGGGAAAGGTGCTCCCAAACTGAAAAACAAAGGACAGAGCCAAGGCATGGCGACTGAAGACAACCTGTCGAAGCCACAAGCAAAGAACAACACTGCAAAGCCAAATAAGGACATGGGAAAGTGGTGTGAGTTCCATAAGAGCTCCACTCACAACACAAGTGAGTGTCAGGCCAAGTAGTCACTGGTGGCTGAGATGCTGGCTTCTGAGTCAGATGCATGCTCCGACTTCAAATCAGAACTTGACAAGGGGAATGACAAAGGGAAACAGATTATTGATGCGAAGCCCAATGCCATTGTTGCCACTATGAAGATCCAGAAGGAGGAACCGGAAGATCCAGAGGAGTAGGAACGTCTCTTCCACTCCCAAATGTGGGTAAAGGGCTCCCCGATATAGTTTATTATTGAAAATGGGAGCCAAAAGAACCTCATTTCAGTAGATACCATGAAGCTGTTGGGCTTGCTGACCACAGCTCACCCACATCCATACACCATCGGGTATGATTTATTATGTGACGTTGCTCCTATTGATGTTTTTAATGTATTATTAGGACAACCATACTTGTGGAAGTGTCATGCTGTGTATGAGTCTCGGCCTCGCACTGTTATTGTTACTTTGGGAAATAAGTTGTACAGGATACCAGAGGTACCACCTCCTGCCGCTATCTCTTTGGTTACTACAAAACAATGCGGTAAGCTCATTTCCCAAACCAGGAAATTTTTTTTCTTGATGATCCGCCCCGAGGGCAAGAAGAAGACAGTGGCCATGACCTCCAGACAGGGCTCCTCTGGATGACAACAACAAATGGATAAGGTTATGGAGGAGTATGGGGACATCTTCACCTCACCCACAGGGGTTCCTCTGCACTGTCAGGTCAAGAACCCAATTGATCTAACCCTAGGTGCACCGCTACCCAATGGACCGATATATCGGCGCTCTGTTGTAGATAACGATGAAATCAAGAGGTGAATTCAGGAGTTGCTGCAGAAAGGTCACATCTGACCAATTTCATCGCCCTGTGGGAGCCCGATCATGTTGGTACAAAAGAAGGATGGGACGTGGAGACTCTGTATTGACTATCGGGCACTGAACAAGATCACTGTCCGGAAAAGGTACCCGATCCCACGGTTTGATGACCTTTTGGACCAACTCAAAGGTGAAAAATATTTCAGCAAGATTGACTTGAAGTCAGGGTATCACCATGTACCAATTGAACCCTCCGATGTGTGGAAGACTGCCTTCAAAGCCAAGGAAGGCATTTTCGAATGGCTGGTCATGCCTTTTGGGTTGACGAATGCTCCCGCAACCTTCATAAGGATGATGGATGACATCTTGAGGCCATTCACCAACTCATTTGTAATGGTGTACTTGGATGACATTCTAATCTTCAGCTAGACTTGGGAAGAGCACCTTCACCACATCTGACAAGTCCTCCAAACACTGCGGCAACACAAGTTGTGTGCCAATTTGGAGAAGTGCACTTTTGGCATGACCTGGGTTCAATATCTAGGATACATTATTGATGAAATGGGGGTGCATGTGGATATAACCAAGATCCAAGTCATTCAGGATTGGCCAGCCCCAACCACTATAATAGAGCTTCGTAGCTTTTTGGGTCTTGTTAATTTCTACTAGAGTCTCGTGTTGGGATTCTCTCATATCACTTGGCCCTTGAGTCAAGTCACCAAGGGAGGAGCGAGAGCAAATTTATTTTGGTCGGAACCTCAACAGAAGGCATTCACAGAATTGAAAAATCTCCTCTGTTCTGCCCCAGTGCTCACTTTACCACACTTGCAACAGCCATTTGAGATCGAGACAGATGCCTCTGACTATGCTATCGGGGCAGTTCGTACTCAACAAGGACATCCAGTGGCATATCATAGTGAGACATTGTCTGACACAGTTCGCAAGTATCCTACTTATGACAAAGAAATGTATTCCATTGTGCAATCTTTTCGACAATGGAAACATTACATTTTGGGGAAGGAAACAAAAATCCACACAGACCACCAGCCCCTACAGTTCATACAGACACAAGGGAAGTTGCAGAATGATCGCCATCAGAAGTGGTCCACATATCTGCAACAGTTTCATTTGAACATAAAGTACAAGAAGGGTAGCACCAATAATCTTGCAGACTGCCTCATCTGACCACCGATCGTGGCGCTCACCACCGTGCTCAACTCTTGTGGGCACGAGACTTATGATTGGCTACCTCTCTATGAGAGTGACCCAGAATTCGGCCAGACTTACAAGGCACTCTTCGGGGGTATGAAAGTTCCAAATTTTCACCTCCAAGATGCACTTTTATGTCACCTGGGACACCTTTGTGTTCCGTCAAGCAAGCGTGCCAAGATGATATGGGAAGCACACTACAGTTAATTCGCTGGGCATTTCGGGGTCAAGAAAATAGTAGCAATCATGCAGAAGTATTTATATTGGCCAAACCTTCGAAAGGATGTCGAGAAGCACATCAAATCCTGCACTGCTTGTGCCATTGCCAAACCGACCATCAAGAAGCAAGGCCTATATACTCCGCTACCTACTCCTAGTCAACCTTGGGAATCCATCTCCATGGATTACATGTCGGGCCTGCCTTCTACTAAATAGGGAAATGACTGTGCTTTCGTGGTCGTCGACAGATTCTCGAAGATGGCCATTATGGCAACCTACAAGAAGAATATCACAGTAGAAGCCACTACTAAACTCTTCTTTGAATGGGTGTGGGTGCACTTTGGGAACCCACAATCTATCATATCAGATCGGGATAGCAGGTTCCTCAACACATTTTGGTCCAGCCTCTGGTCAATGTTGGATACCATGCTCACCAAGTCCACAACTTTCCATCCCCAAACAGATGACCAGACATAGGTCGTCAACAGAATGATTGTACACATTCTGCGCATGTACAATTCAAAGAATCCACGCACATGGGACAAGAGCCTCCCCTATGTAAAACATAGTTATAATCGGGCTCTCCATAGTTCAATCGGCCATAGCCCCTTTCAGGTGGGCTTGGGATTCTAGCCACTATGTCCCATTGACGTAGCCATGCCATTTGCAGCTGCTCAGGCTGATTCAACTCATGTCCAGTATGAAGTTGACAAAGCAAGTAGCTTGATCGAGCGCATTCAACACATCCGCAAATAGGTTCATGATATATTGGACAGAGCCAATGCCAAGTAGAAGCAACACCAGGTGCCACACAACTTCCAGGTGGGCAACAAAGTATGGCTATATTTGCAGAAGGAGCGCCTCACTGGACCCCACTGCAAGCTTTGCCCACTTCAATATGTGTCGTACACCATCACCAAGGTTTTAGGGAACAATGCCTTCGAGCTCAGTATTCCACCATTCCTTGGTCTGCACCCAGTCTTCAATGTGGATCGCCTTCGTCCTTACTTCCCACCTCTACTGGACACCTTGAACATTGCAGAACAACTCACACCAACAGAGTTAAACCCAGACTACATGGAACAAGCCACCACAGATTGTATCATGGACATGAAAATCAAGAACACTCTCCAACAAAAGATCCAATTGTATTGGGTTGTCAAAGCTAGCCAACTCCTGTACCAAGGAAAGTGGTTCACCAGGGACCAAGTTCAGTAGAAATTTCCTCATCTCATGGAGGAACTTAACGTAATGGGGACCATTTCTTCCTAAGGGGGGATTATTGGTATCAGGTTTAGGTTACAAATACATGGGAATGAGGGTTTGAAGCATATTTCAGTTTCAATTTTTGGCAACAATCTTCAGCAAACTCCATGAATTTCTTGGGCGGTTAGTTTGAAGATCATATCTGAAAATTTTGGTGAAAATTTTACAAAATAGAAGACCAGATCTAGATTCCTTGCAAAAAAATACCCAAATTCAAAAAAAAAATCGGCCGAATTGGAGTTTGAATGAGGGAGATATCGCTAATTCTAAATCAGCAATGTTGCAAAAAATGTTCTGACGACAATTCATGGACGATGGTTCTCCCATCATTTTTCACAGTTTTCAGTGCAAAATTTCAGATAAATGGCTATATATCTGAGCTTCGCTTGAAAAATCACCCAAGTTCAAAAAAAAATTGGTCGAATTGGATTTTGGATGTGGGAGTTATCGTTGATTTAAAATCAACTATTTTTTTAGAAATTTTATGACGGCGAGACAGTTCTAGCGCGAATCTGAGCATCTAGAGTCTCCAAATAGCAGTTTTAAACATATAAGAAGATGCAGAATGATCATTCCATTTACAAAAGCGAGTTATAATAAATATTCTGAGTTATATTGACCGAGTTATGCTCATTTTAAATCTGGAGTAGCATTCGGAGCAGGTTCCCTTTGGAGACGTGCCCTCCCACCCCGCTTTAGTAGGCACCTGCTTCACATTCATCAGTTTCAGCATAGCAGTATTCAGCTTGGGTTATTTGGAGATGTTCCCTCCCACCCCAAGCTATGTAGGCACCTGCTACTTCATCAACAATCAACATCACGGTTATGGGTCAATCGCACAAAATCCTTCTCATCGAAGTCCATTTGCTAGGCTGCACATTGTTAGTCACACAATTGGTCACAAGAATTACAGGGTATCTCTATCCTCAAATCTTCATTTGTCATGGTTTTGGTTCATCCACAAACCCACACTTCATCGAAGTCCATTTTCTAGGCTACACACTGTCAATATCACAGTTGGTCACAAACATTATAGGGTATCTCTATCCTCGGGTCTTCGTTCATCACGGTTATGGGTTAACTACACAAAAACATTCTCTTCAGTGGCTCTTCATATTGAAGAAAGGCTTCTCAGGAGGGAACTTCATGCAATGGGGACCATTTCTTCTTAAGGAGGGAGGAATGATCCGAATGGAAAATGGCATCAACCCATGGTTTCATCTACCCATGTTATCCATCCACCCATGGTATTGTAAATGGCATCGACCCATGGTATTCATCCACCCATGATATTTATTCACCCATGGTATTGTAATTGACCCATGGTATGTATCCACCCATGGTATTCATCCACACATGGGATTTACCCATGGTATTGTAAGTGGTATCTACCGATGGTATTGGCCTATGGTATCTACACATGGTATTGTAACTCAAAAAAGGCTATAAATAACAAGTCTCAGTTTGTAAAAGGACAATTTTTCCACCACAATGTAGCTTCTAAAGTTATTCTCTATTTTAATAAAACTAGTTTCTTTGTGGTTTTATTTTTTGTGTTCTCTTTTTTTTCTGGCATTCTAATTTTGCAGATCTTATCAGATCCATTTCAACTTACTATTTTTAGCAGTTTTTTGGGTGCTGAACTTCTGGAGCCATTTTTAGGCCCTAAACAACGTTTTTTGGGAAAACAAAGAGCAAAGTTACGCCCCAGGGAAGTTGAAACACCAATTTACCCAAACGAGGCCCATAGTTTTGGCGCTTCATTGCCTAGGGTTAGGGTTTTGGCTGTTTAGGATTTCCCATTGTTTCTAAATAACAAATAGGCCCTCGAGCCTCATTGTAACTCATTTCAGATGCCTGTAGCCACCACATCTCTTCTCATAGATAGCTACCAGCACCCTAGCTAGTTTTATTTCCATTCTGTCTGTAAAAAAATTTCAGTTCTTTGATATTAATGAAATGAAGTGTTATTTCTACTGCATCTCTGTATTTATGGTTATGTGTTTATTCTGTTGCATTCTTGCATACTATCAGGTATCAATAAAAACATAGATGCAGTGGAAATAACACTTCATTTCATTAATATCAAAGAACTGAAATTTGCTTACAGACAGAATTGAAATAAAACTAGCTAGGGCACTGGTAGCTATCTTTGAGAAGAGATGTGGGGGCTACTGGCCTCTGAACTGAGTTAAAATGAGGCTCTAGGGCCTATTTATTATTTAGAAACAATGGGAAATCCTAAACAGCCAAAACCCTAACCCTAGGAGATGAAGCGCCAAAACTATGGCCCCCGTTTGGGTAAATTGGTGTTTCAACTTCCTAAGGGCGTAACTTTGGCTTACGATCTCCGTTTGACGCGTACCATACCTCGTTAGAAATATCTATCCGAGGAATACAAATTTTGAACAAGTAACATTGATCCATGGACCCATGTTACTCTCCGTTTTCCCAAAAAATGTCGTTTAGGGCCTCAAAATGGCTCCGGAAGTTCAGGACCCAAAAAACTGCTAAAAATAGTAAGTTGTGTTGAAACTGAAAAAATGAAAGAGACAATGGTGGGGCCCCAAGTGGAATAGGTGGGTGACCACCAATATTCACATGGAGCAAAGACATCAATAAACCCAAGGAATCAATAGACCCAATAAACTAATATTAAAAACTCAATCGATTAATAAACCCTAAGAATAAATATTTTAAACTTAAGGATTAATAAAACCAAGGGATTATTGATATTATAAACCCAAGGAACTACTAAACCCTAAAATAAACATAGTTGACCATGGCCCATTTTCATATTGAGACAACCTTTGTCACAATGCGACAATCCACCATGTTTGATTTTCATATTGACAAAATATTTGTCACGATGTGACGTTCGACCATGGTTTACCATTATTATAAACAGAAGGGATTTATATTAAACCCAAGGGTTGATATTATAAAACCTATGAATTATTTATACCCTTGTAATTTGAACCCTTAGATCAATAAACCCAATGAATTGATATTACAAACTCAAGGAATAATAAACCCAAGGGATTAATACTAAAAAAAAAGGGTTTATAAACCCAAGGGAATAATATTAAACCTAAAAGACTAACATTATAAACCCTTAAGTATATAAACCCTTACATAAATGCTATAAACTATGAAATAAACACGGTTTACCATGTTTGACTTAAATATCGAGACATTTTTTTCTCATAATGCGACATTGGACCTAGGATGACAATAATTGACCATGGTTTATTTTCATATTGAGACAATATTTTTCACAATGTGACATTCGACCATGGTAGATCATGATTGACTATGGTTGACAATGATTGACAATGGTTTACCATGGTCTATTTTCATATCAAGACAAACTTTTTCATAATGTGACATTATACCATGGATTAATATTAAATTGTAGGATTGATATTTAACCCTTAATATTGGGAAATAACAAGCAACGGGACTAATATTACCAACCCAAATAATTAGAAAACTCAAGGGATCAATGTTATAAACCCAATGGATCAACAAAACTATGGAATTATGAAAATTATAAACACAAAGCATCAATAAACCCAAGGGATTATTAATATTATAAACCCAACATATTAATATTATAAATACAAATTATTAATAAACCCAAGATATTAATAAACCTGAAGAATCAATAAACCAAACAAACTAATATAAAAAACCCAAGAAATTAATAAACCCTAAGAATTAATATTTTAAACTCAAGAGATTCATAAACCCAAGGGAATATTAATATTATAAGCCAAAAGAACTAATAAACTCAAGGGTTTAATATTATAAACCCAAGGAAGTGGTGAAACCAAGGGATCAACAAACCCAAGGGATCAATATTAAAAAAAAAAAGGATTAATAACACCTAGAAATTAATATTTTAAAGGCAAAGGATTGATAAACTCACTTGTTTATAAATATTATAAACCCAAGCGATCAATCAATGTTAGGGATTGTTAATATTATAAACCCAAAAAATTAATAAACTAAAGGGATAGACATTATAAACCTAATGGATTAATATTAAATCCCATGACCAATATTTTACCCTTCATATTAAGGTCTAATAATATTAATATTATAAATAAAAATTATTAATAAACCGAAGCGATTAATAAACCCAACAAAATAATATAGAAAAACCCAAGAACTTAATAAACCCTAAGAATTAATATTTTAAACTCAAGAGCTTAATAAACAGAATGGATTATTAATATTGTAAACCAAAAGAACTAATAAACCCAAGGAATGAAACCTAGGAATAATTATTTTAAACACAAAGGATTGATAAACTCACATGATTATTAATACTATAAACCCAAGAAATCAATCAACCTTAGGGATTATTAATATTATAAACCCGTCGAATTAATAATTTAAAGGGTTGTTCAATTTCGCCATCATTGCAACCAAAAAAATAACATTGAAATTAAAAAAAAAATTGTTGTCTTTACTTCAAAAATTTCCACTAAAAAAATGGACTTGGAACACTCCATCAAAATTCATTTATCAAACAGCCTCTTCCAAAACACAACCATACCGACAACAAAAGGAACACAAATTGAAATCAATAGGATAATGACCAAGATACTTAAAAATATCCAACCAATCCCTTCTTGTTTTCCTCCCAGACTCCCTCAGGTGCACATGTAAAAAGCATTTTACATTCGTTTGCATTTCATCTAGCACACGAAGATGCTCATTAATAAAATCAGGATGGAAGCCATGTTTTCTATCAAAATTGTTCTGAAGATATGAAACAAAACTTATTTCTCTAGAAATATTTTCAATCGCTCCATTATAATAGATGTCATCATTATTATACACATTTGCATTTTAAAGGAAAAATGACAAAAAAAAACTAATACACACACACATGTAACATAACATAATACCCCATTTTTATTAATGTTAAAAAAATTAATGTTATAAACCTCATGCTATAAAATAACCTAATGCTACATGAACCAAATGATATAAAAATTATACAAATATAAACCTCATTAACAATACATATTGTATACATGAAATGAGTGATAAAATGAAATGAGTGATACAGCCCTTACTACAATAGTCAACAAGATTCACAATTTTGTAAGCTTAATGTTTAAAATCAAATATTATTAATGTTAGTAATATTATATTTGTATTTAAATTAATGTTAATGTTTATATTAATAGTATTTTTTAATATTAATATTAATGATTTTGTTCAATATGAATACTAATATTAAACTCATTTGTATTATTACTAAAAAACTTAATAATAATCAAAGTCGCATAGGGTGCATAGGTCGCAAAGGTTACTAAGTCGCAAAGTCACATAGATAGCAAAGTCGCATAGGTCACAAGGTTGCAAAGTCGCAAAGTCACAAAGTTTCATAGGTCGCAAAGTCGCATATGTCGAATTGGTCGCATAGGTCACAAAGGTTGCATTCCACCACTCGGTCACTCCTATAAAATGGAAAAATCAACCAATTTGAGAGACGCTTCAACAACAGTAGACAACATCCTTGACTCGACCAACAAATATCCTGAGCTCCAGATACTATTCCAAAGAAGGATTGGATTATGACACAAAATGATAAAGTAAAGCTACACATGAGAGTCCAATATTTGGACAAGCTAGCCAAGGATGTAAACATGGTCATATATTCATAAGATAAACTCCTTAGTGGGTTATATTGACGATCAAAGTCCATCACACTCCTTACATCAGGTCACTAGCAGCACCTACGGAATGGGAGGAATTACTACAATTAATACAAGGATTTCTCGACCCAATCAGACAAGCTTCCAACTCCTACGACTTGTAGGTGACAAGAGATAGAATCACACAGTATGTGGTTGAGTCGGTTAGGATTCACACCAAATTTTCTACCTTATCAAAATAAATCAATGCCATGAAAATCACGTTGAATCGAGATGCCCTTGAGTGCATGCACAGACACGAGGAATACATGCCTCAACTAGTCATGATAGATACATACTACAAATCATGGCAGACCTATCTAGGGGAGCATCAACATATTGACATTATGGCCTTGTCAATCACCGAATCATTAGATCAGGGTCAATTCATGAGAAATACTATCTCATTTTTTGTTGCACAACATGGTAGGTTAAGGAAAATTGAATCAGAACCTAACAGAAAGATAAGAGAGTCCATAGGTCACAATCAACCCTAGATCACAATAAACACTAAGTCGCAATCAAACCTGGGTCACAATCTCCCTTAGATCGCAACATCCCCTGGGTCGCACTCTCCCTTAGGTCACAATCTCACTTAAGTCGCAACCTTTCATTAGTCATAATCTCCCTTAGGTTGCAACTTCCCTTAAGTTTCAATCTCCCTTATGTCGCAACTTCCCCTTGGTCGCAATCTCCCTTAGGTTGTAACTTCCCCTAAGCTACAATCTCCCTTACATTGCAACTTCCCCTGGGTCACAATATCCCTCAAGTTGCAACTTCCCCTAGGTTGCAATCTCCTGTAGGTCGCAACTTCCCCTAGGTCACAATCTCCCATAGGTCATAATCTCCCTCAGGTCGTAATCTCCCTTAGGTCGCAATCTCCCTCAGGTCGCAACTCCCCCTCAGTCGCAAGTAAGCCAAAGAGTTGGGCAAGACCAAAGGTCACAAGAAACCTAAGAGTCATCTCGGCTTATATTACATATTTTGGTGATTTTGCAGTGGAATTTTTTGGTTTTGGACCTTCAAGATAGGCACATTGTTGCTTATTGAATGTATTCCTTTTGATGAATACAAAGAAGTGTTATTTGATCTCATTATTGAATTTAAAAGAAGTCCCCTATGTGGTTGTGATATGGATGTGGTCCCTTCAAATGAATGATGTTTTCTTCAAGTATTGGTGCACATTTCTACTCATGTATTCTCTTGTGTTATGATCTTTCTTAAAACACATGGATGGTATATGATGCTATAACTTTAAGGATATGTTGATGAATTTCTTTTTCAACATTTAATTTAACTCTATATTGGAATGTGTGTGGATTATAAATGAAATTCTTAGCCGTTTTGAATTGTTTCTCATTTTTTAAGTGAATATTGTTATAAGTGTGATATTCATAATGTTTTGCTAACAATTCTTTTCATAAGTTTCATGCTTTAAGTTCCACTTTTCTATTCACGGTATCATGTTTCATAGGGCGTTCGCCAATCAATGATTTATGTTCGTTCAACATCCGTGCATTTCTCTTTTCAGTGACTTCACATCCCTGTCTGAAAACCATATTTACCAACTTAATGGAAATCTGGCCTACATACTGAATGGGATTCTTAACCCAAATGGTGTAGAGTCTAATTTGGTTCCTGCACTAGGGAGATCCCCTTACTATTGGTGAGACATTTTCAACCGTCAACAGTTTTGGTGCTAGAAGTAGATCCAGAAGACAATCTGAGCCCTTAAAGCCTGCAATTTAGTCTACTATATGTAAATGGCTCATCCCCAAATCATCCTTCTGAGATTTTTATCAAGTTTATCTATTTTTCAATGCCTAATACCCAATGAACCTCTCTGATACTTGTCTTAGTTGAAGTTCGATGGTGAAAATGGAATTTTCGTACCCGAGCACCTTTCTGATTTTCTTGAGTTTTGTCAATATTACAAAATTGATAATGAGGAGTTTTCTTGTGTGATTTTCTCCCTCAACCTTGAAGGACATGTCAAGAAATGGTGCCACACAATGCCAACAACTTCCATCCATTCATTCGAGCAGCTCATCGATGAGCTTCAACAAGATTTTCACAGGTATGATTTTGAATATGTATTAATAAGGATAAATGAGATCAGAATGAAACCTCATGAATATTTAGAGGATTTTGCTATTAGATTTGTTCATCCTTGTTTTGAGTTCCCTGAATGAGATGTCGATTGGGCATATTTAGTTGAACAGTTTCAACATGTGCTTTTTGTTTCACTGTAACACCTTCGATTTGAAACAAATCCCGATCCTTATGGATTTCATGATAATCCTCAAGTTACTAACTTTCCAAATTATGTCCCAAAAATTTCTTGCCCATCTCTCCAAGTCTGGAACAACTTCAAGCCTCCAAGAAGGAACTTACCATTTGTGATATTTCTCATCCTCCTCCTAATTTTCTACCTAATCGAGTTTTGGTCACAAATAGTTTAAGTGATGAAAGATGCTTGTAGGGAAATGAACCATATTGTATCACCTACGCATCTTCTATACTCCCTGTTAGATAAATAATTCAAAAAAAAGTTGATTTAACATCTCTCCATGCTAATGAAACCAATCTCGAGTCCATTGAACATATGCCTGGGTCTAGTCCTAAAGCTCATTCACCTATCGGCAATGACTTGGCCTTTGTCTCGAATGAACTTGATTGTCTTGTAAAATCCATGCACCATGACATGCATGCAGGTTCATTGTTCCCTTTGGATGACACTAATGTGCGAGATGAAAGTCCTAGTACAATTGGTACCCCCTCATCTAAATCATTTCATCCATTATTCCCTGATTCATTTCTTAAATCTACAACACCAGTGATTTCTACAAATAATTCAGAAATTTTTGTTGTTGTTGTTGGTGGTTGTGATTACAAGGGGATGATGTTTCACAATCGCACTACGAGAATGATGAATCTCTTATTCCTTATCTTTTCCATCCGTGGTCCTTAACCGGTGAAGAAAGAGACCTTATGTCTTAGCAATCTTGGGATGTTATTATCATAGTTTAATCCTAATTTTGATCCAAGAAGAGCATAATGTACTAGATACCCAATCTGATCAAATTGGTGGCTTCAATGCTTGTAATTTCTCCAAAAATGTATTCACTCACACCTCTAGTTATTCTCACGCACATCTATCTGTTGATCCTACGAAGCCACCGAAATTCGATGATTCACCTTTCGAAGATTCAGGGATTCATCAGGAAGTTGAGGCACTTCAACTTCCGCTAATGGTTATGCTAGGTTCTCATGATCTTGATGAGACCCCTGAACCAAGTCAAATGATGGTTTCTAAAATTACATTTTCCACACACCACACTCCTCCCGACATAATCTCGCTAAACGCCATCTCATCTCAAAAATCCCCTGATTCAAGTGATGTTTCCATAAGAAAATATTTCAATCCCCTATCAGTTGATATTCATCAAAATCTATACCCTAATTTATTTTCTTAAGGGAGGACACCAGTCATTGTCTCAAATCTATTTTATTGTTTCCTAGCCGGTACAGATTGCAGTCAAGTATAAGCAAATGATGTTCCACAATCCAAACACTCAACATCTCTGTTGCATGAGACGCTTCGGTGAATTCATCTCATCCTTGGGAGTCTAAAGAATGTGATCTATTGAACTCTGAGTCTATCAGTGAATAAACATCTAACAAAATTAATAATATGCTCACTGATAGTTATCTATTTGCCACAAATAATGATTCGCCAATTAATCTCACGAAACCTTTGAAGTTTGATGGCTCCCTGTTTGAAGGTTTAGAGTTTTTCTAGGGTAGTGAGGCACTGCAGCTCACTCTAACAGTAACATTAGGTACTCACATCCTCAAAAAAACCCATGGAAAACTTCAAACTAGGGTTTCTGCACTTGAATTCTCAGCATCTCAATTTCACCTGGAAAATGCATATTTTTTCCATGTCATCAAATTGATCATCCCCATTTTTATGATAAGGTTGATCCTCTACTTGAAGGATTTTATGTGACAAATTTCTCTACAAGCAAACAAAATCTTACCTCACTTGCACCAGATTTAGGGTTAAACACGAACGAATGTGTCATGGCTAGATGATTATAGGTTTCAAGTACATCTTCTTTTCTATTAGGATGGGATTGTAGTTTGGCTTGAACAAAATTTTCTAACACGCTCTCTGGTAAGTAGCCATGACCTTCTTGTTGTTATACATCTTTTACGAGTAAGCTTTGTTGTTGGTGCACAATTTTTTATGTTGGTTCTCATTGCATACATCCTTGTTCTTACAGGTCAGGAAATGATGTTGGTTGCATTGGAAATCTGATCTCACATGACCCGACTGCCTCTACGGTTAAATTAGGGTTTTAGGTTTGAGCTATCTAGGGTTTTTTGATTAAATTTTACTGTTTCATGATTTTAATTAGGGTTTAATTGTTAGGATTTTCTTTATGGTTAAATGAATTCCCCTATATTTTATTAATTATAGGTAGTTTAGTTTTATGGATTATGTTTTTCGCACTAAGTTTCATTTTCTAATTGTTGCATGGAGTTCATAAAATCATTACAGATGCATTTCATTGTTCTTTGTCTACAATTAGCTTATTTCTTTCACACATAGCATTGTATTTAATCATAATCTCTGCTTACTGCTCTACATCATACATTTTGCTTCTTGCATAGTATACACTTGTTGTTGGCCTAGACTTTCATTTTCCTCTTTGGTGCATACCACTACATGAGACTTCATTGAAACTGGAGCCTTGAAACCTTTGGTGCCATGGATAGCTTTCTTACACCTTCTTGCACATGCTCGAAGCCTGAGGGATTTCTTTAACCTCTTTGCACATGCCAAAACCCTGGAGTAGTTTCCCTAGACACCTCGCCCTATTGTTGAAACCCTAACCCTAATGATTGTGTGAGGTTTTGATAGTTACTCCAAGAGGAACCCTCTCTTAGAATCAATCATTAGAGTCACATCTTGAGCATATTTCCTACGAGTCTAATTCATTAGCCAGGGAAATGTGAACATGTTGCTTGTGGGGAACCCTAATTAGTTCGAGTGACCTATATCCATAACCTATACTTTGTGCTCAGCATGGTCTTGAATATCTTAATGAATTTTTTTCATGTTTCACATGTTAAGTGGAGATGGGATGTGAAGGCTTGGTATTGGGGAAAACCTAAAAAACATAATATCTTTTAGTTTCTGTCAAAAAAGAAACAACCTCTCTTTCCCATAAAATAAGTTGGGATCTCTCATCCGCCCTGGTGCAATGAACACTGAGTAATAAGTTCTAATGTGCACATAAAAGAAAATGAAATTAAATAAAAGGTAAAGGATTGAGAAAGGCTTCCCGCGTAGAGAGGTAATGCAACAACTCCACAGGCGTACTAACTAGGCTTGCTGGCAGAGGAGCAACGTTTGTGATTTATTGAAGTGACTCTACCGAGGTGCTATCCAGGCCTTAGAAATTTATTTTAAAATTATGAATATAATAAGCCCCCTACCTTTTTATTTTCATCATCGTCAACTATTGCCATGTGTGAATTTCTACTTGGTTGTTTACTAATCAATAAGACCTAACTGTGGCACAAATGAAATGCATATCTTTAAAGGTGAAAGCAACATAAGAGGTACCCACAGTGCCTATTCAATATTCCCTTGCATCACTATCTAGACTCAAACTATTGTAAGGATATTGGCAGAGATGCTGGATTCTACCAGTGATTTGCTAATTGTTGTAGCTGCTACAACACAACCCAAAATTTTTCCCGTATTCAATATTTTGAGTCCCCCTCTTCTCATTTATCCCATTAAGGTTTTGACCTGGCCTTAATTCAACTAATCTCCCCATGACCTATTCCTACAAAACCTTGTCGTTTCACCCATTCATATGATGCACATTGTACCGACTTGTGTTCTTGTCTTATGACTGCACTAGGGTTTGGGGGTTTGCTGCTGCAAAAAGAATTGGGAGTTACTCCATGGATTTGATTCTAGGTTTCCCATAGTAGTAATCACCAATCACTGGGGGCACCAAGATTGGATAGATAAGGTTTCATTTTGGCTTGCATTATGTTGGTCATGTTAGGGTTTGGGATAAACGCTAATTTCTCTAGAGAGTGATCCCATTCCAATTTTACCTAATTCATATTCCCCTGGGGCACATTATAATAGGCATCGCATGAAATCATGATAAAATCATCGAATATAATTTTCCCTCAAGTTCATGATTGGTTTCCCTCATCTCAACATGTGCATTAATTTTTTCAGGGTTTTAGTGAGGCACTACAAGTTCTACGCACCTACAAGCCCCTTGTTATGAAACCAACTCCAAAAATAGAAGAAAATAGAGATCAACGCCTTAGAAATCAGCCACTTCGAGGGGGAAACCTCTAATACATTACATAAATCAACAATTCTTGGATGATACAAGTGAAAAAACCTCCTCTCTATATATAGGAGTCCATGGGACCATAATATAATCCTAGTGGGGCCACAATGTAATCCTAGCCGACCTAACAATAATAATGTAAGGGCACAATAATAACAATATGGGGGTTACAGGGGTACAACAATAACAATAAGGGGGTTACACTAACAACTATAAGGGACTATACAAGTAATATAAGGACCTAACATCCTCCGCTCCTTCAAAAAAAAAATTGTCCTCAACGCTTGAGTAGCTTCAGGTGCTTTTGTATAAAATTCACATCCTCCTATGTAGAATCTTCAGTGAATAAGTTCTTCCATTTGATGAGATACTCTGAAATGGATCGATTTCATATCTGTCAAGTTCTTGTTTCTGTGACTGCTTCAGGTTCCAATATGGTTTTTCCTTCCTCATAAAGTTCTGGCAATATTGTTTGAACTGGAATTTTGTCCCCTATAACCTTTTTTAAGCATGAAACATGGAAAACTGGATGCACTCACGAAGAAGAAGGAAGCTCCAATTTGTATGCCATAGTACCAATATTTTGCAACACCTTGTAAGGACCATAGTAATTCAGCGATAATTTATTATCCTTCTTAGCTTGCTTGAGGGATATTTGTTTGTATGGTTGTAGCCGTAAAAATACCTAGTCTCCCACATCAAAGCTTCTCTCACTGCGATGTTGATCTGCATGTTGTTTCATTCGATTTTGTGCCAAATTTAGGTTATCCTTTAAGAGTTGAAGAACTTCTTGTTGATGCTTGATGTGATCCTCCACTTCTTGAACCTTATAATTTCCCCTTAAAGAAGATGTGATGGACGGTGGATGATATCCATAAAGTGCCGTAAATGGGGTCATTTTTGCTGCAGTATGGAAGGAAGTGTTATACCACCATTCAGTGAGAGGTAACCACTTGACCCATTTTGCTTGCTTATCATATACAAAACAACGAATATATCCTTCCAAAAATTTATTCACTATCTCTGTTTGACCATCGTATTGGGGATGATAAGATGATCTATGAGCTAGTTGAGTACCCAAACAAGAAAATAATTCCGTCCAAAAATTTCCTGTAAAAATGGGATCTCTGTCACTTACAATAATCTTCAGGTTTCCATTTATCTTTTGAATTATTTTCATAAATGCAGTAGCAACTGTACTTGCTTTAAATGGATGAGATAATGCATAAAAGTGTGCATACTTGGTAAGTCTATCAACTACCACCATGATGAAACTCCTTCCTTTGGACTTAGGTAAAACTGTGATAAAATCCATTGAAATCTCCTCCCAACGTTGACGTGGAATGGATAAAGATTGTAGAAGACCCAGGGTTTTAATTGTCTCAACTTTATTTTTCTGGAAAACCAAACATTCCGCCACAAAATTTTGAATATTTTATTTAAGGCCATCCCAAAAAAATTCTTTCTTCACCCTGTGGTAAGTTTTTAAAAATCTTGAGTGTCCTCCTAAAAGAGAAGTGTGAAATTCGAAAAGAATATTTTGTTTCAGTTGGGAATTCTTGCAAATATATAAGCGATCTTTGTACGATAAGGAATCATTTTTCCAACTAAATGTATCAGATGTACTAGGATCTTGTTGAAACTTTTGAATGAGTGTCCAAACTTCTTCGTCCTTCTTTCATTCATCCCTTGCTTTGGTTATCCAATCTGGTTGGATAATAGAAATGGAAGAAAGCAATGCTTCCACCTCTTCATCCTTTCTTGAGAGTGCATCTGCACCAACATTTAGCTTCCCTTTTTTGTATATGATTTCAAGTCATAACCCAACATCTTTGTGACCCATTTTTTCTACTCTTCCGAAGATAGTCTTTGTCCCAAAAAGTGTTTAAGGCTATCATGATCAATTTTTACTTTGAAGTGTCTTCCCATTAGGTAAGGTCTCCATTTCTTTAGTTCATGTAGTATTTCCAACATTTCCTTCTCATAAATAGCCTTTTATAAATACTTTCCTTTGATTGAACGACTTTAAAAAGCAAAGGGTCTTCCTTCTTGCATTAAAATAGCACCAATTCCATTTCCCAAGGCATCACATTCCACAATAAAGGCTTTTGTGAAGGCTGACGTAGCTAAGACTGGTGCTAGGAACATTTCCTCTTTAAGATGTTCAAATGCCTTAGTTGCTTCAGGAGTCCATGAAAATGCATCTTTCTTCAATAATGTTCTTAGAGGTGCTATTATTCTCCCATAATTCTTAACAAACTTGCGATAATACCCTGTTAACCTGAGAAATCCATGCAACTTCTTTATGGTTGTGGGGACTTTCCATTCCTTAATGGCTTTAATTTGTAGGGTCTACCTTAACACCCTCATGAGATACAATATGACCTAGATATTCCACCTCTTGTACTCCAAAGAAAATTTTGGATTTTTTTGCATATAATTGTTTCTCCTCCAATAGTTTGAGCATCCTATCAACATGTTGAACATGATCCTTCCAAGACCTATTGTAGATTAGTATATCATCAAAAAATACTAGCACAAATTTTCTAAGGAAGGGTTTGAAAATGGAATTCATCAACCCTTGAAATGTAGAAGGTGCATTGGTAAGGCCAAAAGGCATGACAAAAAATTCATAATGACCCTCATGAGTTCAAAATGTTGTTTTCAGAATATATTCAGTCTTCATTATAATTTGATGATATCCTAAATGAAGATCCAACTTGGTAAAATAAATTTGTCCATGTAATTCATCCAATAATTCATCAGTCACAGGAATGGGAAATTTATCTTTAATAGTGAGCTTATTGAGCTCCCTATAATCTAGGAACATGCGACATGATCCATCCTTCTTGTGCACCAATACTACTGGAGCAAATAAATAACTTTGACTAGGTTGAATTACACCAATCTCTAACATTTCTGCAATCATACGTTCAATTTCACTCTTTTGTACATAAGGATATCTGTAAGGCCGAATGTTTGGAGGAACACTTTTTGGAACCAAATGAATAGCATGATCATTATCACGAATAGGTGGGAGTCCTTTGAGAGTATCAAACACCTTGGAATTATTGTCCAAGACTCTTTGGAGATCTGGAGAAATAGATGATTTTTATGTTGGAACTTATAGTGAGCATAATTGTGCAATTACGCCTCTTTTTTCTTTCTTCAGAAGCTTTTTCATGACATTAGAGCTTATTATCTTCCATGGCTTACCTGTGATATTCCGTAATTCGATTTCCTTTCCTTTCGAAAAAAATTTCAAGAAAAGTTCTTGAAAATTAAAATCTACCGTCCCCAAAGATTGTAACCATTCATTAGGGGAATTTTGAGGTCTAAAATGGGCCTCCTAAGGAAATAATAAAATAATAGCTAAACCAATAAAATAATATTTATGAATTTTCAATTCACTTTTTGCACCGCAATCCATGTAACCATAGTTAAATTCAATTCAAAAGTTGTACCAAAATAAAATTAATAAAAAAATTGTATTGATGTGACTATAAATACAAGAAAAAGTCATTATCATTGAACAACTAATGCATTTGTCGTTTGTACTTAAATAGCTTAAAATAAAATATAAATATAAATTTATAAATTCTTAATTATATTATATGTTATTAATCAAAATTTATATTATTTAAATTGTATAATAACATGTAATTAATATACTATATAAAAATAAAATAATATAATATAATAAATGTATATGGATATGCATTGTTTCTTTCAAGAAATGTGAAATGACAATAATATATTTTTATTCAAAAAGTGTGAAATGACATTTATTATGAGTACTTTACTTTGACTTTAAAATTACTTGGAGCACTACCATGGTTAACCAAGAATGTGACAAGTAAGTACCTTTAACTCAAAAAATGCCACCTCAACCATTAAGGATGATGTCATCCCCTAAAATGTGATTGGTTCTCATAAAGTGAATTTTGATTGTACATTTTTCTTAGGAGGCCCATTTTAGACCTCAAAATTCCCCTAATGGTACTCCTAGTACAACAACATCACCTCCCATTGGGATGGAAAGCATTGGACTATTCAATACATATTCCCCCATTGATAAATTGATATTATGGCATTTTCCAAAGAAATTTATATTTCCTCCTTTTGCAACCATCACTTGACATTATGGTGTTGGGTATAGGAAACAATTCAATTCCTTGGCTACCTTACAAAGAATAAAATTATGGGTACTTCTCGAATCAATCAACACTATTAACTTTTTCTTTTTGATATGTCCTTCTATCTTGAGAGTTTGAGGAGTGGTAATTCCTGCCAATGCATTACATGATATGTTCGGACTCATTTCTTCTTCTTCTAGGGTTGCTTCCTTTTGTATATCCTCTTCTTTTTAAGTTTCTTGTTCATTTTTGTCCTCCTCTTCACTATCTATGTAAAACAATTTCTTCTTAGCACACTTATGACCTTTAGTGTATTTTATATCACAATTGTAGCCAAGCCCTTTTCCACTTTTTTCTTCCAATTGTTGTGGTGTCAACCTTGTAGGTTGTGGAAGTCTAGGAGTAGCAAAACTTCCATATTTATAGATGTGAGTGGTAGGCTTCCTTGTTGCCATAATTTTACATTAAATTTTTCTTGCCAATCTGAATGCCTTCTCTAATGAATCTAGTTCCCAAATGTGAACTTCATGTTGGATGTTATCCTTTAAAGTCCCTATGAAGACATCAATCATGTGTTCCTTTGGAATATCAATTACCCTTATGTTCAATTTTTGGAAGTCCTCAATGTGCTCCGCCACTAAACCCTTTAGTTTGAGATTTATGAATTGGCTAAAGAAGGTGTTGCTCTTTGTATCGTCATAATGTGCTATCATTTCCTCCGTAAAATTTGACCCAAGTGACAATTTTTTTACGGGAGCAAAGCCATCAATACCATAAAAATGTATTTTGTTCTAAATGTAAAGTTACAATATGTACCTTTTGTGTGTTTTGCAAATTATGAAGATAAAAATATTGCTCCATCTGTAGTATCCATGTTACGGGATCCTTTTCATCAAATTTCCTCATATCCATATTTGGAATATGGTGGTTATTTAATCCAACATTAGAGTTTATGAAATCAAGATTAACATTTATTTTTTTCTCATCATGAGTTTCGTCTACTATATTTTGGCCATTATGAAGCATTTCTTGTATCAACTTTGCCAAACCTTTGATTTCTACTTTTAGATCATTCTTCATGTTTTCCATTTTTTCATTGATCTTAGCTTCCATGTCATCCATCTTAGCTTCCATTCCAACTTCCACGGCATCCATCTTAGCTTCCAAACCATTCATATTAGCTTCCACGCCTTTCTTCAAACCATCCATCTTAGTTTCCACACCTTTCTTCAAAACTTCCATTTCATTTTTTTTTTCTCTTTGTGATAGCGAAATTTGGTGCACTTGCTCTTGCAATTTTCATATCCCATGTTGCATTTCTTCGTCTTCATGAGTCATAGTAGAGCCTTCTGAAGGCTTAATGGGTGTTGAATTCTTTTTAGGAGACATTTTAGAACCCAATACTGATATCTATGCTCAATAGGCCTTTGGAATCACCTAGAACTGGTTTTTCAAACAAGACTTATGCAATTTGAAAAAAAATACACACCTTTTTCTTGATTTTGAGAAGTTTGATATTGAAACTGAATTATCTATGTGATTTCATATCTTCAATATCTGAAATTTTCCCCTGGAGTAACCCTTTGAATCTTCTTTTGAATGCCATAGGTTTGACCTGATTTGGATTCTCGAAGACAAAGTTATGCCCAATATCCTACGATGACCTAATTAGGGACGAGTTCAGTATAGAGAACTTGTACGACTTTCCACGTGTCATTGTTTTTTCCTTCAACTCTGAAATTGATATAGAAAACTAAATTCCATGTAATTACGGACACTTTTTACAGAATCCCAATCCGATGCTCAGAGAGAGAGTTATGATGTTTTTCCCATGGTCACCTCTTTGAGATGAAATTTGGGAGCCTAAAAAAATCCTAACTTCCACAAATCATATTTCAAAATTATTGTGAACCAAGATCTGAAGTTTTTACAGGAGGTTCCTCCGGCTTTCAGCTTCACTCTGTGAAAATTTCCGCTTCTTAACCCTCATAGAAAAAATGTTATAGCGAAAATTCCGCAATGACTTGTTTAGGTTAAATTGAGGAGCCTGTAAAAATCCCTAACTTACATAGATCATATCTCTGAAAATATTGTGAACCCAGCTCTGAAATTTTGCGATGATTTTCCTCAAGATTTTAGCTTCGTACTCTAAAACTTTGAGCTCCTAAACCTTCATAGAAAAAAAATTATACTGAAATTCCACGACAACCTTTTTGAAGAAGCAAAACCATATAATCCAAATATCTAATACCAAATTTTATGAAACCAGCTCCAAAAATAGAAGAAAAGAGAGATCATCGCCTTATAAATCAGCCACTTCGAGGGGGCAACCTCTAATACATTACATAAATGAATAATTCTTGGATGATACAAATGAAAAATCATCCTCTCTATATATAGGAGTCCATGGGACCACAATGTAATCCTAGTGGGGCCACAATGTAATCCTAGGCGACCTAACAATAATAATGTAAGGGCACAATAATAACATTATGGGGGTTACAAGGGTACAAAAATAACAATAAGGGGGTTACACTAACAACAATAAGGGACTATACTAGTAATATAAGGACCTAACACCCATTTTATTTGGCATGTGTGTTGAAATGAAGTGGATACATCTTGTGTTGATGGTTAGGGCAAGGCTTGAGGTTAATTAGGGTATGGAAAATTCTGGCACTCTTATGCCCCTCTAAAACCCTAAATTATTATGATCAAGAATCCAACCATGATTTAAATTAACCTTCACTATCTAGAACTCTTTCCACATAGCACTACAAGGAACTGGCTCTAAAATCACATCGTCAGAGTGGGAAAAAAAAATATCAAAGTCACGATTAGTGGTTCCATTAAATATCTAAATGTGAATTCGATTTCCAAATTGAAGCATGAGTTGATCCATCCATGAAATTTATAACAAAAAAATTTGGAGAGTGAATCAATGTTTGTCTTTTTATCTATTCATTTCTCCTGCATGAAAAGTATCACTTTGGTAAACTAATTTGTATATTTCATCTTCTTTCCAGGACACCAAGAAAATGTAGCTTAGATCCACATCCAACGAGGCAACATTTGTACTTGAGGAAATTCGCATAGGTCACAAGGTCGTAGCATCGTAAAGTAGCATAGGTTGAAAAGTCGCCAAGTCTGTAGTATCCTAAAAGGGAAAATGTGGTAATACTTCACACAATATAAGAACTTACAGCAAGATAAACAATAAATCTAAGTACAAATCAGAATATGCAAAAAGAGCTGAGCCATTTTATTATATTGGAGAAGGATCAGTTACAGAAGTACAAAATATAGGTAGATCTAGCCAAAGAGATGAGATAGGATCACCCTGAAAATATGTATAAAGTAGGTACAACATAATTGTTGAGGCTCTAGAGAAAATACTACGTTGTCTCTTTAGCAGAACATAAAAATGTGGTTGCAGACTGAAAAGAGAAATGCAGATCTACATAAAACTGGAGCTCTGATGATACCAAGATTCAAGATATGGTCAATGTGATGGATTCCCAAGATAACCCAAAAAGGATTTTGCAGATCTGCAACTTTGGAAAAATCACCTCCCCAGGGTTTGATCCTTGATCTGCTGGGAAATATAGATCTGAAGCTAGATATGAAGAATAGATGGCTGAAATGTGTGCTCAGATCATATCTATTCTTGAATGGTTGATCCCTTCCTCAGATCTATGAGCTAGAAGCTCTAGATCTAGCTTCTCAATCCTTCAAAAGATGATTGCAGCTACTGCAACACAACTGCCTCCAAAAACTGCGTTGTGAGGTAAAGAGAGGCCTTCTGCCTGTTAAAATATGCGGGAATAAACTCTAGGCTAATGGTCAGACTGATGGAAATGTGAGGGGATGATCCCTCAGAGGATTGCTAGCTGAAATACTAGCAACTTCCTTCCTCCTCTCGGATCTTCAATATGGACAGCGTTATTCTTGAGGAGAATGCTCTTGCTAGGAGGTTAATAAATTTTGGCTTGATGCTAGATCTGGAATGTGGCTTTGGGAGTGTTGATCTATAAGCCCCATTGATGATAATAATCCCTCACCTTGTTCTCCAGCTAAAGTATTGAAGACAACTTCCACCCTCCAAACTAATCTTCAGAAAACTACAGTTTTCTGAATATGAATGTTTTGCAGAAAGTAGAAAAAGGAAATGGCACTTAAATCCTGATGTATAATGAAGTAAAATCCTCTTCCTGAGAGATCACTCAAATAAAGATGTGGGATTCCCGCCCGAGAACACCCTGTGCTAAACAACACCTGCAATCTCTGCTAAACAGCCCAAGGATGTAGTGGAATGTCACTTGAAAATTTCAGATCTAAAATATCATACATCAAATAATCAAAGATTCCTTTCACCTTTGCCTTCATCTCCTTTAAAATGTTTGAGCCACCCCAAGCCTTGGCCCTAATCTCAACTGCGCAGTCTCGTGTGGACAAGATCCTCCAAGTGGGACTGCGATGTTTGACCAAATCAACCAAAAAGTCTAGGTGCAATGTACACCTCCTCCACCATGTGTGCTTAATTTGCACATGATCCTCCATCACTTGATCATTAATGCTCAATCATCCTTTGTTTGACATCTTCAACATCTTAGTTGACTAAATCAACCCTCCATGATCTCTCTCATTAAATGAGACATGATGTCTAATCTCATTCACATTATTAGTTGCTCAACTACATCTTTTTGCAGATCTAGGCTAAATTAATCCACATTGACACACTCAAAGTGGATATTTATTCTTATTGAGGATTTTGGGTCCCTCCACCCTTTTATTTACTTAATTCATTAAGAAAATCAAGGACTCTAATATTCCAGATATGATGTGAAAATTTGGGAATATTACAACAACTGCCCCCCCCCTCGGCCCCCCGCGACAAAATGTTGCTTGTCCTCAAGCAACTCCAAAATTAGATGCAAGGCCATATATTCCCCTCCATATGGCATCCACATAAGGAAGGATTCCTCCCTTTGCTGCAATAGGTTATGTATGTTTGGTTCCAAAGTTGTCTTTTAAAGGCATAGAGAATGACCTCCAACTGCTGGGTAAGATGTCCTACTTCCATCATGAAGTACCAAGTGAAAATTATATGATGTCCAACATCATCAACAATACATGAGAGACATAAAATAAAGTAGCTCTTTCCACAAAGGAAAAGCTTCATCATACAATACATTCCTTCATCCCATGTTTTATGAACTAGATTGAGCATTGATATGCTCCCATACTTAGCCCAGTTGGCCTTGTTGGATCCAAACTCCATCATTTCAAAGTTATGCAAAAGAATAAGGGAAGAAGTAATATGGGTAGACAAAAATTTCAAACCATATTCTCCTAACAATAACCACCGGAGTAAGGCCCTTTGCTGCCATCCTCCATCTCCTCCATGTAAGATGGTCAAACCAAACTCCCTGATAAGCAACCAAAGAAACAAGAGATCTTGTTTCCTTCTCTCCTCCTCATGTGCATCATGAAGCACAAGCATACTAATGGACATATGAGATGTCACATCAGCCCAATATAAAGAGACATCATCAATGCACATCATGAGACCATTATGCCAAATTTTACACAATACAAAACACATAGACATAGGAGATGTCACTGGGGGTGGCCAAACTCTCTCATGTGAAACCAAAATGAACATGCCTTCCTTTGTTGCATACTATCATTGATACACAAGGCATGAATCAGAAAATCATGAGCTATTGGGTGGTATCCATACTCACCCAAAAGGAACCAACACAGCCATGCCTCCTCCCTCATCTCATATGTGTTTTTCAAGGCATGGATTAGAAAAATAGGTGCCTTTGGAGAGTGACCGAAATCTCCCAATGGAAACCAGTGTAACCAAGCATGAGGGCCCATACAAATCTGCAAGTGGTTTTTCAACCCCTTGCTTATCATCCTCACCCATTCACTCCCATGTCGATGATGAATGAGGTACTACATAATCATGGCATCCTCCCTTTGTAGAATGCCATCCTTCCCAAAATTTTGAAGGACTTTGCATTTCCTGAAATGTTGAAATGCATCTCTAATGAGATTCTCTCTCCATCAAAGGCCCTCCAAAACCATAGAATTTTTGGATATGCTGCAAGTATAAGTTTCTCTTTGAGGAGTGAAAGGCTCATTGAGAAAGGGTCATCTAGAAGGGAGAAAAGGTTTCTCATTTCAAGATGTCTACCATTTGTCATCTTTGCTTCCATTGCTTCATGAGTGAAGCTACCTCCAGAATGCTCCAAGAATGATGACGCCCTTTATTTATCATAGCTACTAAGTGACAGCGTTGTAGATCTACAGGGTGATACATGCACTATCTCAAAGAAAGTTACAACACGGATTTCACAATCAGTCATGGTACATAGGAAAATGCTAATCCCATTTTCTAAAATTCTATATCTCAACTCAAAGGGTTGAATGTAGCTCAAAAATGATGAACATGGATATTTTCCAGTATCCTCGATTAGATCAAGGGTCCTCTGTGCTGTGAAATGTCTCTGCTTCAAATCATCATTTTTTTCTAACCCTTGGTTATGCATTGATCTTGAAACCATATGTGCTGAAATTTTATGCATACCTTGGATCTATTGATATGTGGAAACCTCTTGACAGAACACAAGAGTTCCTCCAACCGGGACAATAGTGTCTCCAACTGCTGGTAAGAGTGATAACCTCTTTTCTCCAAGTGTACCGGCACTGGTATCTTCCTCCTCCTCCTCATGCATCTCCTGATCCATGCATGGGACTCCATATGTCAAGGGCTCAAGACTACCTTACAAAGATGCAATTTTCTCTTCTCCACATACAATTACTTCTATAGTAGGTGGTGAAAATAGTGACCTCTTGTCCAAAGTGACAAGATTGACATTCTCTCTCTTCTCTACATTAAAATTCTTCCTCAACTTGTGAAATAAATCTGAATACTTGGTCACCTTTGCATGCTGTATGTGCCCAAACCACCAATAATCTGCTTCATCTAGGAGATGAAGTGCTGCAATTTGAACAACCTCTACTTCAGCCACAAGATGTAGCTTGAAAATGAATCTAACTCCCTCCTCCAAGCCTTGACATTGGTTGAGGAAGATCCATCAAATGTAGGCAAATATAATCTATTATGCCTCTTTCTTCTATTGCTACTATATGGTCCTCTTTCTTCTTTAATCTGGAAAAATTGTTGGAGAGTTAGCTTCTCCTTGAAAACTCTAGACTGTGCTTTGTACTCTTCAAGATATAGACTGAGAGTCTCATGAGTCTCAGGTTCATTCCTTTCTTCACTTCTATACCTCTCACCTTCCGCAAATAAAGGGGGCATAGTTGATCTATGAAGAGATATAGGATTATCCAGTCTTGTTTGCTGCTGATAGGAAGTACTTTCCTCATCACATCTTCTTCTTCGATCTTCTCTATGTTCTTCCTCCTTCATTTGATAGATCTCTTTGGAGATATCTTGCATGGATCTAAAGAAAGGAATGACATATTTTTCATCCTCCATGATAGATCTCATCTATATGTTCTTATTTCAATGTAAAAAGATGAAGTGTCCACAAGTTGAGCCAAAGATCATGCTCTGATACCACTGTAGTATCCCAAAAGGGAGAATGCAGTAATAATTCACACAATATAAGAACTTACAACAAGATAAACAATAAATCTAAGTATAAATAAGAATATGCATAAATAGCTGAGCCATTTTATTATATTGGAGAAGGATCAGCTACACAAATACAAAATATAGGTAGATCTAGCCAAAAATATGAGCTAGGATCACCCTGAAAATATGCATAAAGTAGGTACAATGTAATTGTTGAGGCTCTGCAGAAAATACTGCATTGTCTCTTTAGCGCAACATAAACATGTGGTTGCAAGCTGAAAAGAGAAATGCATATCTACTCAAAACTGGAGTTCTAATGATACCAAGATTCAAGATCCAACCAATGTGATGGATTCTGAAGATAACCCAGAAAGGATTTTCTAGATCTGCAACTTTGGAAAAATCGCCTTCCCAGGGTTTGATCCTTCATCTGATGGGAAATACAGATTTGAAGCTAGTTCTGAAGAATAGATGGCTGAAATGTGTGCTCATATCATAGATATGCTTGAAGGGTTGATCCCTTCCTCAAATATATGAGCTAGAAGCTCTAGATATAGCTTCTCAATCCTCCAAAATATGATTGCAGTTGTTGCAACACAACTGCCTCCAAAAACTGTGTTGTGAGGTAAAGAGTGGCCTTCTTCCTGCTAAAATATGTTTCAATAAACTCCAGGCTGATGGTGAGACTGATGGAAATGTGAGGGGATGATCCCTCACAGGATTGCTAGCTAAAATACTAGCAACTTCCTTCCTCCTCTCAGATCTACAATATGAACAACGTTATTCTTGAGGAGAATACTACTGCTAGGAAGTTAATAAATTTTTCCCTGATGCCAGATATGAAATGTGGCTTTGGGAGTGCTGATATATAAGCCCCATTGATGGGAATAATCCCTCACCTTTTTCTCCAGCTGAAGTACTGAAGACAACTTCCACCCTCCAAACTAATCTTTAGAAAACTACAGTTTTATGAATATGAATGTTCTACAGAAAGTAGAAAAAGGAAATGGCACTTAAAGCTTGATGTATAATGAAGTAAAATCCTCTTCCTGAGAGATCACTCAAAGAAAGAGGTGGGATTCCCACCCAGGAACACCTTGTGCTAAACAAAACCTCCAATCTCTGCTAAACAGCCCAAGAATGCAGTGGAATGTCACTTGACAATTCCAGATCTAAAAGATCATACATCAAATAATCCAAGATGCCTTTCACCTTTTCCTTCATCTCATTTACAATGTTTGAGCCACCCCAAGCCATGGCCCTAATCTCAACTGCGCAGCCTCATGTGGACAAGATCCTCCAAGTGGGACTACGTTGTTTGACCAAATCAACCAAACAGTCTAGGTGCAATGTACACCTATTCCACCATGTGTGCTTCATTTGCACATGATCCTCCATCACTTGATCATTAATTCTCAATGATCCTTTGTTTGACATCTTCAAGATCTTAGTTCACTAAATCAACCCTCCATGATCTCTCTCATTAAACGAGACATTATCTTCAATCTCATTCACATTAGTAGTTGCTCAACTACATATTTTTGCATATCTAGGCTAAATTAATCCACATTCACACACTCAGAGTGGATATTTATTCTTATTGAGGATTGTGGGTCCCTCCACCCTTTTATTTACTTAATTCATTAAGAAAATCAAGGACTCTAATATTCCAAATATGATGTGAAAATTTCAAAATATTACAAAGCCGCATAGGTCTCAAAGTCACAAAGTCACATAGGTCACAAAGTTGCAAAGTCGCATAGGTCACAATACTCACATAGGTCGCAAAGTCACATAGGTTGCAAAAGACGTATTGGTTGCAAAGTCGCATAGGTAGCAAAGTCACAAAGTCGTAACGGTGAAAAATCGCATAGGTTGAAAAGTCGCATAGGTTGCATAGGTCGCATAGGTCACAAAGTCAAAAAGTCACGAAGTCACAAAGTCGCATAGGTCACAAAGTCACAAAGTTGCAAAGTCATAGGTTGCAAAGTCACATAGGTCGTGTCAGTGTCAGAATATGCATTCTGCCATCAGTGATAAAAATCACACTTTTCATATTCATTTAAGGTGTCCCACTCAGAAATTTTTTATCATTCCATTAGGTCATGTAAAAAATTGATTCACTAATGGTAGCCCTAGTCATAAAGTCTCACTCTCCCTCATAGATTATCATTTGCTGGCCCACCTTCATATCTTTCTGAACATAAAAAACACTTTTGAAAATATTATTTGACTATGTCTTATGTTAGTCAAAGTCAACCATGGAGTCAGGTCATTCAAGGTCCCATTAGGTCATTAGGTTTCATTGCTCAAAGTCCAAAAATGCACCATTCCATCTCATAAGGTCAGCAAAAGGTGTGAGAGTGATCCTAATAAGTTCTCTTTACCATGTAAAGATGATCTCCAAGATGGTTTCCAAAGTTGTAATTTGATTTCAAGTGTGAGTTTCATTCCAAGATGTAATTTTATTTGTATTCATGTAATTTTATGTCAGTTCAAATGTAATAAGTACTCAGTGTCCCAAGGCTGCCAACTCAAAGTTCCAGATGCTGACACATCAAGTGTCAAACACAAAAAGTGTCTACTTCAGCAATTGATCAAATGTCAAAGGGAGCTGTCTTTTTCCAAGGGTGCCTAAGTCATCATTTTCCACAAGCACTAAACCCTAATTTCCTCTCCCACTAAACTAGGGTCTTCTATTGAATCAGAGACATATGAGGAGAGGAGGCATAAATTAGGTCATATCAGTATGATTTCATTCCAAACTCATAAACATCATGTCTCCATCATTTTCCAGGAAATCATTCTAAGATTCAAGCCATTTGAATTTGCCAAAAGTGAGAGAGGTTTTTTTCCATCATAGGTGCAGGAAGAAAAACCTCTTTCATTTTTTACAAAGGTGCCATTTTTTTGGATAAATGTCAAAAATACAAGTGCCATAGGAGAGTTGCTTCACTCCTGGAGTGAACTTGGGAAAAACAAATTTTCTTCTAGCTGGAGTGTCCAAATGAATTGCTTGATCAGTAAAATAACAAATAGACTAGATTATATTTCCAATGAACTATCATGAGCTCCATTTGGAGTTTAGGAAGGCCTCCAAATGTTTCCTGTAAGAGAACACTTCTTTTTTGCACCCCCATTGTACACTTTTTGACCATTCTTGGGAGAATTGATTTTTTAGGGGCTATCCTTGATCATTTTTAGTGCTTGATAGGTCCATTGCCATCATGCACCCAATTTGGACTCCGAGGAGGCCTTAAAAAGTGGCCTTCAAGATGGAGCTATGCATAGCGGTGAGGCCTTGTGCATAGGAGCAGTGCGCTGCGCATAGACCAGTTTTCACAGTGTTAAATAACACTGCGCTACGCACCTAGGTTCGGCGCTGCACACAGGGCCAGACTCCTCCAAATTGCTCTAAAACTCCTCAAATTTTCTTCTCCACCTAAAATACAAGTAATTTAACCCTTATATCTCCCTCCATCTTCATTTTTATGCATATGTTTGTGTTTCATGTTGGCTAAAATTGCAAGGAAACCCTAGTTTTCCTTTGCCTCACCCAAAATCCCCATCCCCCTCACAAACTTCCCAAAAGCCTCCTTGTCCCAATTTGTTGTCCCTAAACCATACTACATCACCCTATACCTCTAAAGACACTAAAATATCCCTACATCCTCATCCCTAAGTCCCTACACCCTTTTCCATAAAAGCCCTAATTTCTAGGAATCTCACTATTTTTCCTAGATTTCTCCCTACCTTTGACCTGTAATTTAATTTTCATTTTCATCTCCCTTAATATTTTAACCTCCCATAATCTTTTTCCCCATCTCACTTAATTTTTGTGGCCCTATCCCTATCCGCTAAAGCCCTCATTTCATGATTTCCTTCCCTGCTCCCATTCCCATCACTCCCTCATCAAACTTATTGTGCTTCATCATCTCAATCTACTCAACATCTCTTGGGATGCCTTCATTTCCAACGACATATTCACAAATCCCCAAATTCCTCCACCAATGCTAGAAGAGAGAAGAGAGACATCTACTAGCCCTATAGCTGCAAAAACAAGGAAACATAAAGTCAAATCACCTAGGCAAGTCAAAGAATCCAGTGTGACATATCAAAGAGGCCTTAGAAAATTTTTTGCAGCAGAGTGGAAAGTGATTGCTCCACGTGATGTGGAAGGGGATTTTCCTTCTTCATCAACAAATCAAGTACAACAGGCACAGAAGGGAAAGGAAAAAATCACAGAGACATTCAGCCATGTAGAGTCAGATCGGGAGCATGAAGATGCCTATGGGGTAGAGGATGATTTTGAGCTAGTAAACCATGAAGATTTTGATGACACTACCACATCAAGCATTGCCATCAAAGAAAAGGAGGCATAGATCATAGAGTTTAAAACCAATCTTTGGAGGGCGAAATTCATCATCTCTTCCATAGAGCAAGAGAAAAAATAGTTGATAGAAAAGAAAAATCTTTTAGAGATGAAGTTACTGTAGGAGAGGAGGAAAAAAATGTTAATCAAGTAGCTATGGAAGATCTTAAGGAGGCTGAAAACATCAAGAAAAGGCCAAATACAAGAAACCTCAAAAGAGCATTGGAGAAAGAAAAGAAATAAACCCAAAGTCTGAGTTTTGACCAGCAGTTAGCAAAGGAGATTGAAGACAACAGAGAAGTGTAGCTTGAGAGAGTCAACATTAACTTGGAGAAGCTACTAATGAAGGCCAACATAGACAATAAAATTCTCAAGCGCATGGCCCATCATTATCATGCCCGGCACAAAATTTGCAATATCAAGGTCAAATAGATGAAGGATAAACCAAAGGATATCCGTAAGGGCAAGAAAGGAGGTGAAAAACTAAAGTTACTTTTTGATGCCTCCTTAGCTCAACTTGACATGTGATTATGGGCCTATCCCACAAAATGAACAATTTTGAAATTTTTTGGAAATTTTTGAGTTTTTGGGCAAATTTTGAAAAACACATAATTTTTTTCTCTATGCGCAGCACCTTGGTGGTGCACACTCTTTTGGGGCATCCAATGGATAAATGAAAGACATCATTGGATTCATTATTATTTGGACATACCCCTTATAATTTTTTTAATCATTTAGAGAAAAACTAGTTAGGCAAAACGGCCAAAAATACCCAAAAAAATCATGTTTATGCCTCTTTTTCAGGTTGGCACTGTGCACAGAGGCAGCCTTGGGAGATTGCACTTTTTAAGGGTAAAAACAGCTCCAAATTAGAAAACAAAATAAGATATAGAAATTGGACAGGATAGGCTTTCCAATGAGCTATCATGATCTCAATTTTTACATCGAGAACTCCTTCAAAAGTGACCTGCAAGAAGGGATATTTTTCCTCCTTGGCGCTGTGCATAAGACAAACTCTGCCTGTTTTGGATTTTTCTATGTTTTTCACGTAATTTTTTAGTTTTACCTCACTAGTTTTGATTTTCACTGATGTAATTGATAAATTTGTATTTAATTATGATGGGGATGAGTTTAATATAGGTAGATTCATTAGCTTGAGTTCTCTAGAGGTCAAATGAATTAGTTTCCTCTCTTTTAGAGGCAAGTTGTTGGGTTTTCCTAGTCTTCAGATTCTTGTTCAGTATTTGGTGGAAAATGATCCTCATCACATGGATTTGACTCCCTGAGGCTAGGGTGAGTTGTTTTGAGGTCTATTTTTTCTTCTTCATTCTCATTAGTAAGGGTTGGACTCAGTTGGATGTTTGGACTTTGAAGAGATATACTTTTTATCAGTTATGAGCAGGAATATTAATCAAAATTGCAATTATTTTTATGGGATCCCTGTGGTATGGTGTTTAATTCATTTTCTCCTTTTTTTTTCATTTTTTGAAATGTTTTTTTAAGTTTATTCATAATCTCATAACTTCTAAGTGAATATATTGAAGTTTGATGAACATAATCCATAATTTTTATCCTCTATTTGGGGGTAGATATTCACAGTTTGTAATTTCTTTAGTTTAGAAAGAACCCATGATTTCACCATGCTCTTTCTAGCTCCTCACCTGTCCTTATCATCCCACCCATTGAAATCCTAAAGTGCTAAATCACTACGCCTACCTTTCCCCATAAAACACCCTGCAAATTTTGACCTAATTTCCTTTGCCCCAAACTGTTTTTCTCCTTCTGATCCAACACAACCAAATCAAAAAATCAAAACCATGAGCTACTGTACCTAGCCTGATACTTTCATTATCCAGTCATATTGGTTGTGATCCTTATGGAGATATCCCTCTCCTTTCCTAGTAGGGCTAGCTACTTGGATAAGTGTGGTATGTGGTCACCTCAGAAGTTCCTTCTTGAACCTGAGGTTCAATGCGAGTGATAACATATTGGCTACCATATTGGGAAAGAAAAATATCATATATTCCCTGGGAAAGGATGAAAATTTTTAGATCTGATTGCTGATGGTGGACAACAATTAGATGCATATGAAGGTTGAACTCTTCACCTGGGGACTCCGACTTGATGTAAAGACTCCACTAGAGGATTGACCTTGACAGCAGGAAAATGGAAGGATCTTACACAAAGGTTAGGTATTGAAATTGTAATTGTATTCAAGATCTAATATGATTTCTTGTAAATTACTTCTTTTATTTTCCTGAAACTATCCTAAAATTTTTCCAGAGTTTTTTGTATGATAAAGATGATCAAAATATCGATTCTACCTATTCAAAAAGTGTAAATACTGAGTTTTCCTTTGATCTTGTTCCACATCATTTTTCTAAATCTTATGATGACAATATTCAAATTGATGAGCCTAAAGAGATCAAGACTGATCCTACAGCTTCTGTACGTACTCCTACACCTTGTAAAATTCCATATCGATACAAACCACTCATCTTACCTCCTATACTCCATGCTTTCCCTAAAAATCATTACCTATATCTGCCGAGGTTTGACGGTGAATATGAAAACATCACTGCTGAGAGACATATGCAGAATTTTGGGACTTTCCTAGACCTTTTTGAAGTTGACAAAGAGGATGTCAGTATCATGCTATTTTCTGTTTATTTGCAAGGCAAAGTCAAGAGTTGGTTCAAAAACTTGCTTGTCGCGAGCATCTCATATTTCCCATAGTTCATCAAAGTTTTCCTTGATAGGTGGGTGGTCAAAAAAAACCATTTCCTAATTCTAGAAGAGTATGACCAGCTGAAAAGACAGCTAGGGGAGACAGTACAACATTTTTTTGCCAGATTCAATCATGTATATTATTCAATACCTACTGATATAAGACCCCCTCTTGGCTCAACTCTTTTACGTTACTCGATGCCTTTGATCCATAAATGGAGTTTTAGCTAAGAGAAAGGAACCTTGCAACACTTGAAGAGATTCATAATAGTGCAGTAGATGTAGAGGCTAATCTATTGATCAGAAGGGAAAAGCTGAAGGAAGGAGAGAAGAAGAACATTGCAGAGCACCTGACATCTTCAGAGGTAAAGCTTGAAATTTTGGTGAGTAAAATAGAGGAAATAATGCAAAGGATCACCATGAGATATGTATTTTTTGTTCAAGATCATCATGACCACTTATCCCAAAAAAAGAAGAGATTGCAAGCCCTAAATATTTTCCTACTAATCCCAACCACCATAGAACAAAAAAGATTTGTATATTAATCCAAGGAGAAACAATATGATAATATAATGTGTATGATTGGTGACATTACTTATATTTATGATTTGCCAAATTTTGATCAATATGACGATGATTATGTTCTCCAAACATAAGATAACCTTGCATAGCAATCATCAATTGGTTTGTGGGAGGAAGTTCAGATTCAGCAGCTCGAAAACAGTGATCATCCAATGCATATCAGCTACAACAGTGATGAGGAAAGTCTAGAAAATTTCGAAGTAAGTAAAGAATCTTTACCTCTTTGTTTTACTTCATTTTATTTCATCAGAGATAACTTTCGTGCGATCAGACATCAGCACTCATTGAGTTTTGATCTTGACAATCAAGAGGATAATAAAAATTTTGATCAGAGCTCCTTACCCTTGTTTTTCTTCTCATTTGCAAAAATAAGAGAAAAATATAAGCAATCAGATAGTCGAGTGGTCAAAACTATAAATGATGAACATTCTCCTAAATTGGTTGAGAAAATTATTTGCGACATAGAATCCTCCTTAGCTCCAGATTTACAACCACCGAATGCCATTGAATGTCAGGTTGCAGATGAAGGTTTGGAAGTTGAAACACATGATAAAATGATGCAAGATGATTCTGTACCACTATGTTTTGAAGCATTTCAAATTTTAAAGCAAAATTTTCATAATATCTCTAAAGAAAAGGATGAGCAACCTGTACAGTGTCATCCAGTCTCAGTAAAACTGATGGATACATTTTAGGAGTCTTTTCAAGTTTTTCATGACCCAATAGCTAATGTGTCAGATGATATCTATAGTAAAATTTCTTCTCCATTAGCTAATTGTGAGCCTAAAAAGAGTGTTGATATAAACTTGATCTGACCGCTGACTTCATTGTCTTGTTCAGCACGTGTTTCATTACGAATCTCATACCAAGAATTGCAGTCATATCAGGAGATTAATGAAGAATATTCTTGTTTTTTTTTATCATCAAGAAAAAATATTCATTCACAAGTTTCAAGATCCTTTTGTTAACTTGCTATAGTCATCAAAGAAAGAAAGCACAGATGTTAGGAAAATTTTAAAACCAAGGTATGAAGACTACCTTGAGCAGAGCAGTACTATATTAGATGGGTTGGAAATCAATATATATTCCTATGAAGATCCTTTCATGGCATTCTTGAGCTCATTCGGTGGGCTCGCGGTTTGAAATTTCATCAATATTCGATATGTTGAGAAGTTTTCATGGGAGTTTCCTTTTAGTAGTTCTTCTTCTTTCTCATAAGCAAGAACTTGCGGAAAATTCAAACACTAGCTAGAATGCTTACATGGTTGCATTGGTTCTTCCATTTCACTTGATCAAGTGATGAATGGATCAGTTAGAGTAGGTTTTTTTGAATAAGCTCAATTCTGAGCATCTTTTTTAGTTGGTCTTGAGTTAGTTTATTGAGTCAAGTTTTCAGTATTCAGTTAGTCTTTAACTTTTAACTCCATACCCAATGGATATGCACTTGGTATACATTGTTCTTGGCACCTCCAAGGAGATAGCATCCCTAGCTAGAGCCGATGTTAGTGTCATAATATGCATTCTGACATCAGTGATCAAAATCACTCTTTTCATATTCAGTTTAGGTGTCCCACTCAAAAAAATTTTTATCATTCCATTGGGTCATGTAGAAAAATTGATTCACTGATGGTAGCCCTAGTCATAAAGTCTCACGCTTCCTCACAAATTATCATTTTCTAGCCCACCTTCATGTCTTGCTGAACACGAAAAAACACATTTGAAAAGCTTATTTCACTATGTCTTATGTCATTCAAAGTCAACCATGGAGTCAGGTCATTCAAGGTCCCATTAGGTCATTAGGTTTCATTGTTCAAAGTCTGAAAATGCACCATTCCATATCATAAGGTCAGCAAAAGGTGTGATAGTGATCCCAATAATGTCTCTTTACCATGTAAAGATGATCTCCATGATGGTTTCCAAAGTTTTAATTTTATTTCAAGTGCAAGTTTCATTCCGCGATGTAATTTTATTTTTATTCATGTAATTCTATGTCAGTTCAAATTTAAAGGTCGCGAATTCATAAACTCACATAGGTCGCATTAATCGTAAAGGTCTCATTCTGCCACTCGGTCACTCCTATAAAAGGGAAAAATTAGCCAATTTGAGGGAGGCTTCAATGACAGTAGACAACATCCTTGACTCGGCAAACAAATATCCCAAAGCTCCAGATACTCTTCCAAAGAAGGACTAGATTACAACACAAAATGATAAATTACAACTATGTATGAGAATCCAATCTCGGGACAAGTTGGTCAAGTATGTACACAAGTTCATATCTTCATATAATCATCTCCTCAGTGGGTTATATTGATGGCTGAAGTCCATCACACTCCTTCCATCAGGTCATTAGCAGCACCTAAGGAACGAGAGGAATTACTACGGGAAATGCAAAGATTTCTTAAACCAATCAGACAACCTTCCAACTCCTACGAATTGCAGGTGACAAGAGAGAGCATCACGCAGTATGTGGTTGAGCCAGTGAGGGATCATACCAAATTTTCTACCTTTTCAAACTAATTCAACACCAAGAAAATCACATTGATTCCATATTCCCTCTATTGAATGCACATACACGGGGATGACATGCCTCAACTAGTCATGATAGATACAGAATACAAAGCATGGTATACCTATCTCAGGGAGCATCAACATATTGACACTTTGGCCTTATCAATCGCCAGATCATTAGCAAAGGGTCAATGCATGAGAACACTATCTCATGTTTTGTTGCACAACATGGTAGCTTAGGGAAAATTGATTCAAAACCTAAGAGAAACATGAGGGAGTCCCTTGTTCGTAGTTAGCCCTAGGTCGCAATCAACCCTAGGATGCAATCAACCCTAGGTCGCAATCTCCCTTTGGTCGCAACTTCCCCTGGGTCGCAATCTCCCTCAGGCCACAATCTCCATTAGGCCACAACCTCCCCTAAGTCTCAATCTCCCTTAGGTCGCAACTTCCCCTAAGTCGCAATCTCCCTTAGGTCAAAACCTCCCCTGGGTCATATATCCCTTAGGTCGCAACTTAACCTAAGAAGAAATTTCCCTTAGGTCATAACTTCATCTGGGTCACAATCTCCCTTAGGTATAAACTTCCCCTGGGCCGCAATCTCCCTTAGGTCACAACTTCCCCTCGATAACAATCTCCCTTAGGTCACAACTTCCCCTGGATCACAATATTCCTTAGGCCGTAATCTCCCTCAGGTCACAATCTCCCTTCGGTCGCAACTTCCCCTCAGTTGCAAGAAATCCCAAGATTCGGGGAAGACCAAAGGTCATGAGAAACCTAAGATTCAACTCAACCTATATGTACATCTTCTGGCGATTTTGTAGTGGACTTTTTGGGTTTTTGACTTTTGAGAGAGACACATTTTTTCTTATTGAATGTATCCCTTTTGAAGAATATAAAGAAGTGTTATTTGATCTCACTATTGAATACAATGGAAGTCCCATGTGTGTTTGTGCTATGGATATGGTCCCTTCAAATGAATTATGCATTCTTCTAGTATTGGTGCAAATTTCTAGTCATGTATTCTCTTTTGTTATGAGATCTTTTAGAACACATGGATGGTATATGATGTTATAACTTTAAGGATATGTTTATGAATTGCTTTGTCAATATTTTCTTTAAATATTTATTGGAATGTGTGTAGATTATAAATTAAAGGCTTAGCCATCACGAACTGTTTCTCATTTGTTAATTGAATCTTGTTATAAGTGTGATCTTGGTAAGGTTTTATTAAAAATTCTTGTTGTAAGTTTCATGCTTTAAATTCCACTTTGCTATTCATGGTATCATGTTTCATAGGGAATTTTTCAATCACTGATTTGTGTTTTTTCAACATCCATGAATTTCTCTTTTCACTGAGTCCCCACCCTATCCGAAAACCATCTTTACCAACTTAATGGCTACTGGGCCTACATACCATATGGGATCCCTAAACCAAATGGTGTAGACCCTAATTGGGATACTGAACCGAGGAGATCCACTTACTATTGGTGAGACATTTTCAACCATCAATAGGTTCATTGTAAACAAAAGAACTATAGCCACTTAAGAAAAAAATTAAATTGAAAAATATGAAAAATGATGTAAAAAAATTTCTCAAACTTTACTATGAATATGATGAATGTATTCATCTCATTAATATATGAAAATCATTATTATATTAAAATTAAATAAAGAGAGCAATAGAATAAATTTAAAAAGAATTTTATAAATAAGACACAATAGTATTAGTTGCATGTCATAGCGATATGGAATTCAATTGCTCCTCTTCTTTCTTCCTAATTGTAGCATATGCACTACATTTCATCTTGGCATAATGATAAAAAGAGAAAGGCGGTGCAATGCGTAAACCATCTATTGATTTCACTCTTAATATGGTTGTGAAAGTTAGGCCTTTCTTCTCTTTATTCCCAATATCAATTGTTGCTCATTCTAAATTCAATCCTTGTGACTTATGCATTGTAAGAGCCCATGTCATATTTAAAGGATTTTTTTTTTTTTTTCCTCTTATCACTGTTATAATAGGTACAATGTTTGAATTTCTTGCATAAAATGGAACACCAACATACTTACCAAAAACAACAGTTGTGAACATTGGAATCTGAGGTGGCTTAGAAGTAGGCATATAAAATATATACTTCACATAACCAACTACACCATTCACCAAGCCATCTTCAATACAAAAATTACATGTCAACATAACATGTTGGCCATGACACAACAAAACTTCACGGTCCAATTGATCATCATCAACACCACTAATTTCTGGATGCCTTGAATTCTCAATAATACATTGTGAAATTGGAGAATTTAATTATTTTAACATATGCATATTATGGATATTTTTTGGAAACATGTGAACTATTGCGTTAAATAGATCCCTTTCTCTAGGATGCAACCTCATATCATCCTGTGACATAAGAACTCTCAATATTCAAGAACATGTTTTTCATTTCTTGTGTTATTGAGGACTCTAAGAAAACAAGTTTGTTTCTCATTATTCCCTTGTTGGTGAAATATTGTGTCAAGAGTGACAACAATGTTGAATTTTTTCCACTGAGACTTTCACTACTATATTACCTACATACAAAGGCTTATCTCTCACAGGAGGTAGCTGGCCAAGTTCACCCACAAGGATGATGCATCTGCCACCAAAAGGAAAACTATTTTTCTCCCGAAATTATTCTCGTAATTAAGCATCTATTTTCATGAATAACCTTGATCCTAGAAATATCATTTCATCAATAAATATATATTGAATATGTCTCATTTCTTCTTAGAATGTTGTGAGTGATTTCCCTTGTAGTGGTTTCATATCTTTAATTGGAAATTTTAGAGCTGAGTGTATTTTTTTTCATGTATATTAAAAGTAGTTATTCCTGTTGGGGCAAGAATAAGCAAAGGAATTCTTCCATTACTTGAAAAATTATAAAGAGCTTCAAAAATACAATGGATAATGAAAGCCTTCCTAGTGCCTGCAGTTCCCTGAACAATAATAAGAAGAGCTCCACGAATCTCATATTCAACAAAGTGCCTTAAAATGACTTTAAAAGCAAGTCGTTGTTTGTATGCCAATGAATCTAGAGATGAAAATTTTCTATTTGAAAGATCAACAATATCAACCCTTGATTTTCCATTACTTATAAAACTAATATCTTCTTCAACCACATCATTAGAAATAGGTGTAATTTTCCAGTCAAAGGATATATCAAAGCCCCTTCGACCAAGGGGTGTGAAGATCAGAAACATTCACATCATTTGGTGGAACCAAGCAAGAGAAAAGATGCCATTCTTCAAAGTCATCTTCAAAATTAATTTCCTGGTTATAAAAATCATCATCTTATTCATCTTCAATATTGTCTACAATTTATGGATTTCAATCAACATTCCATGCTCAATATCAGAAATTCCTCCAATTTTCGCGTGAATTTCATGAAATGCATATACAATACCAATTCTATTTAGAAACAGGTTTCAAAATCATTTGGAGCCTCACTAGGAATAGAATAAAACCATTTCCAAACCCGAACAATAGCATGGACATCTCTAGGATTCCATAGATCTTGTTTACACTTGCTATCAAATGTCCAAGATCTTGTTGTTTCTATCAAAGATATAAGTTCAAGGAAAAGAGGTATATTTTGATAATGTTGAACAAAATTATTCTCAGATGAAAATTGCAGGACATCCCTTGATATTTTCCTGAAAAACTTTCCTCCAACATTTAAGGAAACAAATTTTCAACTACAAACAAAAAGAGGTAGCTTAAGAAACATATGGCATGTTTCTTGTGCTCCAATGTCATGATCAACATTCATTTCTGCAAGAAACCTTTTGTATACACATGAACCATGATCCTTAGAACCAATAGAATTCGAAATTCTTGTTAACATATGATGATAAATTTCAGACCTTTTTTATGCTTTTGATGCATACTTAGCAATATATTTCAAGGCAGCATACCGAGAAAGCACTAGTTGGAAATCAACATTTTCACACCACATTGTTAGAAGTTCAATGTTATGTACATTGAGATTATCATCATTTCTTTTCAGGTCATATTTTTAAATATGTATTACATTAAAAAATTAAATTGTTGTAAAACATCCCAAAAAATGATTTAAACATAATATTTTAACTATCAAAGTATTTTAAATTTTTTTACATATATATTGAGAGAGAGTGGGAGAGAAGGGTAAAAGAGAGAGGGGGGGACACAAATATAGAGAGAGGGGGAGGAGGAGAGAGACTCTTATAAAGAGAGGGAGCTAGATAGATTGAATTGGAGAAAAATATAGGGAAGGAAGAAGTTCAAGGCATATAGAGAGAGAAAGGTGGAGAGAGAGGGAGAGATAGAGTTACAAGGGAGATATGGAGAGAGAGTGAACATATGTTTGAGGGTGAGATAGAAATAAAATGAAGGAGATATAGAGAGAAGGGGGAGAGAGAATGAGAGAGGGAGGGATATATAGTCAACAATGTTGCAGGAAAAATATCATGTGTGTGTGTGTGTGTGTGAGAGAGAGAGAGAGAGAGATATATGTGGGGGAGAGACAAAGGAGGCGGGAGAGAAAGGAAGAGAGATGGGACTTGAGAGGTAGGGAGAGAGAGAGATAGGTAAGAAGAAATACATATAGAGTCAAAAAATGTGGAGAGAGAGAGAGAGAGGGAGTGGCAAGGGAGATGGAGAGAGAGAGGGAGTAAAAAGGGAGATGGAGAGAGAGGGAGAGAGGAGAGTAGGAGCGGAGATAAAAGGATAGAAGGGTAAGATAGAGAGAGAGGGCGAGGGAGAGGGAGAGAGAGGAAGATATAGATAGATACAGATACACAATGTGTATGTTTGTGAGGCGATATAGAGAGATGAAGAAAGAGAGACAAATGAAGAAAGAGATATATGTGGAAGGGGGAGAGAGTGAAGAAGAGAGAGATAGAGGGAGGGATAGATAGATAGATATGAAGAGAGAGTGTGTGTGTTTTTGGGGGGGTGAGATAGAGAGACAAAGAAGGAGATATGGAGGGAGATATTGATACAAATCGAGGGGGAGAGAAAGGGAAGAAAATTTCTTGCACTAGATGCAATGATTTCAGTGTATAAATATTGATTTCTAATCCTATTTGATTTCGTGCAAATTAGATGCAATCATTTGTGTGTAGATATTTATTTCTAATTCTATTTCATTTCTTGCATTAGATTCATTCATTTCATTAAAGATGTTAAGTTTTAATCTTGTTTGATTGAGCTTGCACTAGATGCAGTAATTTCAGTGTAGCTATTGACTGCTAATCCTATTTGATTTCTAGCACTAGATGCATTGATTTTAGTGTAGATGTTGATTTCTAATCCTATTTGATTTTTTGCATCATTATATGCATTCATTTTAGCGTAGATGTTGATTTCTCATCCTATTTGATTTCTTGCATTAGATGCTTTGATTTCAATGAAGATGTTGATTTCTGATAAATGATGTAACTATATATATGGTGTACATTAATTTCAAGGTAAATAGTTTAACATTTTGCAATGATTTTAGTGTAAGCACAAAAAAATAATTAATGTCATGCAGTGTGGCTAAGCTTTTGTAGATAACCTCAAACAAAATAAAATCGAATAAAACTTGTATTTGTAACATTTACATCTCCACATTTTTTAAAATTGAATATATAACTTATTTAAATCATATTTGATTTTTATAAAACTTAAATTTCCATCATAAGGAATTCACTGAAATACTTGGATAACTACCTGTAAATTTAGGAAAGTTTATAACATTCTATAAAATTATAGAAATTTTTCCATATACTTTTGTTTGACCTATATATTAAATTTCAATATGATTGACTTATATCATGTTATGACTAAACTCTTGTAGATAATATCAAAATAAATAATGTTGAATAAAACTTATTTGTTGTTTACATTATATCTTTTAATATTAAAATTGAATAAAACTTATTTCAATCATGTTTGTGTTTCTTAATTGAACCTTGAGATAAGAAATTGATTGAAATAATTGAAAAAATTGTCCATATAATGGTATATGAGTGGGTCAAAAAAAATTTCATATATATATATATATATATATATATATATATATATATATATATATATATCGCTTTATAATTCATTTTTTTTTTTTTTAAATTGAATTGTAATAACATACATGTTGATTGCACTAAAAGACACCTTCTATAAGGCAATATGAAGCATGATTGGACTTCTTTCCATGTTTAATATTAAATTGACACATGACACATTTTAGTTCATTTTAAGTATCAAAGTGACTTGCATCATAATAGAAGATTGTACTTGTTTTCTTAGTGGATGAAATAGAAAATCAAAATTGAACATATATTTTACTAATAAAAGTCATAGTATATAGAAAAATTATTAAATTAGTAAAATAATTTTAACATATCCATAAACTTCAAAAATTAATGAGCATCCACAAAAAAATTAATACAAATCCCTAAACAAATAGTGAATAAATTTATTAGTAAACTATCCATAAAATGTCCATGTATGAAAATATAAAATGTTTGTATCACACATGTGAATATTACCTATGAAATGAGCCTGAAAATATACAATCTATGACACTCTAAGTGACATCAAAATTCCTATGTGAGTTATGTCACGCAAATTAAGTGCCCATAACCTGGTACTACATTATAACACAATCAAATTTGAACTAATTAGATCATTATGTATACAAAATAAAAAATATGGAAATAAATGATATTGAAACACATTTTTAATTACACATACATGAATCTACTAACCTCAGTCAAGTCCAAATGCAAGTCATATCGAATGCTTGGGTCTAATCATGAATATGGGTTTGGTGCTCTACTTCATATGGCTTGATGATTGGGGCCTGCATCAATGGACCCACATCATCAGTTCCTCTAAACCCAACATCCAACTCATGTCTCCACATAAGAGTGACATCAAAAACACTCTACATATGTGCATGCATGCACAATGACAAGGACAAATGATAATTAGTCTACAAATTAATTAGCATATTTATGTAACTTAAAAAAAATGTTAAAATCTTAGGAATATGAAAGTTTACCTTAACTGTTGGTCCATGTGGTTGTACATACTAACTCTCCTCCACATTAGTGAACATATAAGGTGGATGAGAATACATTGAAACATGCTTTGGTCGAGGATGCTCTGGTTGATCAACTACCCCCTCGGATGACCTCATAAACTCATCCATGTAGCTAGGACATGTCTACATGTTATTGTGAACTTATTAATACAAATGCAATCTAATATGAACTAGAAATTTTAGTATAAATAATGATGCATAATTTGACAATAAGAGTTAAAATTTTGGTATACATATGTACCTGGTTTGTGTCACACATGCCATGCACCCTCCAATTCTCACGAATGGCATCACCATACATACATGTATGTGTCAAAAGTTGGTCAAAGGCTAAATTCCTGATAAATGAATCATCATATAAGGGCATTGGTGGGCCACGAGGCAGTGGTGGTGGTCTCTTAATCTCTCCATCCAATGAAACACACACACTAGCCAATGACGCCCACATGATTTCTGCAATAGTCTCCCACATCTCACCACTGAGTTGTGATAACTCCTTTAGCTCTGTCGGTAATACCAAGCTCTGAGATAGTAGTGGAAAGAATATCAGAGGTGGTGGTACATGCACAAGGTCCCTATGAACCCCCTCATGCTCATAGGTACATCCCATGTCGGTACCCTAAAAATGAGATTTGGTATAAGTGTAATTCGACCTTATATGTAACACAAAATTTGCATATAAATTCTTATCAAAATAAATGGTCAATGTTGGGGAACTTTCTCCAAGCTCCAATAAATCTATCATACATAAAAGGGGTTGCATGAAAATTACTAAAATATTTCAGTGGGATCAAACATTTATATCCAGTAGGGAGATCCAGAGGGATGTCAAATAACTCCCCACGAACATCAATGTCCTTGGTGGCCTCTTTCATCACCTCCCAAAAATCTGGGTCTCTACCCTCATGCCTCCTAACCCTAAGTATGAATTGTAATATGTTGATATGTGGGCCCAACCTTCAGTATGTCTCGATCAACCTAGTCATGCTATCCAACATCAAAGATAATGCAAGATGAGTCGGTGAATTGGAAGGGATCTTCTTATCTATGTTTTTATCTGTGTATGATTGTTTGTGACATCATCTAACGCAATATGAGTTGTAGCATCATCCCATGGAGAGATCAATGCTACACTTTGATTTTCAACTTCAGCCCATTGAGGACTTGTAAATCATAAACATAATTTAACATATATATAATTAACAAACTAGAAGCATAATAACATATATATTAAATTCAAACACATCAGTTGAAGACAATTTAATAATTAAAGATAATTTCAAGACATAAACACATAAAATTTAAAGAGTATTTAAAAATGGACGGGCTTTACCTGAAATGGACGAAGAAGGTCCACTAGATGTCGCATGGTCATCAACAGAGACATAAACATTGCCTGTGACACTCTGACCGATATTAGAGGTAGGATCTACGAGGGGAACATGAACTCTTACTGGGCTACATGGTCTATCATGAGCCTGACCATGTATAAAAAAACCTCTTGCACTATGATGGCCTGCAGTTGGGGTGCATATATGGGATGGATTAACATATTAAATATAATATATGTAATACATATAAACTAATCCAAGAAAAAAATGTTGACAAAAAGACCATTTCTAAACTCAAGCAGAATAATCTAGCCCGAAGTTCTAAACTTTAGAGTCCATTTTTTGATAATTTATCAACCAAATAACATTGAGTTCCATGTAAACACAATCAAAATAAGTGATGAAATCTACCCTCATGCTTTTTCTCATTTCTAAATAATGCATGTTATTCAGATCGCATACTTACATAAATATATATGTAAAAAAACGAAATAAACCTATTTACAAAACTAATAAAATTTCATGCCAACCATATACTACAATAGACTTTACGTTCTTAATGTTTGACTTTGACACATGACATGTACTAGGTGCAATCACATGAAGACAATGCTTCTTGTACAATATAGTACATAATGAAACAATATGGTACAAATTCTAGAAAATACTCTAAATTATTTTATCCACTAGACCAAGTGCACTTTTCATGATGGATTTAATGTATCCATCAATGATGCATTGTTGAAACATGAACTTATATAATTATGTTATTAGAAATCATGATATAATATGATATCTAATATAATGCACGTCGGAAACCCCTCATACTTAATTGTGTTATGTTAAATGTTATAGTTATAGTTATATTATGCTATAGCTATGCACAATGTAAATGTTACATTATGTTATGTTATGTTATGTTATGTATATAGCTATGGGATGTTATAACTTTATAATTGCTATATATATATATATATATATATATATATATATATATATATATATATATATATATATTTATTTATTTATATATATATATAATTTAAATTGGGTTTTCATGGTTTTTGTATATGGTTATTTTCTTTTATAAATAATTTTTTTATATTTTGCAAAAGAAAATTAAATAATAAAGGAAAAGGATAACGTACCAAGCTTCGTTCAACCCTCTGCGATTTTAGCGAGATGTTTTGCGATATTGATTTGAAGCTCCATTGCTCGATCGAGCTCCAATACCCTCCGTCAAGCTACTCTCAAACTCTTGGTCGATCTCCCATGGTTTGTGCAAAATGCGTGCGTAGACCATGGAAGCGGTATATATTAAAAAAAAAGTGTTCGATCGAGCATTATAGCTCGATCAAGGACTAGTTTTTAACCCTTGAATGAGAAACCTCTTTTGTTCCTAAGGAAATTGATCAAGCATTTAAAAAAGGCTTGATTGAGTGCTTAAATGGCTTGATCGAGCCATTGTTTTCTCCACCGAAACACACCCTCTTTCGTCAAAAAGTGTAACCCATCTCCATGCTTTCACCCTATAATGGTTGATGGATTTTAATTAAAGAATATGTTTTGGGGTGGCCCGGGTTCCAATCCACAAACCACTCATTTATTTAAAAATGATATGTTTATTAAAATTTAAATGGTGTAGTATTTGTTTTTGGGCCACCAGTTGTTGAGCCGACCACTCAGCCAACGCAGGTTCAAACCCATCTGGTCCATATTATAATGTGACCCGTAAGGTGGCAGGTCCTCCAATGGTGGTCCACCCCCATTTATATGTTATGTTGGTTTGGGTTGGCAGGGGTGGTGTCCCACCACCCCATTTTTTTTATTATTTTTTTTATTTTTAATAACATCCTATCAAAACTATTGGCAATATTTTAAGGGGGTCACCGACAAAATTAAACAGGCAAAAAATTGGTCATTTCCGTCCACCGTGAATGCTAATTTTTCACTCGGTTATTTCCCGCTAAATTTATTGGGTTTTACTAGATTTAGCTGGTCTTCCAAATTTAGTTGTACTCCAAATTTAGCTCACAACAAAAGTTCCACTCCTGTGACTTGAAAATTTGACTACCAATAACTTGCACATACGAAGTCAGATTTGAGTGTCATCTTCGTCGTTGGAATCATGATGAAAAGTTCCCCCATTATGGTCCTAGTTTTGATGAAATACACATAATTTGATTTTTTTAGCCTCTCAAAGCTGCCTAGATCACCTAGCCAGATTACAATATTTTCAGTGAAATTCTCTCCCTAATATATATTTGGGGGTGCCTTTGGTAGACAACTCCATTATAAATATTCCCTAGAGGTAATTAGTCCATAAAATAGCCAAAATTTTGAATTACTAAGCCTTCTGATCTCTAAATATTGATGGAAAATTAGTCTTGTTAAAATTAATCTTGCAATCCCTTATGATGTATTTTCTCCCTGTGTTTTCAATACCCAAATGATTTCTTAGATACATCAATATTATCTATAGAACCTTTATCTGGGGAGGGGCTATGTGGGAAATAAAATGCCCCCTTGTAGCCTAAGATAAATTATGTCTTCCTATAATTGCAAGAGGTCTTGGAGTCTTTGTGATCTAGAAATTCTTAATAATTTTTTTGGGGAAAAATTAAGGTGGAGGTGGATCCAAGGTGGCCAAGAGTTATGGAGGAAAATTTGGAGCAAGAAATGCAACCCCTCTCAATCATGGTAACATCAATTAAAAGCTCAAAACATTGTTCACAGATCTTCCATATGGAATTTGGCTAGCACTTACAAATTCATCATACAAAAACAATGTTTTTAGGAAGACTGAGAGGGAAAGAATGATTTGTTTTGGACAAACTCATGGTAGCAATATCCAGCGCTTGGTTTCAGGGTGGAATTTCTTGTTATAAAAGAGCTTATGAAATGTAAAGGCCTCTTTACATTAGAATATTAATGGCACCAGACAACACATAACACCTCATGGAGAGGAAGGAAAAATAAGGAAAGTTGGCTTCAACTCTTAATCAAACCAATCTAAACACATTAATGGGAGAACTTCGTGAACAAAATATCCCACTCTCTAAGGGACATGACAAACTCTGAATGAGCTATAGCCAAAAAGGTATGTTCACAATCAAAGAGGCATATCAACTAGTTGTTGGTCACACAAATCTCCCTCATTGGTTGATTTGGAAATAGGTTTGGACCTAGAACTGATGGCCCAAAGTTTCCCATTTTAAATTTTAATTATTAGTACATGAAAGAGCCCTTTTTTTGGATAAAATCATGCATAGAGTATTCAAAGCCCATTCCCTTTGTTTTTTCTGTAGATTGGATATAGAGGACATGGAGCACTTGCTCTATACATGTGTTTTCTCTGAAATTATATGGTCTCAACACTTTGTTTTATTTTGGTAGTTAGATAGGAATAGGAAGGACATCATAGAATTGATTGAAGGTTTGAGATGCTCTATGAAAAAAAATTCTATTTTAAATTGAGCTTGTACCTTCATTCGAGGGTTTTTTCTATAGAAAATATGGAGGGGAGGAACAATCACATATTTAAAAACTCATCATGGGAAGGGGAGATAATATGGGAAAAAGAATTGCAATGTTATGAAGCAATACTACTCCACCCTTGGTCATTGTGAGACTGGGAAATTAAAGGTTTGTATTCCATAATTTTGTGTAACCTTTAGTTGTTTCCATCTCCTTCTATTAATACTTTTCCTTCAAGAAGCCCATCTTCTAGTCTTGTAGCCTCTTGAATCCCTTGCCCCCTAGATTCCTTGAACTTAATTTTAACGAAGCATTTGAAGGAAATTCAAGTTCTATTGGTCTTGGAGGAATATTTTGTGACAACTATTGGAAACCCGTGTTTCTATTTAAACATAGTATAGGACATTCAAATAACATAACAACCAAATTTTCATCTCTACATATTTCCTTGATGTTTCATAATCACAAGACTTCTTCGGGTCGACTATGAAGGGTGATTCCTTGTTGATAATCTCAAGAGTTAAGAAATTTTTCAATGGAGCTTCCCTAGAAAAAAATTGACATAGTTGGAGATTGGAAAAATATATCACAAATATTAATAATTTGATCCATATGATTCCAATCATTATTCCCTCTCATGTCAAGAGATTATGAAATAAGGTAGGGAAACTTTTGGCCAACTTGGGATGTAATGACATTCACCTCCATTTTTCAATGAGCTAGAATAGTCACTTATGGGAGGACTGGAGAATATGGCTTATCTATTGATAAAAAAGGATAGAGAAACCCCACTAGGGGTGAAAGAACATGAAGAACTAGCTAGCATTGAGAAGCAACTCTACAACAAAAATCTTACACCTCTAGTCAATCTAGCCATTCCAGGAACTATTGATTTTTCTATGTCCTCTTGATGATTTTAGTTAACTTACGATTTTTCTACTTCACTTGGAATTTACCAAAATTATGACAAAATATATTACACAATGAAGTTTTGATCAGTAGATATTTTTGTATGTATCTAGTTAGTATATGGACATTCAGGATAAAATAAATTCATTTTTTCAGTATTAACTTTTTCACGTGGTCTAGTTTGTAGCAAAAAGATTTTGATATAATGTAATATGATATTAATTTATTAGAAACAAAATATTAATATGAAATTTTAGCATTCAAATAAATAAATAATAATAATAATAATAATAATAATAATCTGATTTCAGGGTTAGTATATGGAGATTAGTTTATAATCTCGAAGAGTGTAGCAAAAAGATTTTGATTTAATGTAATATGATATTAATCTATTAGAAACAAAATATTAATATGAAATTTTAGCGTTCAAATAAATAAATAAATAAATAATAATAATAATAATTTGATTTCAAGATTATGGTCAAGTCACACATCTTTAACCATGGTAGATAAGTCACTCATATTTTTGTGTCTGAGATTTCTTTAATTGTAGAACAAAAAATTTACCTCATTTTAACAATTTAAAAGTATGCATTGTTCTACTCTAAATTTAAACTTATAACTATTAAGAAAACACATCTTCTTAACTATTAATCCAAAAATGATATTATATACTCAATACTATTGAATTTTAAATTTACATTATCCACTCACACACAAATATTTTTTCAAATTATAAAATATCTTAAAATTTAATATTTACAATGTAATTTAATTATTAAACTTGTTAGGTGTTTAAAAATATATCTTCCTATTAATTTTAATAATAATAATAAAAAAACAAAAACATTGTTATAATCATAAATAATCATAAATGTGTTATATAATCTAGATTAAAAAGACAATACATCTAATAGCGACCCAATCATAAATGTTATTTAATCTACACAATGCAGGGATTAGAAGAACAAAACACCCCTATCATTCCTAAAATGATATTATATACCCAATACTATTGAATTTTAAATTTCCATTATCCACTCACAAAATCTCAACGAGAAAATTATTTTTTCAAATTATAAAATATCTTAATTGGATTAGATTTAATATTTACAAAGTATTTTAATTATTAAACTTGTTAGGTTTTTAAAAATATATCTACTATTAATTTTAATAAAAAAACAAAAGGCTAAAACATTGTTATAATCATAAATGTGTTATATAATCTGCGATTAAAAAAACAAAACATCTCATAGCTGCACCAATCATAAATGTGTTATATAATCTTCACAATCCAGGGATTAGAAAAACAAAACATCTAATAACTGGACCAAATTTCACAAATTAAAATTATTAAATTGGACTTTGAAGCTAAGGAGTTCTCTATGAAGGTTGAAGAATTGTTTGGACAGTTAAAAATGACAAATGATAGGAATTAGAGAATTTTTGTTAAGAAATTTTATTATAATAATTTTTAAATTATGTTTTTGATAGTGAAAATAGATTCAGCCTTATAAAAAAATTTATAATTGATAATTATAATCTAAATTTACAAAAATCTTTACCTAATTTTCTTAAAATTTTACAAAAATTCCCATAATTTTAAAAGACAAAATACTTGTTTGATAGTTACTCCTTCGGCGGTGAATGTGGAAATTCACGGCACGAAAACGCATTGATAATATTTCCTTTCAATGGCTCTGCAAACTTCGGCCGAGTATTGCGCCAACAAACTCTCGCCCGTGGATCTGTCGCTCAATTTAATTAGGGCTCATTATGGGATTTGTCTGTCGCTCAATTTAATTAAGGCTCATTATTGATGTGAGAAATATCGCTCAACTATTTTGTCATATTGAAAGCTCTAACATTGTACAACAGTCTAACCATCCCCCGTCGTGCAGAAACTTCACCATTTTATAAAACAACAAAATAAGTGTCAGAGTGCGACTCTTTTTGGTTCCAAGACCGCATGCGGGATGGGCAAAGCCGCATGACATCTATGACCTGTTGATCAAAAATCTCATGGTTGACCCCACTTATTTCCATAATTGTCTGTGTGGCTTGGATTCCTGCAAACCAGAGCCCGCCAATTTACTTATTTCATTCCATTATGCAGTCAACTCAACAACCGCGCACATGTTTGTAAGCGGCGGCCTGCGAATATCGTCTGGATTCAAACATCGGAAATTGCGATGGAAAATACTATAAAAACATGGAGCGGATATTATGGGATTGGGATTATAAATATTACCCACCTCGCTCCCTATTTCTGAGTGTGGAGAGCCGGGGAAGAGTGCATATATTGCTCAGCTTTCGTTGTTCAAAACAAAAAAGTTCTGTTGCGGCTTCTTCCCTATTTCTCACTTCAGAATAATGGATACTATGGTTTCAGCGAAAGAAAAGATGGGCTCAGAAAATAGAAAAAATAATGGAGAGGAATTGGATTGTTGCATTGATGCATCCACATGTGCTACTGCTAAACTTGTTGGAGTTGGGCCTGCAAACAAGTTCATGAATGGTAATAGTTATACCAAATCAAACCCAAAGCCATCTGATGCTTTGCTACTGCCCATGGGAATGACGAACAAGGTGTTCTTTGTCATGTTTTTCACTGCCTCTTATTTTCTCATGAGGAGATGGAGGGAGAAGATGACAACTCCAACGCCTCTTCTTCATGTGATGGGCCTTGGGGAGATGCTGGCCATTCTGGCTCAGCTTGCCTCCTTTATATATTTGTTCGGATTCTTTGGCATTGATTATGTCCAGAATTTTATCAGCACCTCCAAGACCAATGGCGGTGAGGGGTCATGGGGTGAGGAATTTGATCAGGTGAGGAAGGAGGAGGTGGAGGAACTCATGAGCCCTCCTCCCTGTCTGCAACCAATTTCCAATGAAGAATTGGGCGTTGCTGTTGTGAAGCCTTACCAGCCTTTTCCTCAAGTGCAGCACCAGCCAAAGGGGGATGCAGCCATATTATCACCGTCCCTGGGGGATAATGAGGATGAAGATATTGCAGCTTCTGTGAGCTGTGGCAAAGTGGCTTCTTATTCCCTGGAATCGGCTCTTGGGGGAGACTGCAGGAGAGCTGCTTGGGTGAGAAGAAGGGCTTTGGAGATGACAACCGGCAGATGTCTGGATGGGTTACCCTTGGATGGATTTGATTATGGATCCATCCTTGGCCAATGCTGTGAACTTCCTGTTGGGTATGTGCAGATTCCTGTGGGTGTTGCAGGGCCTCTTCTGCTTGATGGCATTGAAAACATGGTTCCCATGGCCACCACCGAGGGCTGCTTGGTGGCCAGCACGAACAGAGGTTGTAAGGCCATTCATATGTCTGGGGGTGCTACAAGTGTTCTTCTTAGAGATGGCATGACCAGGGCTCCTGTCGTTCGATTCCCCACTGCTAGGAGAGCTGCACAACTCAAGTTTTACTTGGAACATCCCAATAACTACGAAAGCTTGTCTCTCATCTTCAACAGGTATGGAGATAAAAAATATTTTGTGTTCCTTTCGATCACATGCGTGCACACTCTAATAGTTTTGTCGTTCCAAAATCGCTTAATACTATGTTGTAATATGCTATTAAATCAATCTACCAATCATTCAATAGAATCAGATTGTTGTATACGAGCAAGTAATTACCATTTTGTGAGTAGTGATCTGATATTCTTGGGCATGTAATAACAGCACCAGCAGATTTGCCAGGCTGCAAGGAATCAAGTGCGCAATTGCAGGAAGGAATTTGTACATGAGATTTTGTTGTTCCACTGGAGATGCCATGGGGATGAATATGGTGTCCAAGGGCGTGCAGAATGTTTTAGATTTCCTTCAGAAAGAGTTTCCTGATATGGATGTTATCAGTGTTTCTGGTGAGTCTCTGTAGGCCATGCAAGTCTCAGTGATTCTGATTGAAATTTGGGTTTTGGGTCATCCCTCTTTCACTAGTTCTGTGGACTCTTGGTTCACTGCGCTTTCTGTTACTGCATTTTTGCTGTTGTTTTGTTTAAATTCTTTTTGTTTAATGCAATTTGTTTTGGCCGGTCAACAGGTAATTTCTGTGCAGACAAGAAACCCACAGCTGTGAATTGGATTGAAGGGCGTGGGAAATCAGTAGTGTGTGAGGCCGTCATCACTGAGGCAGTTGTTAGCAAGGTGTTGAAGACCACCGTTCCAGCATTGTTAGAATTGAACATGCTTAAGAACTTAACTGGATCTGCACTGGCCGGTGCCATGGGGGGCTTCAATGCCCATGCATCCAATATTGTCTCTGCTGTATTTATTGCAACGGGCCAAGATCCTGCCCAGAACATTGAGAGCTCTCATTGCATTACAATGATGGAGGCATCTGGCAAGGATCTGCATGTTTCAGTCACAATGCCTTGTATTGAGGTAAGAAAAATTACACTCATTAATGCTTTTTTAATACCTTCTTCTTTGGGCCAGGATGTCTATTTCAATTTGGCTTTTGATTTGAGAATTGGAGCCAGAATGTGAGTTAATTTGTAATTGATTTGCTTGGTTGCAGGTGGGAACAGTAGGAGGTGGAACACAGTTGGCTTCACAAGCTGCTTGCCTGAATATGCTTGGAGTGAAAGGAGCGAACGTGGAATCTCCTGGGGCGAATGCTCAGAGGTTGGCGAGAATTGTGGGAGGAGCAGTTTTGGCTGGAGAGCTGTCTCTCATGTCTGCTTTGGCTGCTGGTCAGCTGGTGAAGAGCCATATGAAGTACAATAGAAGTTAAAACAAAGAAACCAAAACAACAGCACCATCTGATCAATGACATCATTATACTCATGATATAGACAAAGCCTGCCAAACAAGATCACTACATTTTTCATTCTTTATTCATTTCATTTCAGGGTTGCCTGTCTGTCACAGGCTAACATATATGCAACGATTCCATCCCTCTCCCTTCACGGTCCACCTGAAAATAACATGCAACGATGGAAATTAAGAGTTCTTTCCGGTTGTTCCATGATCAAAATAAGTAAAGTTGATTACCAAATGCTATGGCGTCTTATTGTCCAGTGAAGTGAAATACGAAAACTACATTAAAATACGGTGAAGTTGAATATAGATTTGATCTGATTGAAATTAAAAATTATCTTTCCGAAGTTGAATATATTTTATTGGTGGTTTACAAATTTTCTGCAATGTGCTTTTTCTCAGTGGAAAAAAATGCTGTTTCTTTATGTTAATAAATAATATAAAAATGTAAAAAAGATTAAATAGTACATTTGCATAGCATATTGTATTTTATCTTGGCTTGTGCTTATCCTCCTGGTTTTACAGAATAACAGCCACCATCTGATCACTGACATAATTTTAATTTATTTTGTCAAATGGATGCTAATTTATCTGGCTTTGTTTATTATAAAATTTTGTTACGAAGTTTTGATTATCTATAAAATCAAAATTCCAATATAACCGATTCAATTGAATTAAGATATTATTTTTATTATTTATCTTTTATTACTTTTAAAATTAAAATTAAGTTTATATTAATTATATTATTATTAATATTTTAATTAATACTTCATTTTATGGATGCTGATGATGATGATGATGGTGGTTAACGTTTACTCAAACCACTTTTTGGTCTATCTGACCTAAAGAAAAAAGTTATTTAGTTTGATTTAAGATTTTATTTCTATGCTCAAAAAGCTTGGACAGAAGCCTCCCGAGCTCACTATAATTTTGACATCTTAAAAGGCTAGGAAGGTTAGTTTTGTAACAAAGATTATGAAATTGAGCTCTAATGTGATTGTACTCGGGGCACTCTAAGAGGAAGTGATTTTCATCCTCGAAGTTCATATTCTCACAAAAATGGCAGATCCTTTCCATCCATAGTGTTTTAGGAACTCTCCAACCACTTGTTTCACTATGCAGCTCATGAGAGTTCGTTATAATCTTGGCTATATTAATTTTCTTCTTTGAGCTAGTTAAAACAGAGAGATGCTTTTGATCTTCTACAGTGGGATTAATGACCTCCTTATAATATCTTAATTTTCTTTTAGCTACTAGATCTTTCTCACACCACATTTTTTTTCTTTAAACTTAGCTGCTACAACTATTATATTGAAATGTAAAATGTGTTTCAATTTAATTAAATTTATTTTACTTTTAATTGTTTTATCTTTATATAAAATAAATTTAAAATGAGAATTGAAATATTTTACTTATAGTTATTATTGATTTTTTTTGTCATAATATCTTTTATAATTTTATATGAGTGAGATATTATAAAGTTAAATTTAAAAATAATAAATAATATTTACATTGACAAATTAAAAAAATAATAATAACAAAATATCAATACTAATTATATATAAAATACTTTAATTTATACTTTAATTCTACATCAAATTTATATATGTCGAGAGTAATATAAATTTAGTTTATTTTTGCCCATGGGACAAAGAAAACAATAAGATAGTATTTTTTTTTTGAGGCACTCCATAATATTAGAGACTCTTTCGGAAAACTCGAGCACCTCAGTGACCAAGGTAAGAAGTTTGTTTCTTTCGTTCTAAGGGTTCCCATTCCTATTATCACTATTACATTGCACATAGTATGGTAGGCAAAACTCGACAAAAGCAAAGCTAGTTTTGTTCTTAGTTGAACACAAAAGTCTATGAGAGGGCTGGACAGGTTAGTTTTTCCACTCATTTCAATATTAACATAAAGTAGAAAATAAGAAATAATTAATTCTATTATTATTTAATATGAAGTTAACAAATGATATGTAGAAATAATTACACGAAAATGTCTATTTTGAAATTGTTCAGATTAGTCATTGTCTATCTTTTTTATCTCCATTTGATACCTGTCTATTTGTTGTTTTGACATGGGTCAATTTTAACATAAGAAAAAATAATAATTATACATTTTATTGTAAAATGGATCATTTTGCTAAATAAAATTTGCTTATATATAAATGAATGTTATAAATAATAATGAGGAACTTATCATGAAGAAACTTATTATAATTATAATAATTTGGAATGGGTAATAAATTGGTGGGTGGGAAGCATAATTTTTAAAATTTATTAAAAGTAATGGACCATTTTGCTAAATAAAATTTTCTTATATCTAAATAAATGTTATAATAATAATGAGGAACTTATCATGGAGGAACTTATTAGAATTTGAATAATCTCAAATCCCTAGGAAATTGGTGGGAGGAGCCACTTGACATGAATCCAATTTTTAAAATTTATTAAAAGTCAATGCAACCTAACAAGCACTATAATACACTATAGTTCTTGATAAACATCAAGACTATGCATATGCTAAGCATATTCCCTTGAGAATCAATCTAGGCACTCAATTAAAACAATAAAAAAAGGTCAACAAATCCTCATCCACAATAAGTTGAAATAAAAAGGTTTAGGAAATTAAATTAAAATATTATATTTTTTAAAAATAGACATTTTATTACATGATGAGAAATTTAACAAAATTTGCATTGATATTAAAAATTAAAAATTTAATTATTTGGATAAAATTTAAGAAAAAAATAATTTCACATTTTATTGTAAACTGGACCATTTTGCTAAAAAAAATTGCTTATATGTAAATGAATGTTATAAATAATAATCACGAACTTATCATGGAGGAACTTATTAGAATTGGAATAATTTGAAATCTTTAGGAAATTGGTGGGTGGGGAGCCACGTGGGAGGAATCTAATTTTTTAAATTTATTAAAAGAAATGGACCATTTTGCTAAATAAAATTTTCTTATATATAAATCAATGTTATAAATAATAATGAAGAACTTATCTTGGAGGAACAATAAATTTTATAAATAATAATGAAGAACTTATCTTGGAGGAACTTATTAGAATTGAAATAATCTCAAATCCGTAGGAAATTGGTGGGGCAAGCCACATGAATCTTTTTTTTTTTTAATTTAATAAAATTCAATGCAACATAAAAAAAAATCTAATACGAAAAATTATCATTAGGTTCCAAATAAGTTTTAAGTTGGTGATGGATTGGATGGAAGGATCAATGGAGAGTAGAGGAGCTCAGGTTTGCAGATCATGGGGTTATAGCGATGCGGCGACGACTCCTCAAGGGCGTGCACCGGGAAGGAATGGCGGATCGGTTCACACCGTTTCGGTTCTTAGGAGAAGGCGATGGCCGAATAAGGGCTAAGCTCTGGCACACTGCAGAATTTGGAAGCTGGAAGTCACATCGACAGGCAAGGACACCCATCCCTCCACAACCAACTATGGCTTTAAAGCAGGAATCATTCCAAAACACAGATTCCCTCATCAGAGAGCCCGACACCCTAGTGAAGCGACTTCTCCGACAACTTGGCGGTTGCCTCTCGACGGCGGGGGAGGGGCAAGGGAAGAAAATCCCTTTGGGCTTACGGCTGAGGTTGGTTATGGTGTCTTATGGGCTCAGTGGATGGATTTTAGCGGAGGGCCGACGATAGATGCCCTAGTCTTCAACCTCTACCTTGAAGCAGTTTTTTGGCACAGATGGTATACAGGGTACTAAGGGTTTGGAGATGGGGTTCCTGCTTTGCCACTTCAGTCCAACTAGCTCCACCAGGAACACCCACAATGGGTAATAATCTTCCCAAGTTTTTTTTTGTTTGCTGCGTTGGTTTTATCGATTATATCTGGTTACAAGAAGGTTAGGGATCCCGGTTCGTTTCAAGGGCAGCATGGGGGTTTGAGTCTCACATCTTACCTCCGTGGCACAGAGTTTGGGAGGGGTGCGAGGTTGTTCCTACCTATGGGCGCTCCATGTATTCTGCCTCAGTGGACCCTAGACAAACCGACTGCTTTTATGGTGGTGCTTGCATTGAAAATACCATCACAGGTAGATTAGTAGGGGACTATACTCCCAAGACTAGCATCTAGATTTTCATAAATATTTTATATGGGAAAACAAGAACCCTCTGGGTACAGGAGGTGGAAATGGTCACAGATCCGAAGCATAATATCCAAGTGTCAACAAGTATCCTGTCACAAAAAAAATCATGATCTATTTAAAAGAAGGTACTACAAGAAGAAGCCCAATTAAAATAATACCACATCCAAAGAAATTATTCCATTATCATGAATTTAAGACTCAAAGGCGAAACTCCAAGAGTAAAATCATCTGCTAGAACTGAAAAAAACATAACTACTGAACCCATAAGGGGAGCCAACACTACCAAAGCTGGCACCTCAAATGGTGTCTCATACAGGAACATGCTGCAGGGAAATAATATGTAGGTTTAACTCCTTTTGGCCCAAACCAATGGAGCTTTTCCATTTGGTATTCACCAATTGGACTATGGATTGTTATATCCATCTCTGCTCCAAGGGGTATTTTATTGTCAAGTTCACTTCTATAGAAGCCAGAAATATCATTCTAAGGGAGGGACCATGGTTCTGGGGTTCTACCAGACTCTTCATCACATCTTTCTTCCCCGATTTTGACGCAAACACAATGGAGATTACTGGAATGTCATTTTCGGTCTGTCTGTATAATCTTCCGCTTAATTTTTGGAATGAACATTTACTAGAAGACATTAGAAACACTATAAGGAGATACATCAAACAAAAATCCAACGCTTGGAGGAGAGAATCTTCACCTTCGCACGAATCTATGTTGAAGTGGACATCAGCAAAGGGTTACTCGAAAGTAAATAATTGATTCATAAAAAAACAAAATGGAAGCAACACCTTGATTATGAAAACACAGCATTTAGGTGCAGGATATGTAGGAAAACCATCCATTTACAAAACACATGCCCGAATGGAAAAAGAGAGAACAGGAAAAATAAGAAGACAGGGAAAGCATCCAAAGGATGGAAATTCCCCTCAGGTGGGCTAGAGAAAGAAACATAAGATGAAGGGGATATACCCATTCAAAACGAAAGCAAACAAGCTGCATCCAATCCAAAAAAACCAAACCATGAAGTGCAATACCCAATTGAGTATAACGTGACGCCTCAGCCGATGCAAAACACAATGGATCTTACATCAATTGGGGATTGTTCTGCTATAAGCTCATGAGCGAATACAAGATTGCATGTGTCAGAAATCTCAGATTCCAAGAAATAAAACTCCATGAGGAACAATTAGCTGGCATTGGTTCCTTCTTCCCTGCATTCAGGGACTTGGCAGATTGTTCAAAAGAGAAAAGGCAAGCATGAAAAGCCCAGCCCTTCTGACAATTTGTAAATACTTGGGTAGCCTAGCTACAATGTGTGCTTGAGAACATGGGCCCTTTGGGTGTCTTGAATGCTTAATTTCATCTGCAAAATGTAACTTTTCATTACTTATTAATAGAAAGTTGTTGATTTCTTCCTTGGAAAAAAATAAACTCTAATATGCTACAGTCGTTGATAAAACATTAAGACTAAGCATACGCTGAGCATATTCCCTTGAGAATCAATCTAATCACTCAATTAAAAAATTAAAAAAAGTCAACAAATCCTCATCCACCATAAGTTGAAAGAAAAAAAAATTGACAATTAAAATACATTATTATATTTCTTAAAAATAGAAATTTTATTAGATGATGAGAAATTTAACAAATTTTTCATTAATTTTAAAAATTAAAAATTTAATTGTTTAAATAAACGTGCATATTATGGAATAGTTATCATAATTTTAATTTAATTATCAATAATTATTAGGTGGATGGTAAGGATTTAACCTCCATGAAATATTCTAGAATTTTCATAGTAGTATACATAAATCAATGATTGAGATTTATCTCCAAAGTAGTTATGTCTTTTTTATCCTTTTAATTAAATTAATTAATTAAAAACATGTTATATGAACAAGTGTCATATGGAAGGAGTTATGGTTTTTTGGGCATGTAGTATTGATATGCCATAGTAATATCCCATGATATTATAAGAAAGCTTATTTACAAATTAAGAATATCTACCGTAAAGTAGGGATAAATATATTGAATTGATTTTTAATATCTAAATTAAAATTAAGTTTGTTATTTATCTATTTTTAATGTTTTTGAAAAATAATAATAATAATGATAATTTAATTATAATATTATGGCTAGATTAGATATTAAATTGATATAAGAGAAGCTTTCATTTAAAGTTTATAAAGGTATATATATTTTAATCATCTTAGAATTTGAACCTATAACATTTTAGCAAAGAAACACATACTCTTAATAGTTGTTATATATATATATATATATATATATATATATATATATACTATGTTAATATGAAATTGAGATTTATAATTTCTCTATTCCATATACAAAACAAATATATGTAAAATAAACAATTCAATAATGTGTAAATTTTCCAAATTATAAATGCATATCATATACTTAATAGGTACTCCAAATTAAAATTCTTAAGATAACTCCAACACAAAATTGTTTTAACTAATTATGATAAAGTCTCACCTTAAATGGTGTTCAACCTGACCCATTATTGGGTATTTTTTGTTTAGGAATGTACATCCTTGACATAAATACTTCTTAACCACGATTAACTAACATGGCCACTCGTTATTGTGGGACCCACACGAGTTGTGCAAAAGAAATCATAATTACTTCTAGAAATATGAGAAAGAAAGAAAGAAAAATGTAACTTCCACGAGGCTAAATATAGCCCATGAGGCCTCTTTTAGAGTGAAAAACTTGAAGAAAAATATGCACTTCAAGAGATTTAATCCTCTCTAAAATAGAGCTATATTGTTTCTATATATGCATATAGCATGCTTAACTTTTCATTTTTAAAAAAGTATTTTTGAATGCATAAATGGATACAATGCCTTGAAAGTTTACTTGGATACTTGGATTTTGTAAACTACACCACATAAATTTTCAATTCCAAAAAATCTTTGCTAGACAAAATTTAAATTTAAATTTAAAATTGGAATCAACGGCTCGAGGAAAATGACTCTAAATTCATTGAAATTTTATAAAAGGAGATAGCTAAAATTCTATAACAAAAAAAAACCCTTCTTTATGTTGATTGCAAAATATCTTGGAATTTGAAGGTCACTCTAGTGAAAGATGCTCTTTATTTAATCTCACTATCAACACACACCGACCTTAGTCATTTCCTCTGTGAAATTACATTTTTTGTGCCCCAGTTTCCATTTCCCATGAAGACTTATGGTAATTATTCTCCTCATTACCTTGCATGTTATAGATTGGAGATAATATATATATAAAATTTTGACATAATGGTATGATTGAAAAAAAATGATTTATGTAGGTGGTTATAGCAACATCTGTGAGACAGACATCAAAACAAGTGTGAGACTATTGCAAGCTTGAAAACATTTCATCCCTTCCATCCTCCATCCTCCATCCTTTAGGTTGGAATCTTTCATTCGCTGCAACATTTTTGGAGTAACATCATAGGCGTGTTCAATTACTTCGGTGTATATTTGAACCATTAGGGGAAATAGCTAGTATTATTGATCTTATATTTTAATGTTCATATTAACAAACATAATTTTATATAAAGAAAAATAAAGTAATTAAACTTAAAATTTTCTTATATTTACACTTTGAAAGATGCTTAATTTATTTAATTCTTAATATGGAGTTGATATATAGTAGTTTTAAAATATTAATAACAAAAAAGGTTTAACTTGGATCTTAAATTAAATATTTCAATGTGCATGTTGAGCAAAAGATTTGAACATTAAATATGTATAATTACAGAAGGAGCTAGTGAGTTGTTACTTTATTAACAAAGTTCTTTCAAATTCAAGGTATTAGGTAGAGTTTCAATTCATTCAATGTATAATATAGAGTTGAAATATAACATTTTAAAAATTATTAATAACAAAAATAATTCAATGTTTGCATCCTATGAATATATGTTATCGAATTTTGAATATAGAGAATTTGAATAATAAATCAAATATTTCAATTTAAACCATGTATATATTGTATAAACTAGTGGAAAGCAAAATTCAAATAGTTAAAACATTTTATCAGTGTTTTGATAAAAAACAACATAGATCCATCTTATCTCTAGCTCTATCAAGAATCGAGAGGAATCAAATCTCTTGAGGTGTTGTGAGAGCCCCAATTGCTTAATGTTATTTTGCAATGTAAATATTTCATAGAAGAATTTTGGGTTGAGTTATAAGACATAGATTCGAGAGGATCAGGGGTTCACTTGTTTGAAATGTTTAGTTTACTTGTTGCAGGAAAAATCGATTGTTTTGGGACAATCATGAAGTCTGGTTGTTGATCGCCTTAGTAGATTATGCCTTGAACTTAACGTAATTGAAGAAAGTACACAAAAAATCATACTCTCTTAGAGAATAATTCACGCAACAAGGATGCAACAACAAATGAAGTTGACTTGTGCTACTAAGAAATGATGCCTAGATCATGCAAAGAGGGCATGGGTCATTAAACCACATTGACCAACTCGTAAAAATAGTAAGAGGTGACTCACTTTCCATTGGTGGACATGATCTGTTGGTATTTTCATTTTTCATATTTTATGTAGAGAAGAAGATGGCTATAACGAGGGAGAATGGAGAACCACCATGGAGGAGAAGAGAGAATAGGAGGAATGATTCAATTGAATAGATAGAAAACAGGAACTCGAGAGCCTGGTGATGGAGAAGACACTGGAACGCAGAGAAGAGAATTAGAAAAATGAGGGTAGTAGAGAGAACGAATAAGATAGTAGAAGGGAAAATGGGAGAAACCTGGAAAAAGAAGAAGGAAGAGAGTAAGAGAAACATTCGGTTAGTAGGAGAAGCTAGGGAGAAAATCACTTCTAATTGGGGGAGAAATTGCCTCTCGAGTCCCGAGTAGTTGGAGGGTGGAGATGGTGATTCTTGAAAAATATGTATGAGTTGGAGTGGAGGAATTATTCCTAGGAAAATTTCTGGAGTGTTTCTGGATGGATTCCTTTGTTGTATGCTTGATTTTTGTTGGTTTGGATTCCCCAAGTTTGGGGAAACCACGATGTTGAGTTCTGTAGGGTGGACATAGTGAGTCTTTAGACTCCCTACGTATGTTGTTTCTCATGATTCTATTGAAGGGTGGAGATGGTGAGTCTCTAGATTCACTGTGCCTTGTTGATTACAACTTAGTCGAAGGGTGGAGATGGTAAGTCTCTAGATTCCCTCTGCAACATTGATTACCACTTAGTTGGGGGTGGAGTTGCAAGGATCCATGGAGTCCTAGGAGCAACTATATTTGGTGCGTTTTCATCCTTTTGGAACAAACCCCTCACTCTTTATAATTTGGCTTAGAGGTGATAGATACAATAGAGAATTGGTTGCAACTACCTACGGTTGGGTGGAGAGTCCTAGTCCCAGACCTAGTTTCCCAAAGACTTAAATACAAGTGTTTCTTAAGTATTTTTTCTAATAATGAAGGTTTAAATGTATTATGATTGAAATGATGTTTTTGTCAAAATACAGGATTATATTACTTGTATTACACAATTGTTTAACATATTGCGCAAAGTATAAAAGACATTGGAATAACATATAAGAAGCTTAATCCAATTATAGTAATGTTTAGAATATAACTTCTTCTTGTTATAGTATGATGGTTACATTGATGATAACATGAATTAACATGAGTAATGTTATAATGTGATAATGTTGAGGATTTTCCTCCTTATTTACTCTTAGTAATATGTGATTTGATAAGAGGGACATCTTCAATCCCTCGATGATGCACTCCTAATGTTACTCAGGCTTGGTATAATTCATTTGTATGATGAGTTGTGTAGAGAATGTTTTCTTGAGGCTATTTATAGTCGTGTGTTTATAAGTGTTATTACCCTATCTACGGTAATCATCCAAGTGTCTCTACAAATATCCAAGTTGTCTCAACACTTAGTATAAGCTCTTCTTCCTAGTCCATCATACAGGCAGTGCTCAGGTAGGTACACATGATTTCCTGTATGTTTTCTGCAAGCCTTAGATCAAATTATGGTGTGCAATGTGAGAATTTTAGACCTGTCATGAGTCACCAAGTATCCATCGGAAGGTAACTAATATCCATTGGTGCATCTATACCTAGAATTCATTATCCCCAAAAGGGTAATGCTTGTAGTTTTGTGATCTTATCCATTATGTGCCTACCCTTAATGCTCTTGATTAAATCATTTTTAAGGGAGGTAAGACTTGTTCCTTCGAGGAGTGTTGATCTCCTTGTGGAATTTTATGCACCATGTGATTCATAGTGGTTTTTTTAATCTTGCAATGCTTATTTGGTCCCTAAATGAGACCTGCAAATCTTAGATCTATCAGATCCAAGTAAAATACTAGAGATATTAGGACCTAGAGATCCTTAAGGTACTGGAAAAATAATTCGTTGGCCTAAATGGATGAGTCCCTATTCAGTGTTCTTTTCTATAGACATTATGAACCCGAGGAGAGTAACTCTAACATAATCTCAGGAGGGATATCACTAGTGAGTTCCTTAGCTAACTCCATTAGCCATAATGGAACTCTAGAGAGATTCTAGATGTTTGTAGAACCACTGTAGTCGGGTCATGACAGAATGCCTTTGTGAATGGTGCATAGTGCGGGAAGGGAGAAAACCCTTATGAAAACCATTGGATGTAAGATTTCACATGTCATTCATGGTTCAAGTTATGACCAGAGACTTCATTGACAAACTATGGGTGAGACCCTATTGTGAGTGGCACTATCGTAGAATCCAGCATGTTTTAATATTATAGTCTTATACCATTAACTTAATCTGTGTAGCCTAATAAAAAGCCTCGTCATGGAAGAGGCAGCTTTAAGTTATGATTATTCCTTATCACCAAAAGGACGAGTGAAAGGATGCCACATGTGGACAGTTATAATCATGCAAGGATTTATACCAAAGACTATTTCCTAGAAGAGAAACATAGAGGTGTACTGAAAGTTATAGTAGTGATATAGGTGGGAGTTCCCATCGAGAAAGCACTGGGATTTTCAGTCGAGGTAGTCTTCGTAGTTTTCATTGGGGTTCATGCTAGGAGTTTTCACTAGGAATGCACCAAGAGTTTTTTCTAGGGTGCACATCTGGAGTTTCCATTGGGGTATAGTCAGGATTTTTAGTTGGACGCAACCAAGATTTTTTGTGGGGTATGCACCTGGATTTAGTTGGGTTATTCCTGAGAAGTGTGAAGCATATGTTCACCAGATGTATGAGGTAAGGTTTCTCTCTATGAAAGTGTAGGTTCATGGGACCCAAACACATGAATGAGTCGACATCCATTAAAAAATCACCATGTGGTGTTGGGAGGTTGGCCGTGTGGGTCTACATCGTAAGCTTAATGATGTGGTATGCTCTAATTCGTTGGAAATTTAAAGTACCATATCTTTTAATCCATCAATAAGATTTATTTAAATTTTTATATCGGTAGATTCATCTTATTGAGACAAACATAATGGTTATTCTTATTTCTAGTTCTGAAGATAATTTTTCTTTAATTATTATCCCATATCTCTAATTGTTTATAAGGGATATTGTATTATCAAGTGAACACTTTTCACCAAGGTTAAGGTGGGGGGTGTTTACAGGTGGTATCAGAGCATCTAGGTTCAACACTTGGACTAGATGTGCTCTATCATGAGGCAAGTGATAGAATAAATTCTACAAGAAGTCATAACGATGATTTTTTTTTAGAAAATTAACTAAACAAATGTTTAGTTGTTAAAGGATGGTCTAAATTGTTTGACTGTATATATGAATAATGTGTTGGATTTGTGATTGTTAACTATCAAGAACTAACAACTGAATTTTCACTGTGTTTGATAAATTACAAGTGGTGGTGACAGTGATATATTTCGTTGACTATGCAGGCTTGTTTATTGTGTTAATAATTAGCTAATTTGGTGATAATGATATATTGATATGGAATTTTAGTTGCATATTCTTTTCTATAATAACTTTGTAAAAGGAAGTGCCAAGGGGAATGATTTCTTGTTGTTTAGTTATTTCTCATGTGACTATGAGTTTTGTGTGATTCGATAACACATTATAATAGAAAAGATAGTGAAAGACATCTGAATGAGGGTTGAAATGGTGTAATATGGTTCTGTTCAATCACAATGCATAGATGAAAAGGCCCAATCAAATGAAGAATATGTAACATCCCCATCCCACATTTACCCAAGCTAACCAGTCCACCGAGGTAAACATTTGATGAAGAGTTACTATGATATGATTCAACTCCCCAAGTATAGTTAATGAAGTGGAATTGACAAGAAATTACCAATCTAACCTTCCTCAGATGCAACAAAACCTTCAAGAGCCAGCTAACCCCTCCAGAGGTCCAACCCCTCAGATAACTTGTTGTTTGACTAAACTAAGTCCCTAGTCGCATCGATGATAATCCCTACATGTAGTTGAAACCCTTCATTCACATGCACAACAAGGAATCCATGCATCTGCAACCATTTTTAGGCAGTTTTGTGATTACGACCCCAAATTCTGAGCCACTTTTTCAAGGCCAGGACTCAGGCCTCTACCTATAACTTCATGAAACGTCCATAAACATGAACAAGGACCTCACCTAACAAGGCCCAAACATGATGGAAATTCCATCAAACACATCATTAACATGTGATATACAAGTCATATAAACACATCTAAACATATGGACTTCATAATTATATGAGAATCACCAAGAAGGATTGATGTCCTCTCATTATAGTTGCATTAAGATCTATTAGGTCATAGATTAATTATTCATTCATTTACTAAAAAAAGACATGATGATATCCATGACTATGATACATCATAAAATCATGGTTATAACTAGCTTATGCCCATGAAAATAACATTGATATAACAACCATTAAGATTACTTAATAACAAGCATATCTACACACAATACACAAGAGGAAAATATCCCTTATTAACATATGAAAAATTCAAATATATTAGGGACTTCCACTTACCACTTGACCATATATTAGGCTGAACCAAATATTTCTATCAGCTAATAACCCTTTTTCCATATTCCAAGCATGAATGTGGGACTTACAACAAAACTAACCAGGGCTTCCTCAGGCTTTACTGATATCGACCAAGGGAGTCTTAGGACCAAGCCCTCATCTATACAACCAAGCTTTACCGTGCATCCCTCCAAGGGATTCCTAGGCCCAAAAAATAATCATACACTATAGTCTATACCACAATCCAACGATATACGATTCAAGGGATCACTAGGCCCTTACAAGCATGGATGCCTCTATATCTCTCCACCTAAACCATGAGGAATCTGTTCATCTCCACTCTCTAGGCTTTACTGTGTATCCTTCCCTAACCGATAAAGGGATTCCTATGCCTAACGAGAGAATACACCTCTAGTATCTACCATGTATCCCGCCATAACCAGTCAATAAATTCTGATGACTAACGAGGGTATCCACAACCAGGATTTACCATGTATCCCTCCATTACTAGTCAAGGAATTCCTAGGCCTTGTGTTTCCTCCTCAGACCACCCCACTAAGTTTTGAAACCATCTGGTAATCCACCTCAACCAAATAGAGAAACCCTATCACACCATGGCTATTGGGAAATGGTAAGGCAAGGTTGAAAACCACTTTAAACCCTGGAAAAACCCATACCAATGGCAAAAAGAGAGCCAAATACACACGTGCATGTACCATGCATGCAAAAAATAGCAAGGATATGATACATGAAACTTGATACCTACAAGTAATCCCGTTGTAGATGCTTTATACAACTCTTCCTTGATTTATCTTTGCTTCTCTTTGCCTTATTTTTACTTCCTTTGATTTCCTTGATCCAATGCTAGAGTGATCCAAGAAAACTCTAAGTATGCAAGAGTTTGAGAGAGTAGAAAGTATATAGAGAGAGCTCAAAGCTGAACTGACAAAATCTAACACTGAAAAAATTTGAGTATTAATCATCACAAGCATTTTTATCAATGATGCCTCTAATTTCTTCATTTTCCATTATTTTTCTTCAATTTCATCCTCACATGCAACTTGTGACTTTTCACCTTCCTTTTCTCCTAATTTCCATTATTTTCATAAATAAAATGGCAATTAATGTCTCTTTCATTTCCAAGTCCTTTTCCATTGCCTTTGAAAAATTCCCTTAGCCATAATAAAACAAATGAAAACCCACACTAGGATGTTTTTCCCAGCATTCATCTTGGAATACATGTCCCATGATGTTGGTCTTATTTTTCCTTTATTAACTTTATTACATGGATTTTTTACCAGGGAAATTATAGAACCCTCCCCCTTGGTGGAAGACCGTCCTTGGTGTTTAATGTCACATACAACTAACAAGACTGCCGAAAATAAAAACATACTGCCCATGGATCTTTATAACTTAGCTTGTTGCAGTATTTACAATGAAAAACCTGTTGAAAGCAAACCAACATGACAACATAACAACATGACACCCATACTTCTTATTGGAGAATTATAACACATCTCATGGTGATATTTATATCCATATAAATATATAAATATACCAAAATTGCTTTGCCTCAACTGGTAAACAATGAAGGATACATAGCCTGCATCTAATTAGCCATCTCCCATGTAGCTTCATCGGGCCCAAATTGCTTCCACTACACTTTAACCTACTCGATTGCTAAGTTCCGTAGCATGAGAACCTTTCTCTGCAAAATACATTGAGGTTCCGACTGGAATTATCCTTCTAGCTCCAGCTAAAATATAGACCAATAAATAACATGATCAACATATTTAACATATCTTTTAAGCAATGAAACATGGAAAACATCTTGGAATTTAACTCTCGTAGGTAGTGTAAGTTTTTCAGGCCACTGGTCCAATCCTCTCAAGGATCTCAAAAGGCCTGCAATACCGAGGTGTCAGCTTGGCACATGATCCAATCCTCAAGGATATCTTCTTGGGCTTGTTGTGTAAGTATACCTATTCCCCAACCTGAAACTCCTTAAACATCTTATTCCGATCTTCATTAGAGGAAATTTCAGCCTAAAAGTGGCCTCCTAAGGAAAAATAATAAAATAATAATTAAAATAATAAAATAAGAGTTATGAATTTTGGAGGGAAAAGAAGAAAGATGCTTTTTAAAATTGTATATTAGGCTTATCTCCATATAGGTTTACTCAAATTTCAAGGGTAGATACTTGTTGGATGATTAATTAAATTCCACATCCAATGAGTACCCATTATGCATACTTTTGAGAAGATCCACATTGATAAAAATTGAAGATACATTAAAAAAGCATGTTGAACATGTTTTTTAATGTATCTTCAATTTTTATCAATGTGGGTATTCTAAAAATTACGCATAATGAGTACTCATTGGATGTGAAATTTAATTCCACATCCAACGAGTGTCTACATTTGAAATTTCAATAAACCTAAAAGGAGAGAAGCAAAAAATACAATTTAAAAAAATAGTTTTTCTTATTTTCCCTCCAAAATATTTACATGTAACTCTTTTTAAATTTAGAGTATTTTGATTGGTTTACACATTATGACATGGAAATTACGTGAAAATTTCACAGGCACTTTTAGGCTAAAATTTCCTCTAATTCATAAATTTTCTATCTGTCCCGTGCTTCCTTTAGATTCTTCTTGATGACCTCCATTTCCTGTTCCATTTTTTCTAACATGTCTAGTCCAATCTACACCTTGTTCACTGGATCACTCCAATTGATGGGAGTATTACAACTCCACCTAGAGAGTGCCTCAAACAAACTCTTCCTCAGTGAATCTCGATACCCATTGTTGTAATAAAACTCAACTAGTGGAAGATACTCCTCCCACTTCCGTTGTTGATGCATCACATATATTCTTAACATGTCCTCCAAAATCTCATTGACCCTCTTTGTATGTCCATGTTTTTTCGGATGACAAGTTGTGTTTAACACCAAATATGTACTGAAACCTGCAAGTAACTCTTTCCATAATATAGAAGTGAACTTGGCATCTCTGTTTGACACAATTTTCTTCAAAAAACCATGCGATCTCACTACATCTTTGATCAATACCTCTGCTACATCACTAGCTAAATAAGTAGACTTCACTGGAATGAAGTGTGTTACCTTTATCAACCTGTCCACCATCGCCATGATGGAATCATGTGGTATAGATGTCCTTTGAAAATATGTGATGAAGTCCATAGAAATGACCTCCCTTTTCCACTCTGGAATTGGAATCGACTGTAGTAATCCAACTAGATGCTTACACTCTACTTTCACTTATTGAAAATCCAAACATCTCACCAGAAACTCTGCCAATTATTTCCTTATATTCAACCAATAGTAGAAATTCTTCACTATTGTCAATGTTTTCTAATATATTGGTTGACCTAAGTATGGATTATCATGAAATTCCCTCAATATAAGTTTCTTAAGCTTGTTGTTGTCTGACACATAGATCTTGTCCCTAAATATGATCAAACCATCTACTGTAAGACAATAGTCCACATCCTTATCACATGTACCCTGTTGTAACCTATTCCTAAGCTCCATGCACCTGTCATCCGAATATCCTCGTTGTAATATCTAATCGTGTAAATATATCTGGTAAGAACACATAGTTGCTATGTGATTTACCTGTATCTGTATGCTAAAAATATCTGTAACCATGTTATCCTTTCATTTAATGTACCTGATCTCAAAATAAAACTCACTGATATTTTCCAACCATCTAGCTTGCCTGGAATTCAGATTTGGTTGATCAAATAAGTACCTCAATCAGTTTTGATCGCTCATTAATACAAACCTCTTTCCAAGAAGATAACGCCTCCACATCTTCAATGCATGGATGATCGTTGCCAACTCAAGGTCATGTGTAGCATAATTATGCTTGCGCTCATTTAATTTACTTGAATCATAACATACCACTTGTCCCTCTTGCCTCAGGACTCCACTAATTTCTCTCTTGCAGGCATTTGTACACACCACAAATTATTTATCTGAATATACAATCTTAAGAACTTGAGAATTTGTAAAAAAATGTTTAAATTGTTCAAAACTTGTTGCACACTCCTTCATCCATTCAAATTTCTTACCTATTTGTTGTAAGATGTGATAGGATATGGAATGCATGAGATGTTCATAGTGAACCTCCTATAGAAACCTATTAAACCCATGAATGACCATACCTACTCCACATTCTGAGGAGCTTCCCACTCCATTATAGCCCTTACGTTTTCTAGATTCACAACTATTCCTTCCTTGGAAACAACATGCCCTAAGTAATGTACCTCTGTTTGAAAGAAACTACACTTGTTAAGCTTGGCATACAACTGATTCTCTCTTAGAAATATCAATACTACTGCTAAGTGTTTGTCATGTTCTTCATAATTCTTATAATATATCAATATATCATCAATGAACACAATAACAAACTTGTGTAGATAACGACACAAGACATTTTTCATCAAGCACATAAAACTATGTAGAGCACTAGTCAAAACAAATGGAACTACAAAAAAGTAATAATGTCCATACCTGGTCCTGAAATCAATATTGTAGATATCCTCTTCTTTAATGCATGCCTAATGGTATCCTGATCTCAAATCAATCTTCGAGAACATTATTGCTTCCTTCAACTGATAAAAAAAGTCATCAATCCTAGGCATATTTCTTCTTGACGGTTACCTTGCTCAACTTCTTGTAGTCAATACACAACCTGAGAGTACCATCCTTCTTCTTCATAAAAAATATCGGTGCACCCCAAGGCGGTACACTTGGCCTAATGTATCCTTTTTCAAGAATTTCCTTCAACTACAACTTCAATTATACTAACTCCAGTGTGCTAATTCTGTAAGGTACCTTTGATGCTGGTGCTTCCTCTAGAACCAAATAAATAGAAAATTCCAATTCTCTATGAGGCGATAAATCTAAAATATCTGCGAGAAACACATCCAAAAACTACTGTAAAACCGGGTACCTATGCATCCTCAACATACTTACCTTTATCACTAGAAATATGCATTACAAATACCACATGCCCTTTTCTATGACTACGTTTTTCCTGCATAGTTGTAACCATTCTGAATGATGTTTCTTTCTTCTTATCCACAATAATTTTTGTTCCCCATTGTCATCAATGCACTCAATAGCCTTGTCATAACAATCCACCTTGCTCCTGTGAAGATATACTCCAATCCGTACCCGAATTCATACTATATGATCCCAACAGAAGTAAATTCAAATGCGCTGATGTAGGCATACCATTCAACTCAAATGCACAAGCTCTTACCCAATGATGAAATCTTTTCTTTGTACCTATAGCCAACTGCACTAACCAAGATTATGCATGCACTTCTTTATTCAAACAACACTTATCCACCAATTCATGATTAACATAACTATAATTATATCTAGGGTCAATAAAAATAGAAAAAAATTGATCACAAAGCTTACCGTCCATCTTGATAATATATGCCTACTGATCCAACTATATGTTACCCAATGCTGCATATATACGAGGAATGTTGTTCCCAACATCCCCAACAATATGTGCCTCCTGTGCATTATAGATCTGAGTTCTACCACCCTGACACTACGGAAAATATCTCTTGAGATTATCCTTGCCACATATCCAACACCACAAATGTCTCTTACCATCACCTTTATTATGGTTCCCTCCATGTCGTGACTCATGTCCATGTCCATATACATTAAACTTCTTGAAAGGAACATCATTCTCTTTTTCACTTGCATCCTTGGGCCTTGTTCCTTTTGGCTGCCATCTACCTTTAGATTTTTCTTTTCCTTATTGAGATTATGTCTTACAATGTGATTTCTCATAACAATGCTTCAAATTTCCAATAACTTCTTCAAGTGACCAAGGCTCATCATACTCAATCCAATCTCTAAATTCTAATGGTAATCCACTAAAAAATATCTAAAATTTGGCTTTCTCATCCTTAAGATATGGTACATACCTCAATAACGACAAGAACTTAGTCATGTACTCCTCATCTGTTAACGATCCCATATTTAACTCATATAAATCCTACCTTTCTATCATAGTACCTCTGTGACAAGTACTTCTTCCTGAAGAGTCTCTCGAATTCATGCCAACTCAACTCATTTGTCCTAAGGTATCTAACATAGTTCACGTTTCCCACTAGATTTTGGATTTCCCTTTGAGGCTGAAGATAACTATTATGGCCTTCACATTCTCTGTGTAAGCATGTAGCTCAAATAAATTCTTCATCCCAAGTAACCATGCCTCTGCATCTTTCATATTCTTCAAATCTCCATAAAATGTAGATGGCTTGGCTTTCTTGAAATCATCTAGAAAATATCCCCCGTCACTCCTCTTGTAAGCATGACACCTATGAGAACCAAAACTATAATATAACCTATGTCCATCACCTATCCTATCTGATGTATCCAAGAACCTTCAATCCATGATCGTGTCATCTCTATTTGACCTGTGACCACCATGAGTCACTGACTGCCATATGCTCCATTAGTCTCATTGTCCTGTCCATGACCAATCCTAAGCGAACCCTATCTATACAAATCTAAAAAACTCTGAAGGATGACTACATTAACCTCAGTTTGTTTCTTCTGTGCTTGAATGATTTTACCATTATCTTCCATGCAAATTCTTATTTAATCCTTCAAACTTCTCAAAGTTTCTTCTATATTAGGGCAGAACCTATCACCATGTTTCTCATCTAATATAGGGGGAGAATATCATGAATTGTATTCTACAATCTTCAGATTCATCTTTGATCTTCTTTCTGTAAATATACCATGTCAGCTAAACCAAAATATAAACATAATAAAAATACCTCAGTATAGTTGAGGGGAGGATATCTCATCTACAATATCAACCAAATTATCACGATACATGTATAATCATAATCATAACAATATATCAACATCATGAATGACAACACCAACCACATACCATGACCTTTTGTGTGATAGTCATAACCATAACACGACATGCATATATCCACATAGAAAACCAACATACACAAAAAATACACATACATTCAAAATGCATTCTCGATGAAGACATCCCGAAAACAACATCATACACTTCTACAAGACAACACAATTGCAACAATGACCATCACCATGTATACATAACAAGAACATGTACAACAAGCATGCATGCATGACAGTCACATTCCGCCCATCCAGTCCAAGGGGTGAACCATGCTATGATACCACTTTGTGGTATCAAATATCACATAGAAATAACAGAAACCAAACACCACCCAAAGAGAATGAAACCCACTCTAATACCACTCTGTAACACCCCCCTCCCACATTTACCCAAGTTAACCGTTCCACTGGGGTAAACACGTGATGAAAATTTACTATGATATGATTCAACTCCCCAAGTATATTTAAGGAAGTGGAACTGACAAGACATGACCAATCTAACCTTCCTCAGATGCTATAGAACCTTCAAGAGCCAACCAAACCCTTCAAGGGTACAACCCCCGAGACAACTTGTATTTTGACTTAACTAGAGCCCTAGTCGCCCTAATGAAAATCCCTCCATGTGGCTGAAACTCTCCAGTCGCATGCACATCAAGGCATCCATGTGACTATATCCTTTTTCAGGCAGTTTTGTGCCAGCGACCCTAGATTTTGAACCACTTTTTTAGGTCTAGGACTTCGACCTCTACCCAGAACTTCATGAACTTCCAAAAAAGATAAATAACATGATGAAAAGGACTTTATTACAAAACATGAACAAGGACCTAACCTATAAAGGCCTAACCATGACACACATTCAATCAAACACATCATGAACATGTGATATACAGATCCTATAAAAACATCTAAGCATAGGGACTTCATACTTATCTGAGAATCGCCAATAAGGACCGATGTCCTCTCATAATAGTTTCATTACAAGATATTAGTTCATACATTCATTATTCATTCATTACACAACAAAACATGATGAGAGCCAGGACTAATATATGTCATAAAACCATGCTTATAGCCAACGTATACCCAACAACATAACATTGATATAACCACCATTAAGATCACATAATAACAAGCACATCTACACATAATACATAAGATGAAAAGGACTCTTATTAACATATGAAAAATGAAACCAAGTGAAGGACTTCCACGTATGTTAGGTCCCTATAATACTAGTGTAGCCCGTTATTATTGTTAGTGTATCCCCATTATAGCTATTATTTTGACCATGTAGTCCCCATTTTGCTATTATTATGCCCCATAGGTGTAGCCCCATTATTGTTATTGTTGTGCCCATGTGGCCCCTATATTGTAATATTTTGGCCCCTTATACTCCTATATATAGAAGGCAGGTTTTGTCATTTGTATCATCCAAGAATTATTCATTTATGTAATGTAAAGGAGCTTTTCCCATCGAAGAGGTTGATTTCTAAGTCGTTGATCTATATTTTCTTCTATTTTGTGAGTTGGTTTCATAGCATTTGGTATCAGAGCTTGGGATTCTATGGTTTCATTTCTTCAAATAGGTCATCTTGGAATTTTCGCTATAGATTTTTTTTCTACGAGGATTCAAAAGCTAAACTTTGTATCCCGTGGATTTGAAATTGTGGTGAATGTCATGTAAAAATTTTAGATTTTGTTTCACTATTTTTTCGGAGTTATGATCCGGGGAAGTTAGGGTTTTTGTAGGCTCCAAAATTCAGCCTCAAACAAGTGACCTAAGGAAAATAGTCATAACTTTAGTTTCATACATCAGATTTGAATGATGTAAAATGTGATAGAAATTGCACATACAATAATTTCTTGTGTACAAAATTCAAATCCGAAGGTGAAATAGTGACACATGGCACTCCATACAAGTTTGTCTACTAAACCAATCTATAATCAAGTCACTGTGGGAGATCGGACATAACTTTACTTTGAAGAATCCAAATTAGGCCTGACCTATGGCATTGGAATGAAGACGGGGAGGGATAATACAAGACAAAAGTTAAAATCTTGGGGATCCAAAATCATAGAGATACATCAGGTTCAATATTGAGCTCCTAAAAAGCAAGAAAAATGTGTGTATTTTTTTTTTAAATTGCATAAATTTTGTGTGAAAAATAAGTTTGAAGTGATTCCAAGGGTGTATTGAAGCACAAATATCAGTATTGAGTTCTAAAATGCCTCCCAAAAATAATTCCACACCCATTAATCCCTCATCAAGCTCTACTATGACGCATGAAGAATAATACTTGCAACATGATATCTCAAAAAAATACAGGACCAAGTGCAACAAATTTCACTCTCACATAGAACAACCAAAAATAAACAAAAATGTGACATGGATGGGTTAAAATAATACATGGAAGCTAATATGGATGTTTTGAAGGATTTAATGGATGGCATGGAAGCGAAGATCAATGGTATAGAAGAAAAAATAAAAGGAAACATGGAAGGTTTGAAGAAATACATGGAAGGTTTGAAGGAAGGTTTGACAAAGTGTCGCATGTCATTTTTTCACCATGACATTTGAATATTCATATGGGTCTATCACCATCCATATCATGTTCCCTTAGAGGTAAAAAGCATGAATGTTCCTAAATCAAGTCTTGGAATTGGAGAAACAATTTGTAAAACCCTTAAAACTCTACCTGTGTTGTTTTTCTAGCCTTTCCCTGCGCATGCGTTGATGTTTTGTCCATAAACTGCGGCGACTCCCACATGTTTTGCCACTATACCTGTGCACCCCCCATGAAAAGAAAATAAAAGAAAAAAGTAAATTATATAAGCCTAGTTGGTCGAATATTCTCCCAACAGGAAGCTTCTAGAGTCATGATCAGTTTGAGCCTTATCCCTCCACTCATGGAGCTTATCCCTTGGTCCATGGAGCTCAAATGCCTTCATGACAGAAATCCATTCCCCTTTTCATGGAACTGAAACTACCTCCATTTTCCTATAAATTGAGCTCAAGTTTCAGGGTGAAGGGTAGATACCAATGTAATTAGAGACTAATCTATACAGTTTCTAAGCTGAAAAGAGTTCATAATAGTGCATACTTTCTACACTAGTGAGTTGTTGTTGGCATAAGAATGATCACACCCTTGTGTCTATAATTCCACACTGGCATTCAGAGAGGACGGCTTATCAGACTGAAGGAGAACGATTGTTCAGGAGCTCGGGAGAAATATGTACAACATCAAGGCATCAGGTTGTAAGATTACTCTTTCTATTCAAGATAATGCATATGGATCTCTTTTTCTCATTGCTTTGTTTCTATGCTTATTGGAATAATGTCAATACTTAGACTCCTTGATCACTAAGTTTGATTATATTTTTTGATTATTATATGTTGCAGATGCTTTGATTATTTGTCTTGTCTTTGATTGTAGGTTCTACTGGTTGGGGAACTTATTTGGAGTGACGAGACAAAGGGGTACATCAAACCTTTGTATTTCAAGGTAGGGGCATGTCCTCTCTACTTTACTATTATAATAATCTTGAAATGCAATTAATCTAGAGGAAAAGGTTTTCAAATTGATCTTTGTTTCTAGTTACTCACTGGAGTACTAGGGAGATCACTCTTGTCCACAAGAGGGATTAATCCACGTAAAAAATTGGCAACCATACTAGGGACTAGAGCTTAGTTTTCTTTGTTTGTATTCAGTTTGAAATTTTAGTTTTCTGATTTTGTCTTCTCAGAGTCTGGTTGGGTAGATAAATTTTAAGAATCCCCGAAAAATAAATCTTGTTATATATTTTTTCCAAGTTTTCCCTTGCCTGCGTGGTTTTTGGCAGAAAACAATGCAACAAGCTGCGCAACTTTCAATTCAATTTAGTGTGCATGCACACTGTATTCCACTGTAAGCTGCGCACCCCCTAGAAACTTTTGAAAAAATTAAATTTCTCTTTTTTAGAGCCATATAACCTTATTCTTTAAGTTTTCATGATCCATATTAGTTGTCAAATCTTTTGTGAGAATTTCTTTTCAACAAATTTTGAGTTTTGTGTGATTTATCATCATGTTTTCATTTTATAAGTGAGATTTTTCCCTAGTTTATTGCTTCTCTATGTGAAAGGTACCTTCATTTGCCTCAACTTACTGGTATTATGATATTGTCTTTTTTGATCCATTAGGATCATTCCAAACCTTACTTTTATAAATTTTTGTTCCCTTTTCATTTGCAAACCTAGAAGAGCTTCTAGCTTATTGAAGCCTTATTTAACACCAAAGCATTCTTGGATGATTTAATTTCTACTGAAATAAGTGGAAATTTTCTTAGTCTGATCACAACTAGGAGAAATAATCCTCAAACATTCTAGATAGACTTCAAAATTAGAATTTTGTTTTGATTTTGAAACTTATGCTTGTAGATTTTTTTAGAGATTATTTTCTTTTGGAATCGATTATTTTTTGAATTGTAGTTTTTGATTTTTTTTCACATAGGAAAAATTCGTAATCTTTGATTAGATGAGAAAAATTACATATTACATTTTACTGAGTATACTATCTTGTGTGATCAAAATATATTGCTGACTTTATACACTAGTCAGTGTTAAATTATAAGGTTGTAGTCCATGAGTATCAGTCCGCATATAGATAGAATCAACTCGTTGCATAGCTTATTAATCCATATCAGTGCCAAAAAAGAAAATTAAAATGTAAAAATAGCGTATGTACATATAATAATTAGTATCCGGCTGTGTATATTTACAGATGAAAAAGTGAGAATATGAAGTGCCCCAAAAAACAATACCTGATAGTCTGTATCAAAAAACTGCAGCCAGCACTGCCTGATAGTCTTCGATGAAAGGCCTGTGGTAGTATCTATGCACCTGTGATCTGATCTGTTCAGTGATATGCCAAGTGCCCCAAGTCAACTGCGAGGCTTCTTTGGAAAATGAGTCTGCCATTTTGTTCTGATGCCTGTAAATGTGAGAGACCGAGATGGAGTCAAATTGTGATTTGAGCAGAAGTACTTCCAACAATAATGTAGTGAGTGTGTGAGAGTGACACTGTGCATGAGAGTTGAACCAGTTAATCACAATGAGGGAGTCGCCAAAAATCTGTAAGTGATTGCAATTTTGTTCATGGGAAAATATCAGAAGGAGTCGTAAGCATTTTAGTTCAGAAAATTTGTTGGTACCAGGTCCCAGACCCATTCTAAGTTGATAGTGATGAAATTCATTAATGTATAGAATTCCTCCCCTCCCCGAAACCATTTTGAGTTGTCGCGCCACCAAAATAGGCCCACGGCCGGTTTTGATCAATAATTTCAGGGTTGTCAAGTTTCACTATATGTTGCTTATCATCTTCGGGAATTAGAGAGTATGAGACCAATATTTCCTGACAGATGTGATCCTCAATTATAGGCTGGTTTTTGAATATGAACTTGTTCTGATTTATCCAGATCTCGTGAGTGAAAACCAAAGGTATATTATGCAACTTTGTTGTGTTGACCGTCGTCTGCCACCAATGTGTCCAAGCGTGGATAATAGAATTACCCCACCAACATAGAAGCCCAGACATATTCTATGTGACCTGTAACCAAATGCGTTGAATACTGGGGCAGTCTAGAAATAAATGAGAGGTCTCTTCTGCATGGTTATGACAGTAGCAACATCTGGAAGGGCGGATTAAACCCCGCCTGTGTAGAAAATCTATAGTTGGGATACAATTCTATAGAATGCACCAGAAAAGTAGTCTGTATTTATGTGGGGCCTTAAGTTTCCAAATATTTGTCCACCACCCGTGCTTTTCATGTGGTTCTTTGTGAAGACTTAGAGTTAAATATTCAAATTTGGGAGTGTAGAATCCCTTTGGAGATATAGCCCAAATCAATTGGTCCTCCTGTTGATTCAGTCGAATATGTGATGCTTGTAAAGCTCTGATGTAATTAGCCCAGCATTGCGTGCCAGCCCAAGGAATGTGTAGATTATCGGCAGATAGCCAATATTGAGTGTGCCAATTTGTACGGTCCGACTCCTGAATTTGTGAGAGGTACCGAAAACCCTTGTTGGTCAGATGTGCAATAATCTAGTCCAGGAGCTTGAAGTATACCCCACTCCCCGACCAAGAGTCCGATCCCACCCAGACCGATTCCCCAAAACCAATTTTCCAAGATATTCCTTGTTGGATAAGTGGAGAAGCCTTGGTGATTGCTTTCCATATGATGGAAGCCCCAGGGGCTACTCGAATGTTACCTCTCACCCAATCAAGTGAGCTTCTGGGGGAAATATACTTAGCACTAATGACCTCCTTCCAGAGAATTTTTCCAGTAATCAAGTGCCAGCACATTTTGGCAACAAGAGCAGATGAAAATATGTGAAGGTCCTTTAGATCCCATCCACCCCATTGTTTGGGTCTGCTGATTCGGTCCCAAGCAATCCATGCAAAAGTGTTTTCCTTTTCCTGATTTCTCCATAAAAAATTTCTGCATATTTGTGTAATGCGCTTTGTGACACCAATAGGTATCCATGCCAACGACATCCAATATACTGGTATAGCCTCAAGGATAGATTTAATCAATACCAGTCGGCACGCCCAGTAGAGCCATCTATGATACCAAATATTGATCCTGCGTTCCACTTTTGCAATGAGCCAGTTCCAATCTTTGATTTGATAGTCATTTGGTTTGATGTGGAAACCCAAATACTTTAATCCATCCCCAATGTTGTTATGAGTAAAGGAATATGTGGTCAGAGAAATTCCTTGTTCATGTGCAGAGCATCTAGTCATTATGATGATGGATTTAGAATTGTTTGGTTGCATACCCGTCGCCCTGCAGAAACATTGAAGAATATTTCCAAATTGTAGGGAGTCCTGAACAGAGCCATCCAGAAAAATAAGTACATCATTAACAAATAATAGATGTGATGTTTCAATGATCTCATTTATTCATATACCATGCAGCAAACCATCCGTGCAGGCCTTTTTAATGAGGATAGATAGACCTTCCATAACTAAAATGAAAAGGAGTGGTGATAGGGGGCATCCTTGTCTCAGTCCCCTACCAGCATGAAAAAAGTCTGATGCAGTGCCATTAAGAAGGATACTGAATGAGGCATGACAAATACATCCCATAATCCAGTTGATGAACATGGGGGGGAAACCAGTTTGTGCAAGAATGAGATGGAGGTAGCTCCAATTTACTTGGTCAAAAGCCTTCTCCAGGTCAATTTTGAGAATGATGGATTTGAGGTTCTTGGATTTAATGGAGTGCATATCTTCTTGTGCAGTGCCAATGGCTTCATGGATCTATCAATGGTGAATAAAGGCAAATTTTTCTTTGGAAATCTAAGAGGAAAGGATAGGTTTGATACGATTGGCAATGATTTTGGATATAATTTTGTATAAACAGTTATAGAGGGATATAGGTCTATAGTCCTGAAAATATGAAGGGTGGTCAGTCTTGGGAATAAGAGCAATAAAGGTAGAGTTGAAGCCATCATAAATTCTACCCTTGAAACGACTATCTTCAATGGCAGTAAGGAGATCATTGCCAATCAGCTCAAAAAAATGAATGAAAAATTCAATGGGCCAGCCATCAGGTCCGGGGCTTTTGTCTTTTTGAAACCATTTGAGTACCCCTTCAAGCTCATTCATCGTGACTGGAGCATCAAGCCCCTCTACCTTTTCATGGTCCACATATCTATGAAATATACTGGTGATGTGCATGATCTCCGTTAGGTCAATATGCAGTGGAGCTCTGTATATGTTAGAGAAATGTTGAATACCCATATCTAGAAGTTGAGGATGAGTTCTGGCCACATTTCCATGTTGGTCAGTAAGTTCCCAAATCATATTGCAGTGTTTTCGGCCATTTTCATGCTGATGAAAAAATTTAGTATTGTCATCCCCAGCCTAGAGCCATATGGCCCTGCTTTTCAGCCGCCAGTCTATCTCTTTATGTTGCAGTAGTTTCCTTCTGGATGCTTCAAGTGTGATGAGTTGCTCCTTTGTATCTCTATATCTATACCCAAGCATATCAGAAGCATTGAGTCGTGCAATCTCCAATTCAAGCCTTTTCAGTTCATCGCCCTCTTTTCTACGTTTTTCTCGAGTCCACTTGATGGTCAATCCTTTGATTCTCTTGAGGTTTTCAGAAATGACCCGAGCCGGTTCAAATTTTAGGTGCTGCTAATGATGGTGCCACTCTTGAACCACCAAGATGTAGTATTCAGGATCAAGTAGCCATCTGGAATTGAATTTAAATGGAGGTCGGGCCCGCTTTGGCCCAAACTCAAAATCTAAATAAACAGGTGAGTGGTCTGACATACCACCATGTCCCACCCATTGTCACACCTTATCCAGAGATTGAAAGAATGGAAGCTTGATAAGAAAACAATCCAACCTACATGCCAACGCAGCGTCTCCAGTTCTGCGGTTCCTCCAAGTAGGCATAAGTTTGGGCATTTGAATGTCGATAAGGTCTGCATGTTCCAGACTAGAAATGATGAAATCAGCCAGAGGATTAGGAACCGCATTTGATCCCCAGGATTCTGAGATGCCTAATGAAAAATTGAGATCTAAAAGTGAACATTTTAATAGAGATTGCTAGAACACCATCCTATTAGAGCAAGGCCCGTAGACATTAATCAGTGTGAAGGGGGTTTCAGCATTACTGATGTTGATATCCATGCTGAGAACCCCTTCCCTGCCCCATTAATTTATCATACGAGTGGTTATGTTATTAATACCCAAGGCACATCCACCAGATCTTCCTCTTGCATCTAAAGTAATGAAAGTCCAGTGTGGCAGAATTGAAGATAGAGTGGATGAAACGATAATGCCATCACCCAGAGTTTCCTGAAGAAATAGAATGTCAATAGATTGTTGAGCCAGAAGAGCTTTGAGTGCCAATCTCTTGTCAGGGTTGGAAAATACCCTGCAGTTGTAGGTGAGGCTGTTACAAGGCCTTCTTACTCTAAGGACCCGCATGAGGGTAGATTGTGTGCTAGCTTCAACCTCCAAATTAGCTCTCTTAATAGCCTTTTCCAAATGTGATGGTTTTCCCCGGGTTTTGGAGGGGTTTGTGTCAAGCCCCGGGCCAATACCTAGAGTGATGAGAGGTTGAGAGCAGATGGCAGATCTAAGGTAGTATGAGTGTTTTGAGGAGGATGAATCAGAGCAGAGTGAAGTTTGGCCAGAGGGAAAGTGTACGGATGTATGAGGGATAGAGGGAGTGATGGAAGGAGGGGCCTGGGCAATAGTGTAGCTGAGCGATGGGATACTTATAGAAATCCTATGATCAAACGAAGATAAAATAGGAGAGCATGTGGAAATAGTAACAGGAATCATAAATAAATGCGATGAGTCAGGGTAAAGAGTGGTACCCGTAATCGGAGCCGAGCGTTGGATAGATGTCGGGGCCGCATGTGCATGTGTTCTAGCATGTGTAACCAGCCAAGATGGGAGTGGATTCGTCACCTCAGAGGCTGTATGCTGTTCCACGCCACCCGTAGACCTCGTCACATCCAGATTGAAGTTGCAAGTGAACGAGTTCATTTGCACAACCACCAATATAGTCTTGTTAACAATGGGCTTAGGGTGACCCAACAAAGGGAATTCCTTGTATAGGTGCCCCACCTCATGGCACTTCCAGCATCAGAATGGAACGCCCTCGTAATCTAGTATCTGACTCCACATCATGCCTTCAAAATACATGTTGTAGGTTTCATGGAGTCCATCCCTGGTATCAAGGAAAATGAGTATGCGGGCCACGACTTTGTTCCCAGTGACAAGGTAGGAGCGATCATGGTCAAGATAGTGACCAAAATCCTCACCGATATTCCTGAAGGCAATCTCATTCTAGAACTGTATCGGTAAACCAGGAAGTCGCATCCAAATGGGGCCAGCCCCTGTGTTTTGATTATTAGGATCGAAAATAGGCATCCAACGCTTGAGAAGGACAGGATGCATTTCAATGTGCCAGAAGTGTTCCAGGTCCCAATCAGCCTGGATCGGCACAGTGAATGTAAGAGTGAACCAACTGCGCCTGAGAAGAACAACTTCCGGGAGGTTTTCCAAAGTCTCCCCCCAAATATCTCTGATCCATTGCAAGAGGTGAGGTATGGAGTATTTCTGGCCCCTCACTTGCCCACAAGTACCCTGGACGCCATATTAGAAATATCCTCCAAACCCCTTTCGCTGCAGAAATTTGAATTGCGGCAGGATTTATTCTTGGTAGTCTTGCGTTTGTTGCCACCAACCGAGATCCCTAGCTCTGGGGTGCCTTCAGAGTCTGAAGAAGTGTGAATTTTATCCCCAATTGGGGCATCCGCCGGGATATTTGTAAAAACTCTCGAAGGCACAACCTGAACCCCTGCAACAACCGATGAATTTTGACCACATTCATGACTATTTAAATTGCCCAAATTTTTTGTCACGTTGGTGATGAAGTGCAGCTCCGCGTCCGAGAATGGTGTTGAATAGGGCATATCAGTCATTGGAAGAGGAGGAAAATCGAGTGACATGAAACCAAAAATACCACCCATCGATGGAGAGGGTGACACATTTCTGCCATGCTCTGGGCTGTCACCAATGGGAGTCGAGCCATCGGCCGCAGGGGTAGTGTTTGTCCCATTCAGTGCTGAGGTAGGTTTAGTGGGATCCATTTCGACCATAGCATCACCCGCCTTCTTTTCCTGGAGCCCCCAGATGTCCACACCAACCAAAGGATCCTCTGAATAATCCACCTCTTCCTCATATCCACTCATGTTGTATGAGACAAATGATTCACGCACAAACAAAGATCTGTGGGGTATCAGGTGGACCAATCCAACTGTTGAATAAAATAAACCCTCAATAACCTGTGTCGAGCATAAAGAAAAGGAAACCACAGCCCACAAATGCAATAAACCCCTCAAAACGTTGTGTGAATAACCAATAGAGCCCAGTCAATCAGACAACACAAAAAAACAAACGGGAATACATGTAAATCTCAGGAGAGGAGATAAACAAAGTCAAGTCGTGCCAGTGATAGGCCAAAGCTTATAGTAAACCCACATAAAGTGCACAGGGGGCAGTGCAGTGTCAGAGTCAGGTGCAGATGTCGCGAAAACCTTCCCAACCAGCGAACAGTGACCAAGAAACTCTGAGGAAATCTGCCGCCATCGCTAGGGTTCACACTACTTCTGTAGTTTTTTATTTGATCGTTAGAGGAATTTTATTTCAAAAGAGAAGTTTATCATTGTTGCAAATTTAGTTCTTCATGAAATCGTCTTCTTTCCAAAAAGGATTTCGTTTATGAATGAAAGATTTTGTGTTTTGGAAATTGATAAAATCTCTCAACTTTATCCTAAATAAGATTCATTGAAAAGAAAGAGTTTCACTTCTCATATATATGCATTTGGAGTATTTTGAGTCAGGTCACAAACATCATTAAAGTTTGAACTTCATATCCTTTATGTTAAGTAACAGTCGAATTAATACAGCACCTAAATAAAATCAATCTAGATATTTTACATTTTCTAGGGCTCATTCCACCAATATAGATTAGGCTAGTGTTTTGGAATAGGTTTTCCTCATTCAAATTGAAGAGATTATCGACACAAAAGAAGAGACTGAAATTCCTTAGTGTGAAGAATCTTTAGATCTAAGGCATAGTGAATCGATTACCATTACAACCCTTTTAAACCAGACCCTTGGTATTCTCAGTTAACCAAATTTTTACATAATACTGGTCTCAATTATTCACCACACCGCATTCCTTTTTACTCCATACCTAGAGGTAGTTGCATGCCTTCATCAAACATGTCCAATGAGTCAGCCATGTTTTCTTCATCGCTAGAAACTTTTTTTTATGGTGGTCTATCAGTTCCTATAGGATACCAATCACTCTCTGGTACTTTCTCAGGAGCATCTCCCTCTTTTGAAAAACTTACACAATCAACTAGTCTTAATGAATCTGATACCAAAAATTTAACAAGGGAACAAGCATATATTATGTCTAGAAATATTCCTTCACCCAACCCTCAAGGTAGCAATTTACCACCTGGGGGGGCAGTATAATCCTCAAGGACAACTGCTTCAAGGGCAGTACCCTATGTCGGGGCCACAACCTCTTCAATGGAACTATCTTATGCCACGGCCACAACCTATTCAAGGAAAACAACCTCTTTTGGGGCAACAATTTTATCAAGAGCAATAATATTTTCAAGGAGTTCAACCCTTTACTAGAAATTATTTGACAAATTATCAAACTTACGTTCCAATACCTCAAACCAGTTATGGCCAAACTTAGCACCGCAACCTTTAATGGGAGATCATTATCCCACGGTTAACATAGTGTGGAACCCATCGTTGAACCAATAGAATTTGCAACCTACTGTACAAATACCTTATAATCAACCTGGTCAGCCAACTATTCAATTTGGTTATACCCAAGTCCATCAACCTGCCCAACCTACACTTCAAATTGCACATCAAGCATCTGTACCTAGTAGTCAGTAAGATGGTTTGAGTACAATGAGAACTCCTCTCCAATCTATTGTGTAAACTTCTGTTCAACAACCAAGTACACCTATCCCTGGAGTTTCTCAAGTCCCTATTACTACAACCCTTCAAAAAATGACATCAACTGTATCACAGGAAATCCATCAAGTCATTGCTCATCAAAATAGACTTTTGGTTCAGCCTACTGTTCAAACCTCTATAGGATAACCTGGTACAACTAGAATTCCAACAATCCAACCTTATGCAGGTCAGCTTTTTAATCAATCGTATCAAGGGCAGTTTCAATATAGACCAATAGGACAAAATCAAGTCTACCAAAGTCATGCATACCCTGGTTATACATATCAAATACCATCTCAACCTCAGTTTGGTATGGATAACTGTTGGGCGAAACTATTTTCGTCAAATAATTTCCCTAACATAAATTATCAATCCGAGGGTTTCGTATACTTACGAAGCCCATGCACTGGAAATGCAGGATAGAAGTTAAACTAGCCTAGTGTAATGCTTTCGTCTCTAATCCAAGATGCAGTAAACGACGGAAGAAGCCCCTAACTTAGGATAACTTGGTCGTCCTTTCCCAGATTATTTTCCTTAAGAAAAGAGACTAAAGAGTAGTAGTTAGTGATGTGTAGAAAGTGAAACAAGAGGCTCCTAACTTAGGAGAACCTGATCATCCTTCCTCAACAATTCTACTCCAACAAAATTACCACCGCATCATATCAAAAACTGGAAATGTGAAATAATATAAGATAAAAACAACATGTGAAGAATAACTTTGTGTCAACATATATTAATGATGAAGAAAAACAATGAAATATTACAAAACCAAAACTGATTCTAAACTCTAATTCTCCTCTCTATCATATATCTACATATCCAAAAGAAGGGAGAGCACTCTCTTTTATACATGAGTGCTTTGACAACAAGATAATCAACTCATAATTACAAATCCACTTTTCTCTCAACCAATATCCCTATAATTAAAAAATATGATCCCTTCAAATCCTCACTCATCTCTCACAAATCTTGGATGAGATATGTTATCCAAATATCCATGATCTTCCCCTTGGAATCTCCATGATCTTCCCCTTGGAATCTCCATGATCTTCTCCTTGGAATAAACTTGAACAATTATCCTTTGAATTCTTGAAATGGTGGAGGAAATATTTGAGAATATTTTTGAATAATCCTTTAAAATAATCCCACATTATAAAGCTCATCCACATTTGAGATATTCATGAAATATGTTAATTTTCCAATAATTAATCATACATTCTCTTATAATATTAAAAACAAATTAATTAGAAAATAATGAGGTGAACCCATGGAAATGGTATGATGAATGGTTAAATGAGGTGATGGAATGTGAGGAATGCGAGGATAAACATGATGAAAATGCAACAATTACAAGGCCCAACATACCCCCCCACTGAACTTGTTGCATGGATTAATTTTTTTTGGTTTTGCATGATTATGGTTTCTAACATTGTATCATTCAAGGATGTAACATACATGTACTGCAACTGATATTTTCTATGGTTGGTTCTTGTGTTAACAGCCATGCATATAAAAAATGTTAGTTCTTGTGATAACAAGATTTATTTCTTTTCTTTCTTCCTTTTTTAACACATGTACTGAAAATGATAAGCCATGTACTAGAAATGATAAGTTATTAATATGCATAAGAAAACATTTTCTCATATTTTTGAATCATGCCAAAATAGATATCAATGTATTTGAATCAATTGCAACGAAGTGTAGTTTGGAAGAGTCATGTTGGTCGACAATATATGAGGTGATGAATGGAATGAAATGGTAATAAATATTCCCCCCCCCCAAAAAAAAAAACTGAAGATGTGTTATGTTTATGAAAAGGTGAAAGATGATGTAATATGGTGAGGGAATTTTCCAAGTTCATTTATTTTCAACATGTAAGAAATTTTTTAATTGAAAATTATAAAATAACATACCTTCACTTACCCAAACAGTTGATGAACTATGCAATATAAATGTAGCTGATGTTGCTTCTAGATCAGGAAAATGTCATACTACTGGATCAGAAAAATATCATGGTGTTGGAACATGTGAATATCATGCTACTAGATGAAGTGAAGGAATATGAAGTGCTGCTTGGTTGTATGAATCAGAATATGATGTCTGGAAGTGGAATTTTCGTACTCTCATATGGATGAAGGAATGTTGTTGCAACTACTGATGGAGTCATGAAAAATACATATAGTCTTCACCCGCTACTAAAACCGATGGTACAATTCTAGTCATGTGAATGAATGTGTCGATGACGAGCATGAAAAGAAGTCATTGGATTACCGACCATTAATGGATGTTGTTAACCAATGCAAGGCAAACTCACCATTGATGTAAATGAGTGCCAAGGTACCCAATTACATCTTTCGAAGTTCGAATAAATGATCTGTTGTCGAGCCACTTGCAATATCCAACAATCAAGGGACATTGATGCATTCCCATGACTGTTGGCAAGAAAACTTGTCATTAGGGAATACAAGCCTCAAGTTACTAATGATGGCTCTAGTCTCTATCCTAGATAAAGTGTCAAGGTTGATGGGTCGAGACTTGTTGAAAGGTGGGCCTTAAGGAATCCCACATCAGTCAACACGATTTTGTACAAAATGATTTGGTAGGACTATAGATGAAAAAATTTGTAGTAGAAACAAGTTTTTAGGAAAATGATAGCAAGGAAATGGAGTCATGGAAAAAGGAGATGTTTGGTTTTATTTATGAGGCAAAAGATAAACTGAAAATGATGAAAGAATGTATGCATCTATGAAAATTATGTATGTGTGAATTCAAAATGAAAATGAGCTTCGATATGGATGGCTGATATGGATGGCTTCGAGTGGGCTTCCCATCGGGTGTGCCAGCATAGAAGGAGAAGGGTAAATGAACATGTCATGGTGCAATAAATTTTTTAAAGATGTCTGTGAGACAGACATGTGTGATGAAAATTTTAGCTCCTCCTAGCTTTCAATGATGCTTGTTTTATTGTGATTTCTGAAAATCACTTATACATTAAACCGTCTTCAAAACTGAAAAATATTTTCACTATTCCTGCATAAAAACTATGATATCTTTGAAAAACATAAAATGCAGGAATGTTTTAAAAAACATCTTACTTGTCACCTTTGTGTGCCAGCTCCGTTGATGATTCCTGTATGAAGTAACTTAAAGAAACGAATTCAATTTTCAGGAATTGTGAAATGTATAATTGCAAATTTTATTATTATTATTAATTTTTTTTAATTGTTTTTGTTGATTTTTATTTATTTATTGTTTATGTTGATTTTTTTTTAATGAAATATTTAAGTGAATGAAAAATAATTAAAAAAAATAATAATAATTAATGAAATATTTAAGTGAATTAATAAAATTATTAATAATAAATAATTTTATTATTATTATTATTTATGTTGATTTTTATTTTTATCTTTTATTTTATTTATTTATTTATTTTAACCAACAAATTTAAAAAAAAAAATTTATTTTATTTTTTATTTCTTATATATATATATATATATATATATATATATATATATTTATGTATGTATGTATATTCCAATCCCATCTGCACAGGCTATTCTAGGCTATTCTGGATATCCTCCTCCGGTACCAGTATCGTTCCCCAAGGTTATCAGTTTGCTCAACAGGACCCTAATCGTTAGTTACCATTCATTGCAACTTTAGACTTTCCAGATTTATCACGCCTCATGAACGATCTGATTTATTATCTTCCATTTTGGCCGTCAATGCCAAATAAGTTGCCCAATGACATACCTAAGTTTGAAGGAAAATTAGGAGAAGACCCCTCAAATCATGTGGTGACTTATCATCTTTGGTGCACATCCAACTCTTTAATCGATGATTCCATTCGATTAAGGCTTTTTCAAATAACATTGATAGGCTTAGCTACAAAGTGGTATATTGAACTACCACATGGCTCTTTCAATAATTTCAACGCATTAGCAACAACTTTCTTAACTCACTTTCAGTTTCCAGACCCTTACGACAATAGCACGAAACTCTTAACTTCATTAAAACAGAGTACATCTACATATATTTTAGATCACATACATGAATGGAGACGTAGACGAATTTTGCTGAATTTTTTCATTCTAGATCAAATCTTGGCAAAATGGTTCATCAAATCATTACTTCCAAAGATCACTCAATACGTAGCTAAGGGAGGTGTTGTTACAAAATAACAGGTCATAGCTCAAGCATAATACTTAGACCTTGTATACACACAGTCTAGTACTTTATACGAAAAAATTCCTGACTTTCCATGCCTATGTCAAATAACTGCAAATCCTTCTAGTTCTCATTTTCCAAATAGTGTAATTGGTACAGTTATTGCTAACAAGAGTAAGAATAAGTCATCCAAGCCTACTTCTCCCATAATAACTTTACTAGATTCACCTAAATGAGATTCTTACCTTCAAACTTCTTCCGACATTCATGTTGTATATTCATCCACGACTAAAGCTAAAATTGGTAATAAGAATAAAGGAAAGAATAAAAATAAACAAAATATATATCCTAAAGAGAAAACAGAAAAAAATAAAGCGGCTGATGAAAAGCGGAAACCTTCTTATCATTATCTTATCTGTGATGAGGATCACTATACTAAAGATTGTCCACATCGGTCCAAGGTATCCAAATTTTTCAAAGGTTCACCCACCCCTGTTGTCTTGAAGAGACACTTTTCCCACTCAAGATAGTAAAATGATAGGATCTTCTTCCAATTCATCGAAAGACATTTTAATGATGTCTCAGGTCATGGTTGCGACACAATCTCAAGACTATGGAACTAAGAATCCTGTAACTGGTAAAGAGACCAAAAATGCTAATCAAACACAAACCATACCTCCTTCAGTTTCCAAACCACTTCAAATCAAGAAACCTAATCCTGATCTAGTGATTAAACGACCTTCTAAAGTGTACTTTGAAAGTCATCTTTCAATCCACATGCGAGAGCTGCTCAGAATTACAACATTGTTGAAGATTTGGCGATATCCCCTTCAGCAATGTCAGCCTTGGAAGTGCTACAATCATGTCCAGCACAAAGTAAATTACTATTATTAGCTATCGGAGCTATTGATACTCAGGACTCGAACCTCATGGTCTTTGATCTCAAAAATTTTGTACATAGACTCCCTCACCAGATGGATTTTCATATTCCAGTATTAGTCAAATAAAGATGAGTTTTTCTTAATCTAATTGATGAGGGGGCATATACTTGTATAATGTCATTAAATTGTTGGAAAACCCTTGGTTCTCCAGCAATCAACCAATCAACGACTATCCTTAAAGCCTTTGATGGAAGAGGATTTCATACATATGAAATACTCTAGGATCTACCTATAGAAGTAGAAGGAAAAACCGTTAATCTAGAGGTGGAAGTTGTTGATGCCCCTCTTGATTACAACTTTATTTTAGGTCTTAGTTGGTCTTATGCCATGACTACTAGATTTTCATCAGTCTTTCGGGTAATCATGTTTCCTCATAAAAGAAATATTGTTAAAATCGACTAGTTTTCATACTTTTCATCAAACCCTACTTCTACGGATATCAACCAACATGTCGGAAAGTCAGTTATCCCATACGAAGATTTTGGTGTAGGATCAATGAAAGATTCTCCTCTCATGCGAACTTTCATTATACCTCCACCCAACGTACCGCGAACAATTTCCAATATCAATATGATCTCATCAAGCACTATACTATTTGATGACACATGGACTGTGCCTTTAGAATTAGAATTGCACTCTTTCCATAGTGAGATGCCTTTGAGTACTTTTGAATTGCCATATGTAGCAGTACAATCATATTCTGACACCCCATCAACTATTCCTCATCAAATGAATGTGATCAATGAAGAATCATCTTCTCGATCAGGCTCAACCTTGACACTATTTTCTTATCCCTTTCAACATGTATTTGAAACTGATGAAAGTATTCGTGAAATTTTTTCATCAGATGAATTGCCATGGGATGATCTACATCATAGATATTATTTTTACGTGATCTTGATAATATTGAAAATGATTTTTCGTCTATTTTTACAATTGATTATGTCAAGGAACCACATAATAGATTACACATTCGGATTCTGAGACAAATTTGGGAAATATTTCTACAACAGTTCCTATATACATATCAATTAAACCAAGAATTATTGAAAACATTCATATAGGTGCTTCTTGTTCGATAAAAGATATTAGCACTTACAAAGCCCTATTTCAAGAATTTGGAGACATTTTTTCCTGGTCTTACGAAGAGATGCCAGGTATCGATCCTAAGATTGTAATTAATGAAATTAAGACATACCCGGATGCTAAGCCTATTAGACAGAGATTACGTCAAATACATCTGCGGAAAGCTGTAGTAATCAAAGCTGAATTTGAGAAGCTATTACGAGCAGGATTAATTTATCCAATTCCTTTGACGGATTGGGTATCTAAAATAGTTCTCGTTACGAAGAAACAAGGGACTATGAGAGTATGTGTTGATTATCAGGAATTTAACAAGGCGTGTCCAAAAGAAAAAGATCCTACACCCTATATCGACCAAATTGTTGATGATTGTGCTGGAAATGAAATATTCTCATTTATGGATAGATTTTTTGGCTACAATCAAATCAACATACTCCCTACCGATCAACCAAAAGAAACATTTATATGTCCTTGGGGTACATTTTCTTATTGCAAGCTACCTTTCGAACTAAAAAATGCTAGTACAAATTTTCAAAGAGCTATGTCTTATGCTTTTCATGATATCAAACATATTGGACAGCCTTATCTGGACGACTTACCTGCTCATTCTTTACGCAGAGAAGATCATCCTATACACTTACTAGCTATTTTCATGAGATGTAGGCATTACAAAATTCATTTGAATCCACACAAATGTGTTTTTTGTGGACAATCAGGATGATTACTTGGATTCATCATTTCGGAAGATCACATTCTTGTCTATCCTTTGAAGGTTGAGGCTATCATCAATTTAACTCCTCCCTCAACTCTTCACCAACTCTAGAGTTTGCAAGGGAAAGAAAACTTTTTACGTAGGTCCTAAACTATGCTGAGTTAATGAAAGGTGTTACCCGGTTGTGGAAACAAAGTGTTCCTTTTATTTGGGATGAGATTGCTGATAAATATTTTGATGCACTTAAAAATGTGTTGACCCATGCACCATTATTGCATCCGCCCAATTACCACTAGGGTTACTTTTTATACTTAGTTGCCTCTGATTCCACAATTGGAATGTTTTTGGTACAGGAGGATGAATCTCACAAAAAACATGTGATCTATTACCTAATTCGGAATCTCAACCCGATGGAAATCAAATATTCGCATGTGGAGAAATTGGCCTTGGCAGCAGTTCAATTTGTCCAATGATTATTTCACTACATATTGTTACGTAAAACAACAACGATATCTAATTGCAACTCGATGATGTATATATTGACAAAAAAATTACTCAGGGGAAAATAATCTGAATGGATTGTCATCCTAAGAGAGTTTTATTTGGAATTTGAGAAGTCCAATTCAAAGAAATCACTAGTGTTTGTCGAGCTTATGTGTGATTTTCCAATACTGAGTTGGAAACGATGGTAGAGAATCTTATCGCAGATAATCTTTATTTTTTATCAGTACTTTAGACCCTTGGTATGGAGATATCATTATATATATTTAGACCCAAACCTTTCGCCCAGAGCTTTGATGTTCAGATCGAAAATGAATCTGGTATCAATATGAGCAATTCAATATTGTTGGGGACACTCTTTATCATCGTGCTGCGGATTATGTTTTTTGACATTGTATAACTCACGAGGAGGCTAAAAGAGCTTTGAATGATTTCCACTCTGGAGCATGTGGTGGTCATATGTCTGGGTTTGCCACAACCCAAAATATATTGCGTGATGTTTATTTTTTGTTGTCTTTATTCCAAGATTGTATCATCATGGTCTGAAAATGCCACAACTACTAAATTTTTGATCAAAAGATGCATGCACCACGAGCTCCTCTTCACCCAATCATTGTTTTTGGTCCTTTTGCAAAATGGGGCATTGATTTCATTACATGTAACCCTCACTCAGTTGGGGGACATGGGTATATTATTCTCGCCGTAGATTACTTTACCAAATGGGACAAGGTGATGCCTACATTCATAATTGATGGAATAACTACATCTATTTTCATATTCAATCATGTGATTGATCGATTCAATGTCCCTCAAGCTATTGTTACGGACCATAGGAGCCATTTTCGAAATATTATCATGACCGAAATTTTTGATCAACTTGGCCTACACCATGATAATTCTACTCCATATTACCCACAGGCTGATGGTCAAGTTGAGGTCGTCAACAAGATTTTAACCACCATGATTAAATGGATTGTCGGGACTCATAAATCGAATTAGCACACCATGCTTTTTTCTACATTATGGGCATACCGTACCTCTGCAAAAACTATTACAAGGTTCACTCCTTTTCAACTTGTCTATGGTTAAGAAGCTGTGTTACCCATTGAATGTGAAATACCATCACTCAAATTAGCCATTGAGTTGTTACTATATACCTATAAAGAGGAGAAACTCTTTCTATACTCAACACAATTAGATGAGACTCGGTGCACCACTACAATGGTTGTCGAAGCTCAAAAAAAACGTGTGAAAGCTCAGTATGATAAAAGTTTTAACCCTCACATTCATTCAGAATATGACCTAGTTTTAGTATATGATCAAGCTAATGAAAAGCTAGGAGCTGGTAAATTCAAACTGATGTGTCATGGTCCCTTTATTTTCAAGCGTGTTCTTGTAACAAGAGCCTATGAGTTAATTGATTATGACAAGGTATCTTTAGATAAACCAAGAAATGGTATTTATCTTAAGAGATATTATGCTTCACTTTCGAGTGAAGATGTCTCTTGTACAATAGTTACTTTTTAGAATAGTGTGCCTTAGATTAGACAAGTGTGCCTAGATTAGTTTTTTTTGTTACTACTATCACTACTTATCTTGATTACTCTTGATATTGCAGATGTTGAGATCCCTTCAAACATACATTGGTTTTGTTGATGGCACCTACCATAGTACATGGAATATCTCTTCCGCGTCTTGGTTTATCTATTCACCCACCAATGAGTTAGTTTCTATACATGGGATATGCCTTGGTCAAACAAAGAAAAATATTGCAAAATATAGCACAGTCATTGAGTTATTATCTGATGCCATTACATTTGGTATTCGACGTTTGATCATTATGTTGGATTGGAAACTCACTGTATTACATTTAAACAGAGTTTATGCAGTTAGAAAGCAAATGTTGTTAAGATTATTTTTAAAGGTTCGTCTCTTGGAACGACAATTTGATTATATCGAATATCAACATATTTCAAGAAATTTAAACACATTGGTTGATGCATTAGCTAATCGGGTTCTACATAGACATTTCCAACATTAACAAAGTAAATCAAAACAACATTCAATCCATGTTGAACAAGATACTCAAAAAACAAAAGTAGTAATATCATAAGGATAGATAAGTTTGTGTCCAAAAATATTACATCGTCTATGATCATAGGTTCAAACACCTTATGATCTAAAAGATACTAATACAAAAAAAAAATGTCGATATAAATTGACCATCAACTATCCATGATTATAATCATGATAATAAACTATAGCACGTGCCACCTTGCATAGAAATATCCTAAATGGACCTAGAACACCTGTCATGTGTCTCTGGATCCTAAGAGGGATATCATCAGTTCCTGTCTTAGGAATATCAATGGTAAACCTCTCAAGGTTGTGCTCCATGTCTGTCAGAATATCTACTACATTAGCCTGTGGAGGTGCTACGAGTTGTGCCTCTCGCTTGTCAAAGCGGCGAAGCATTGCTGGTTGTCTCAGACTGACATTTGCATTTAAAATTTTATTCAGTATTAGACGATACAAAATAAAATAAAAATTAGATTTAAAACTTCAAAATGATTCACTAATCTATCCTGTCCCACTGTGCCCCTAGAGGCAAGGATGTTTCAGAATCACCTTTATAGTCCATCCCCGCACAAGGAAAGTCTTCAATGGTGAGGACTTGCTTCCTGAGCCACATGAAATAATTCAGAGTAAACCAAACTACTTAAACACCCTCGCCACCATAGGGAGCCATCAGTGCTACCCATCACACCATCCGAGGTTCCTGAGGAGTTACAGGATCTACTGGAATCAGTTTAGGAGTGAGAAGTGGAATTCTCTCTAGATAAAATGAGATAAGAATGGCACCATATCCGAAGATTTTCAACTTCCTATTTTTTTCCCTAGTCAATTGGCCTTTCATGTTTGCTAATACTCCTTCACTCCAGTTGAATATTGTCCCTCTGAAACACTTAAATATAGTTTTCATTTGTGATTTAGTAGCCACATGAGGAGCTTCACTCTCGCATAACCTGGTGACTATGAATGCTATGAATTTAAGCTCCAGTCACAAGATGGTTTTGATGTCTATGCGGCCATCCTTCAACTCTGCACTATTGCTACAATACTGAGCTTTGTAGTCGGCAGTGGGAAAACCTCCTTGTCTAGTCCCAAATAAGGAAATGTTTCTCCCTCTCTGAGATAATATGGTAAGGGAGTATATTTCTGTTGGCTCAATCTCAAGCCGATGGTCACCAATTATGAAACATTGGTCTTGTACGTCCCATGCATTCACAAGCCAAGTCATTAGCTCAACTTGTGCCTTCATTCCCAAAATATAACAAAACTTCAACAACCCACAGTTTTTCAATGCACACATGGTTGCTTGGTAATCCATGGCTTCATTATCTATGATCTCATGTTCTCATTCCCACCATTAAAACATGGTTAAAAATCCTACAAATCAACAAATTAAACAGTTAAAATCAGTTAGAGGAAAAATGAACCATTTTTTATGAATAAATATTATTTTTCAAAAAGTTCATGGTGCTTGCGCAAGTTCTGTGTGCGGACAGTGCGATTGTCCACACGTAATCCATGCAGAACCCATGGTAGCCCGACGATTTTTCTTTTAAAAAATCTTCGGAGTGCGTGATTATCACATGGAGAACCTGCACACCTTCGAGGGCGGATTTTGAAACATAATTTTCTCCTAAAAAATGAAATAAAATCTCAAAACAAAAAATGAAACAAATGAAAACATAGCTAAGGATGATGTGGATTACCTGTTTTTGACGGTTTGAGAAATGAACGGTCGGTTATCCTGATATCAGCTCCAGAAGTTTTTTGGCTAAAAGCTCTCTATGCACTAGTCTTAAAAAAAAAGGTGAAAGTGACTTATTTTAACTCCTTTTTATAGTTTTCAATGAATAAAATATTATTATTTTATTTATTTTTCAGTTTTAAAAAAGTAAAAATATAAATATTTTTACTTTTTCAAAGTATGTTTTTGTAACCTTTTGATTTTTTGTGTAGGATACAGAATCTTTGGTGAAAATAATTATTTTGACATTAAGTATACTTTTATCACTTTTTCGGGCTCCGTAAAAATACTAAAAAGCGAAACCCTGGAGTCACCTTTTAAGCCCTTTTCAGAATCTTGAAACATGAAAATATCGCTGAGTACTTGACTATTCAAACTCGTTAAAGTAAATGAATAGTCGTCCATTCATTTTAAGTTTTCCCCTTTTCCATACTGAACTAGACTAATTCCGAAAAAGGTGTACATTGACTAATCATGGTCAATGGAGTTCTCTCCTGCATTATTTTATCCTTTTTCAAGCTCGAGAGACTAAATTTGTGAAAAATAAAAACCATGAAGTTTACTTATGTTTTTCTTCTGACTCCCTAAAACTGAAAAACGTCGAGTTATTCCTATACAGGACTTGTTAAAATTTAACAGTAAAGGACCTGTTGATCACAACAAGACCGAACCACTCCTTCTTAGGGTTTGATTTTAATACTAAGATGGACTCATCCAAAGGATGAGCTTACACAAACAAGTAAATGTTATCCTCCTCAAGCTTGAAAAAAATAAAGATGTACTTGCCAGTAATGGTGGGGGGAAAGAGAGAAAAAAAATCCAGTTGTCATCCTTATTTAGAAAGCAGCATGCCACTCTTGAACACGACACTTTGTCACACTTGTACTTGGGTTGGGAAATGCTTTGTCTAACAGTTAATCAAGCCACATTGAAAGCCTTCAGCTAGTTTCTAGGTATTAGCTTTAGGTCAAATGCTACCAAGCCATCCACAGTGTCGTTATGTGTTCAAGAGAAAGTTCAAATAAACCATTCATTGAAAACATTTGTCTCCATTCACGTTGACCATCCCTGAGTCATTCCTTGCAAAATATTTCTTCAAAACTTGATCTAATGGTTTCGTGTCATAGGCTTTCATATGACGGATCAATTTTTATCGACATCAACTCATTATCTATAAATTTGATCTAGAATCCTATCAGTACCTTAGGATCTATATGCCCTAATGGCAAGTTTCTTGCCTTCGACGACAGGTTGCATCATTGAGCTTCGATCGAAAGATTCTATGAGTGTTCGATTGAAAAACATTCATTCACACTTCATAGATTGTACTGGAGAACTTTGAGATCCATTTTCATTATCGGTGGTTTCTCTCACACTTTTTATTGGTTCACATCATTGACTGGTAATCAAGTGGTTTCTACCATGTTCAACTTCGACACAATCAGTTGCATGGATAGATTCGTACTAGCTCAAGAAGAAGAAAACAAGACCCTGGATCTAGTTTCCACCATCCAGGCTGTGAAGAGTTTTATTACTCATGATATACTAGACTACTAACAACAGATGGCTGCGTCCATATTGTGTCTACTTTTGATGTAATATTGAAACCATATATGTACTAGAACATTTATTTAGTTTTGATATGAGTATGGGAATGCCTACCTCAGTGATGATATATATATGTGTGTGTGTGTGTGTGTGTGTGTGTGTGTGTAGATACACACACACACACACACACACACACACACATATATATATATATATATATATTTGCATTGAATTTTTTTTAAAGTTTTAGACCAGTGTCTCCAATCCAATCCTCGGAATAATAAATCACTTCACTCTTCAGAATAACCCCAGACTTCACACTTTAGGGGGAAATATGTTACACGTCATTTTGTCACAACGGAATTTTACTATTCATATGGGTCTATCACCATCCATATCATCTTCCCTTAGAGGTAAAAAACACTAATGTTCCTAAATAAAGTCTTGGAATTGGAGAAAATATTTGTAAAACCCTTAAAAGTCTATCTGTGTGGTTTTTCTAGCTTTTCCCTGCACATGCGTTGATGTTTTGTCCATAAAATACGGTGACTCCCGCAATTTTTGCCACTATAACCTGCAAACCCCCGTGAAAAGAAAATAAAAGACAAAAGTAAATTCTAGAAACCTATTTGGTCGAATATTCTCCCAACAGGAAGCTTCTAGAGTGGCGATCAATTCGAGCTTTATCCCTCCACTCATGGAGCTTATCCCTTGGTCCATCGAGCTCAAATCCCTTCATGAGAGGAATCCATTCCCCTCTTCATGAAACTGAAACTACCTCCATTTCCCTATAAATTGAGCTCAAGCTTTAGTTTGAAGGGATGATACCAACGTAATTAGAGACTAATCTATATAGTTTCTAAGCTAAAGAGAGTTCATAATAGTGCATAATTTCTACACTAGTGAGTTGTTGTTGGCATAAGAATGATCACACCCTTGTGTGTATAACTCTATGCTTGTATTCAAAGAGAAAGGCTTATTAGAGTGAAGGAGAATTATTTTTCAGGACCCTGGGAGAAATCTGTACAACATCAAGGCATCAGGTTGTAAGATTACTCTTTCTATTCAAGATAATACATATGAATATCTTTTTATCATTGCTTTGTCTCTATGCTTATTGGAATAATGTCAATACTTTGACTCCTTGATCACTAAGTTGGATTAGCTTTTTTTATTATTATATGTTGTAGATGATTTTATTATTTCTCTTGTCTTTGATTATAGGTTCTACTCATTAGGGAACTTCTTTGGAGCGACGGGACAAAGGGGTACATAAAACTTTTGGATTTCAAGGTAGGGGCATGTCCTCTCTACTTTACTATTATAATAATCTTTAAATGCAATTAATATAGAAGAAAAGGTTTTCAAATGGATATTTTTTTCTAGTTACTTGCTGGAGTACTAGGGAGATCGCTCTTGTCTGCAGGAGGGATTAATCCACGTAACACAAAGTTGCTACAAGAAAATATTCCTAATGGCGAAAAGGTAGTAAAGGAAACTGATGATGAGAACAAAATAAATTTTAATCATGATTTCATAGACTCTAATGTTGGATTGAATACCCACCATATTCCAAATATTGATATCAGGAAGTTTGATGGAAAGGATCTCGTACATGGATACTACATATGGAGCAATATTTTGATCTCCATAATGTGAAAAACACACAAAAGGTACACAATGTAACTTTATATTTAGAACCTAATACATTTTTATGGTATCGACATATTTTCTCTCATAAAAAAAAATTCACTCGGTCAATTTTTACAGAGGAAATGATATCACATTATGAGGATACAAAGAGCAACACATTCTTTAACCAATTGATAAATCTCAAACAAAAGGGTTCATTGGTGGAGCACATTGAGGACTTCCAAAAATTAAATATATGGGTAAATGATATTCTAGAGGAGCACATGATTGATGTATTCATAAGGACTTTAAAGGATAACATCCAACATGAGGTTCACCTTTTGGAACTTGATTCATTGGAGAAGGAATTCAGGTTGGGAAGAAAAATTGAAATAAAAATTATGGCGATAAGAAAGCGTACCACTCACAACTATAAAGATGGAAGTGTTGCTACTCCTATACTTCCACAACCTACAAGGTTGACACCACAACAATTGGAAGAAAAAAAGAGAAAAGGGGTTTTGCTATAGTTGTGATAGAAAATACACTAAAGGTCATAAGTATGCTGAGAATAAATTATTTTACATAGATTGTGAAGAGGAGGAAGAAAAGCAACAAGAAACTTCATAACAAGAGGATATACACCAGGAACCAATCCTAGAGAAAGCATAAATGAATTCATCCATATCTTATAATGCATTGGCAGGAATTACCACCCCTCAAACTCTCAAGATAGAAGGACATTTAAATAAGAAAAATGTAATAGTGCTGATTGATTCGGGTATTACGCATAATTTTATTCATTATAAGGTAGCCAAGGAATTGAATTTATTCCTATACCCAACACAAGAGCGTCAAGTGATGGTTGCAAATGGAGGAACTATAAATTTCTCTAGAAAGGGCCATAATATCAAGCTAACCATGGGGTGATATGTATTGAATATTCCAATTCTCTCCATTCCAATGGGTGGTGTTGATGTTGTACTAGGAGTCTAATGGTTACAATCTTTGGGGACGATAGCATTAATTTTCAAGAACCTTTCTTGAAATTTTTTTGCGAAGGAAAGGAAGTTGAATTACGAGGAATCACAGGAAATCTAAGAAAGATAATAAACTCTAATGTCATGGAAAATCTTCTAAAGAAATAAAAACGAGGCGTAATTTCACAATTATGCTCACTAGAGGTTCAAACATCAAAATCATCTATTTATCAAGATCTCCAAAAAGTCTTGGACAATCATTCCAAGGTTTTTGAGACTCCCAAAGGACTCCTGCCTATTCGTGATCATGAATTAAGGGAATTTTGAGGTCTAAAATGGGCCTCCTAAGGAAATTATAAAATAATGGTGGAAATAATAGAATAATATTTGATTACATCGTCAAATTTTAAGGGGAAAAAAGAAAAAAACTATTTTTTCAACTCATATTTTTAACTTATCTCCCAAATTTTTTACCCAAATTTTGAGCAGGAGTACTCATTGGATGTAAAATTTAATTCCTCATCTAAGGAATTTCATACTTTCGATGGATCCTGCTACACGAAAAATGAAAAATACATGAAAAATGTGATTGCAATCACATTTTTTCATGTATTTTCTCATTTTTCGTGTAGCTAGGTCCATCAAAAGTATGTAACATGGGTACTACTTAGATGCAGAAATAAATTTTGCATGCAATGAATACACCTACTTGAAATTCGCGTAAAACCTTTGGGAGATAGGTTGAAAATACGAGTTGAAAAAGTAGTTTTATTATTTTATTATTTTTTAATCTTTTTACCCTTTTAATTAAAAATGGTGAATCATCCCCAATGGTTGACATCATCATCTTAAATCCTATTGGTTCTTATAAAGTTTATTTTGGTTGTACATTTTTCCGAAGACACCCATTTTAGACCTCAAAATTCCTGTAATGGATCATGTTATTCATTTGATTCCAGGAAGTGTTCCTCCAAACATTAGGCCTTACAGATATCCTTATGCCCAAAAGAGTGAGAGTGAACATATAGTTACATAAATGCTAGAGGCTGGTATAATTCAACCTAGTAAAAGTTCTTTCTCTACTCTAGTAGTATTGGTGCATAAGAAGGATGGATCATGGCGTATATCTCTAGATTATAGGGAGCTCAGTAAGCTCACTATCAGAGAATAATTTCCCATCCACGTCATTAATTAATTATTGGATGAATTAAATGGAGAAATTTACTTCACTAAGTTTTGGATATTCGTTCTGGATATCATCAAATTAGAGTGAAGAATGAAAAAATTATGAAAACAACATTCATAACTCATGAGGGTCATTATGAATTTTTGTTCATGCCTTTTGGGCCTACTAATGCAGCTTCCACATTTCAAGGTTTGATGAATTCCATTTTCAAACCCTTCATTTGAAAATTTGTGTTAGTATTTTTCGATGATATACTAATCTACAACAAATCTTGGAAGTATCAAGTTTAACATGTGGACAGAGTGCTCAAACTATTGGAGGAGAAAAAATTATATGAAAAAGCCTCCAAATGTTTCTTTGGATTACAAGAGGTCGAATATTTGGGTCATATTATATCTCATGAGGGTGTTAAGGTAGAGCCTAACAACATTAAATCCATTGAGGAATGGAAAAACCCCACAACCATAAAGCATCTTCGAGGATTTCTAGGGTTAATAGGGTACTATCGCAAGTTTTTTAAGAAATATGGGATAATATTGATACCACTAACATCATTACTGAAGAAAGATACATTTTCTCGGACTCTAGAAGCAACTACAGCCTTTGAACATCTTAAAGAGGAAATGTGCCAAGCACCGGTCTTAGCTACACAAGACTTCACAAAAACCCTTTATTGTGGAATGTGATGCCTCATGAAATGGAATTGGTGCATTTTTAATGCAAGAGGGAAGACCCATTCATTTTGAAATTCATCCAAATCAAAGGAAAGTATTTACATAAACCTATTTATGAGAAGGAAATGTTGGAAATACGACATGCACTAAAGAAATTACAACCTTACATAATGGGAGGACACTTCAAGGTAAAAATAGATCATGATAGTCTTAAATACTTTTTGGAACACATATTATCTTAAGAAGAGTAGAAAAACTAGGTTGCAAAGATGTTGGGTTATGACGTTGAAATAAACTACGAAAAATGGAAGAAAAATCTTGTTGGAGATGCACTCTGAAGAAATGATGATTATGTGGAAGCATTTCTTTGTGCCATTTCTACTATCCAACCTAAGTGGACAACCTTAGAAAGGGATGAATGAAATAATGATGAAGAGGTGTGGACACTCATTCAAAATTTGCAGCAAGATCCCAGTACATCTGAAACATTTAGTTGGAAAAATGATTCATCATGGTACAAATATCGCTTATATATTTGTAAGAATTCCCAACTCAAACAAAATATTATTTTGGAATTACACACCTCTCCCTTAGGAGGGCACTCGATATTTTTAAAAACATATGACAGGGTCAAGAAGGATTTTTTTTGGGATGGACTTAAATCTTATAGTCAAAATTTTGTGGAGGAATGTTTGGTTTTCCAATAAAATAAAGTTGAGACAATTAAGACCTCTAGTCTATTACAACCTTTATCCATTCCAAGTCAACATTGGGAGGAGGTTTCAATGGATTTTATCATAGTTTTACCCAAGTTCAAAGGAAAGACTGTCATAATGGTGGTAGTTGATAGACTCACCAAGTATGCACACTTTTGTGCATTATCTCATCCATTTAAATCCAGTACAAGTGTTAATGCATTTATGGAAACAAAGCAAAAGATACATGGAAACCCAAAGATTATTGTAAGCGACAAAGATCCCATTGTTACAGGGAATTTTTGGAAGGAATTATTTTCTTGTTTATGTACTCAATTATCGCATAGCTCATCATATCATCCTCAATCTGATGGGAAAACTGAGATAGTGAACAATTTTTTGGAAGGATGTATGCATTTCTTTGTATCAAATAAATAGGCACAATGGATCAAGTGGTTACCTCTAGATGAATGGCGGTATAACACTTCCTTCCATACTGCAGAAAAAATGATCCCATTTATGGCACTTTATGGATAGCATCCATTGTCTGTCACATCGTATTTGAGAGAAAATTCTAAGGTTCAAGCAGTGGAAGATCACATCATGCATCAACAACAATTTATCCAACTCTTAAAAGGTAACCTCACTATGGCACAAAATAAATCAACATCGCAGTGAAATAAGTTTTGATGTAGGTGACTGGGTATTTTAATGGCTACAACCATAAAAAAAAATGTCCCTCAAGAAATCTAAGAAGGATAATAAATTGTCACCAAAGTATTATGGTCGTTATAAGGTGTTGCAAAATATTGGTACTATGGCATACAAATTGGAGCTTCCTGTATCTTCCTGAGTGCACCTAGTTTTCCATGTTTCATGCTTAAAGAAGGTTATAGGTGACAAGCTCCCAGTTCAAACAATATTTCCACAACTTTACGAGGAAGGAAATATCATATTGGAAAATGAAGCAGTCACAGAAAAAATAACTCGACAGGTACGAAATCAATCAATTTCATAGTATCTCATCAAGTGGAAGAACTTACCCATTGAAGATTCGACGTGAGAGGATGAGAATTGTATACAAAAACATCCAAAACTACTGAAGCGTTGAAGACATCATTTTTCTAAAGGAGAGGGGCATGTTAGGTCCCTATAATACTAGTGTTGCCCCTTATTATTCTTAGTGTAGCCCCATTATTGTTATTTTTGTGCCCATGTAGTCCCCATATTGTTATTAGTATGCCCCATATGTGTAGCCCCATTATTATTATTTTTGTGCCCATTGTAGAAATATCGCTCTGATACCATGTAGAAATATCACTCTGATACCATGTAGAAAATATACCAATGAGATTCAATCTGATCTTATAATGTACTAAAGTGAGATATTGAATCATTCTATAAATTTGTGGAAAAAAAACATGATCACACAATGTCATTTAAGAAAGAGAAAGAAGTAAATCAATCATAAAACACAAGATGTTCTTGGGAAAATAAACTGTTGAAAACCCCTCTATCTATATTCTATATTAATTCAAGGAATCGTTAAACAATACAATGTTTAATCTCTCATGAAATTATCTAGCACTCTCTTGACTGTCTCACTCTGATCCTGCTCAAAACTGGCTTACAATGCTCAGGAAAATTTGAAAAACACTTAGCCAATTCTCAGCCTCTACTCAATCCTGCCTTGCTCACGTAATTCCTAGTCTATTAGGCCCCTATTAAATAAGAATAATTTCATTCCTTGATTTTGCAATGCATCATGGCATCCCAATGAATCTATAATTTCACATGGGCAATTTTATATAAATACATCTGATAGTTATGTTCCCTTTAACCTCTGTCTCAACCTATGTCGGTCTCGCTATACCTCCCATCATCTCCAAACTCTATCTTCTTTTGGAGCTCCTTCTCCTCTAAGTCACTAAAGAGATCTATGTTCCCTTTCATATGGAATGAGGAATCATTTTCTAGATACCACATGCATCTCATTAAAGTGCTATCCATCCATGCAATGAGAGTAAAATCAAGCTCAAACTGTGAAGCCAACGCTTAACCCATGTTAGAAAATTATATATTATGGAGCAATGCAACATATAAAATGTGCAGAAAATACAAGCACACAAAACACATAAAACCAGAGAGACACAGATATACGTGGTTCACCCAGTTTGGGCTACGTCCACCCCGAACAGCCAGTCCTTCCTTTCTATTATCCAGCAAAAATGAAGAGACAAAACCTACATCAAATCCACTGTAATATCCTCTGTTCTCTCTTACACTCTCCCTCTTTGTTTCTCGCTCCGAGAATACACATAAAATACATAGCCGCAATACAATTCCCTCATAAAAGCGAGGGGTTGCCTTCTAGGGAAAAAAAAACCTAATCTAAACATAACTTCTACCGTCAGATCATTTGCCTAATGAACGGCCCAGATTGACTAGAAATTACTATACTTTTACAAGGAAATTTTACATCTATTTTTAGCTTCGGGGGCACTACCCCCGAAAGCCCCCGCTAGGGGGGGGGCTCCAAAAAGTGCTGCCGCCCCCCTTGGACCCCCCACGATAGCGATTAATTATAGGCGGAGTTGCCGCCCCTTTTAAGGTACAGGGGTCCAATGCTGTGATACAAAGTAAACAAGATAATAAGGCTCCACACCCAACAACCCACTGCAACCACAAGATCCTTCTTCCTTTCCTTCTTCTGTGAACGATTCACAACATAATTCCTCTGCTCATGATAGTGAAAACACTTTATCTTGGACAAGTATCTCTTGACCTCTTTTACTTGGGACTTCTTCCCCTTAAATTTCTTTCCTTTTCCGACTAATGCATAATCTTCTTCTTTGTCTTTGTCGAAGGTCCCATATCTGGTGCTCTGACTTATTTCTTCTATTACCAATTCGAACCACAAACGATCCCAATCTGGTAACTTCTCCCTCCCATTCATAGAGTCCTGGTAACTATGCCAACTCTTGGGAAGGCCTAGAAGTGCTAGGCACACTAAATCATCCTGGGCTACAGTTGTTACACCAATTTTTGGTCATCTAACCTGTTACTATTAGTTGGACCAAAGTACACCATGTAAGACCAATATTTACCTAAGTAAAATTTCTTTCACTATGAAAAATAACTTATTAATCCTTAATTTACTAAGTTGTTTATGGTTTAAACAGGAAACCCCATGAGGAAATATTGAATAAATCCACATTTGTTTGATTTTCCTCAAGGAATAATTAGTTAAACAACATTTTAGTTAATATTCCTGGTCATATTTAACCCAAAACGGGAAAATTAATTAGATAAATCATTATTTATCATATTATTTTCTAGGAATAATTATTTAAACCTTATTTAAATAATATTCCTTGTTAAATTTGAATAACTCATTTGTAAATAATTGAATAAACCATTATTTATATAAATATTACTCAACCACATCCTTAAAATAATAAATAATCATTTATTTATTTATTATTTACAAATAAATGGATTTGACCAAATTCAAATTATTTTTCCCTCTAACAGATATAATAAAATATTCCATAAAAGTTGGATCTAGATTTGGTTAGTAATATTTTAATTATGCACCAATATCTAGACTAACTCAATATTTTGTTATAAATAGAAGGGTTTTTCCATTCATTCAGTACCTTTTGTTGCCTAAATATCACTCTAGATCTATACTTTTGGTATGACTTTGATCCTCCATCATTGTCATATTTTTCTACCATTTTTCTTGTGAGCTCCCTTTGAGTTCCATTTTTTGTCTGGGTTTTCTACACCATCAAGAGAGAGAGGTCTTATATCTGAAGTGCTAAGGACTCACAAGAACCCATCCCATTGAGGGGGAGTGCTAACATCTTTCTATGCTACCTTCCCAGGTGTAAAAAATACAAAAATTCATTAAAAATATTATTTTAAACTCTTGCTTTTATTTACTACTTAATGTCTTTTACTGCATAGATCTAGATTTTGTAGCATTTTTCTTCGTCAAATAACTGCAAATCTAAAGAAATTGGCAGCCATATTTAATGTTAGGGTTGTTTTTTATGCACAGCTAAAGTGATATTTCTTCGTACACTTGCGATTAGAATTCATCCTAACAACTGGTGACTCCACAAGGGTTTACGATTACGACCTCTGTCATTTTTCAGATCCCTGCATGACCATATGCTTCAAACCCTAGTATTTTTCTTCAACTTCTTTTTTTTAATTTTCTTGATGTTGTTTTTAACTTATAAAACCCTAAAACATTAAAAATTCTAACTTTCGTGTGTTTTCAGACCTATTGCATAGGTGACAGGCATCAGCCGCAACTGAGACGACAATTTTTTCTGAAACCTGCTCCTGAGAGTGCTGGAAGTGTAGCTAGCACATGTTGGGCCAAAACATGTGACTTGGACCTTCAGGGCGTAGAAAACAGCCCCAAACATGTGACCTCTACAAAAATCAGGTCAGAAACTGCGACCTGAACTTTTTGCGGGAATTTTTCTGATATTTTTCTAGGTTTGCCTGGGCCTCTGTTCAAGTTGTCTGACATTCGTCTCCACCCATTTTGGACCTGTACATTCTCTGTTTTACTCATTGAAGTGGAACCTAGCCCCCTAGGGCTTCAATACCCTTCCACCTTTCTAGGAGAAGTTTAGCTGAAGTTGGTCGTCTGAAATATCAGTGTGTTCAGCCATTTTTTCGATCTGATCATGTACCTTCAGATCCATTTCAGATTGGTTATTCATCCATCCAAAACACCTATTTTCAGTTTTTTTGGGTCTTCTTCTAGGGTCCCCTCTTTTTCCCTCCAGGTTGTAACCTTTTGCCACCTCATTTGCAGCAATTTTCCCTCTGGTTTTTTGTTGTTTTCTGCACCTATTTTCAGTAGATCTGACCTTTAGATCATTGTCCCTCCCGAATTTGGATCCATTGGCTATTTTGGTTTGTTTTGACTAGATTTTTACTAACCCATAGACTAGTTGTTGAGAGGCCCGCCTCCTTGGGTTTAGATTAATGCATATTTAGTTGCATTAGGGGAATTTTGAGGTCTAAAATGGGCCTCCTAAGAAAAATATACAACCAAAATAAACTTTATAAGAACCAATAGGATTCAAGATGATGATTTCAACCATGGGGGATAATTCACCCTTTTTTAAGTAAAAGGGTAAAAATATTAAAAAATAATAAAATAATAAAACTACCTTTTAAACTCGTATTTTCAAGTTATCTCCGTGGGTTTTTACTCAAATTTCGAGTCGGAATACTCATTGGATGCAAAATTTAATTCCTCATCCAAGGAGTACCCATGTTGCATACTTTTGATGGACCCTACTATGTGAAAAATGAGAAATACATGAAAAAACGTGATTCCAATCACGTTTTTCATGTATTTCTCATTTTTCGTGTAGCAGGGTCAAATGAAAGTATGCAACATGTGTACTCCCTGGATGAGGAATTAAATTTTGCATCCAACGAGTACTCCCGCTTGAAATTTGAGTAAAAACTTTGGGAGATAAGTTGAAAATACGAGTTGAAAAAGTATTTTTTTCTTTTTTCCCTCTAAACTTTGATGATGTCATCAAATCTTAATTGATTTTTTCCACTATTATTTTATAATTTCCTTAGGAGATGCATTTTAGACCTCAAAATTCCCCTAATTTTTATTTTATGTTATATTCAATTTACTTTACTTTAATTTGTAGATTTATTTACAGTTATACAACACACTTTTTCTTTGTCTCTCCAAACGTCTGGGTTTAAAAATTAAAATTTACACACTTAACACACACACTATAAGTGAAGAAGCACCTGGTTACCACCGCCAGGAAAAGACTATAGCATTTTAATCAATTGATCCTGCACCTCTCTGCCCTTGTTTCGACATTGTAATCATTTGAACCTGCACCTACTTGCCCTTGTTGGTCTCTCTTCCCTTTGTGATCTGTGTTTGTTCTTTCAACATTGCGCTCCCAAGGCGTTTATCTCGAAGACTTCTTGGCTCTCATCCTCAGTTTCCGTTAGGAATACTTACTCCTTAGTGTAGGATTCGAGTTAGTCCTTCACCGATTCCGCATTCTGGCTCCTCTTCTGGTTCAATGGGTTTCCCTTCTAGTTCCATCCCTGGTTCTCCCCCTATCACCTTCACCATCTATGGTTCAGGACCTAACGCTGGTGGTAGCCCTGGCCCTAATGCTGGGAATACTACTAGTGGAACCGCAATAGGAACTATCCCGGTTGCTCACTTGCTCCCCTATATGGCAGGCCCCAGTCTTCCCGATTTTAACCAATTGATCAATGACCCCATACGCCATGACGCTGGTTGGTTTGTTATGCCAACCAAGCTCCCTTTCGACATCTCCAAGTTTGAAGGTCTTTCTAGAGAAGATCCTATAAACCATGTTCGATATTTCCACATGTGGTGTTCGTCTAACTCCATCACCGATGACTCTGTCGGTCTTTGGTTGTTCCAATGTACGTTTACTGGAGAAGCTTCTAAGTGGTATGTTGACCAGGCCTCCTCCTCTCATACTAATTTTGCGACTCTTGTCCGGGATTTTCTGTCTTACTTCCAGCTTCCCCCTCATTATGACACTTGTACCGAACTTTTGACCTCTTTCCATCAATCGTCTGTGACTCACCTATTCGATCATGTCCAGGAATGGCGAAGAAGAAAGAGCCTATGTCGAGCCCCTACCTTCAACGACCGTGTCTACATGGAATAGTTCCTTAGATCCCTTTTGCTTGTTATCAAGAAAGATGTCGCATCTTATTTCCCTTAGACCGAAGAAGCTCCTCTCCAGATTGCATTAAAATATGACCTCGTCTACTCAGAGTCTGATTATATTTATACTGTACTACCTAATCTCCCTAGACCTGGTGGTGCCAACGCACCGGGGGCATCCCATGCCACCGAAGATATCGTTGGAGCCCTTTCTCATCCTTACACTCATCCTCCCATGGGTTATGGTTTCCCTCAGGGAGGGTCCAACTCCTCCAGCACCTTCCCCCCTCCCGGTAGCATGTATCCAAGATGTGGCATGCTTCCTTTTTTCCCAATCTGTTTACCACAATGTTACCCAACCTCCTTATTATCTGTATCCGCAGCCTAGTGCTCCATCTCCTCTAGCATTAGCTTTTCTGCCTCCCTTGCCTTCTCAACCCCCGCAACAATAGCCACCACCCCCCAAGGGCAGGTGCATTCACAGGAAGGTGCAAATAATCCTCCTACTTCAAAAAATAAGAGGAAAATCACCCAAAATCAATCTACCCCACGTAATCCAGGACCTTATCCCCAAGGGAATGCACCTAACACTGCTAACCAGCAACAGGGCACTCAGCCAAAGAAGGACAGACATGTTCGCATGAATATTCCTTGTTCTTGTTGCAGTCTCTATGGTCATTACACCCACGATTTTCCTCTTTTACCACATATGCGTTAGATGTGGGAGACTCAAGCAGCATCGTGAGGACATCAAGCCTCCCCTTTGTTTCCTCCCAATGTTGCACCTATCCAGGCGACTGTGTTTACCATTCCTTTCCCTCAGCAAGGATTCGTGGTTACCCAACCACCTGACGGTCAGGCTGCAACTCAAACTCCTACATCTGATACCTTCGATTACCAGATTCTCATGATGAACTATGACTAACCCATTACCATTGACCTCAACATTCAAACTCGGTCCCGTCAGTACAACAAGCCTCCCACTACGACTGCCCCCGATCCCCCTTCTTCAGGTTCCATAGAGCCTCTTTCTATAACCAATGGTCCTTTACAGATCTCTCAGCCTAAGGCAGAGGTTCATACCAAGATCCCCAAGGGACCATTATGTCGAAATGCTGCTTCTGGCAAAGCTGCCCATTCATATAGTATAGTAGATGATTTGGTGCAATCTCCTGCTGTCATCTTAAATCTGGAACTCCTCCAGTTATGCCCTTCACAACGAAAGTCTCTACTAACTGCCATGGGCGTTGTGGATCCTTCAGATGATCATTTGGTCGTCTTCAATGTTGACCAGTTAGAACATCCTCCCCTTCCTACTTCTGTCGCCTTCCAAATCCCCATCAAGATCCAGAATGCCAACATCTCTCGTTGTATCATTAATGAGGGGGCATCCACATGTGTGATATCTGGTTTGATTTGGAAGCAACTTGGATCGCCTGAGTTGGCCCCTTCCACTATCACCCTCTGGGCGTGGGATGGCCACTCTTCCCAGCCCATTGGCTTGTTTCGCAATTGTCCCATTACTCTTAAGAGCAAGATTGTTTACCTTGACGTAGAAGTCATTGATGCCCCCTTAGATTACAACATTCTGTTGGGTCGTAGCTAATCCTATGTGGTGTTTGTTGTACCATCTGTGGTTCACCGCAAGATTTCCTTTCCTCATAACAGAAAGATAGTCACCATCAACCAATTGACATTTTACGAACCGAAGTCTCAGACCTCCCCTGAGTCCATCATTTCTTATGTGGCCAATAAGCAAAACTATTGAACCTTTGACCAGTGTCTCATCTGAAGTCTACAAAGACTCCTCTTTGTTTGGGTCCTTCCCTGGTCTTCCTCCTCCTGTCTCTGATCCCAGCTCGTCAAATGTTTGCATGATGCAATCGTCTCAGGCTTCCCTCAAGCGGTCTGCTTCAGCTATTCAGCAGCCCTGCCCTCCGCAACCTACTCCTAGCACTTAAACTCAGCCTTCAGGACCCCCTCCTCCTAGCCCTTCATCTATAGCTGGTATCCATGAGCCTCTCTACCCTCCTGGAATGGTTGCTCCTGGCCTTAACCATCTCAGAGTTGTCCAGCCTAGCCATTACCCCTTCAGTCAGATATTGTTCCTAGCTCCCCCTCCTGGAGTGTTTTCGGTACCTATTATGGCTACTTTATCCATTCCTAACCTGACCCTGGGGATCCTAGTCTGGTACATTGATCCCCCAGCCACTACCCCACCTGGTCAGCCCAAACCTCATCTTGCTTTGACCCCAGTCCAACCAGTGCCCATGACCCCTCCCTCTGCTACCATGCCTCAGTCACCTCAACAGGAACCTCCTCCTATTGCGACAGCTTCGGGTGAAGGGGGAAAATCTCGCAAGAAGTCACCTAAAGACAAGGTTTCCCTAACAAACCTTGTTCCTCCTTGGCCACCAAAGCGTACCACCTAGTGTGCTTTGTGTGATGTTGTCGATCATGCCACCCATAATTGTCCCGAATTGCCTTGTCTCAAGCCCATGGTCAATGAAGTGTTTCTTGAGTCTGATATCCCAGAAGTCTATATTACTTTACCTGATTCAGCCAAGAAACTCAAGAATTTGCACACAAATCACCCTATGCTTTGTGTGATTTCCATGGCCACTATACTTACCTCTGTCCCCACCTTGAAGAGTACTACTCCTCTTTGGAACCAGTTCACCAATTCAAGGCGAAGTGCAACGAGTCCATCGCTCCCTTATTTGCGCATTTTTCTTCAGTAGAACTAAAGGACACATCCACTCCCATAAAAATCCCCCCTCTGAATGTCGAAATGATAAAGTCTTCGGCCATTTTCCACTACCTATCATCATCTATGAGATCCATGGTAGAAGACCCCACTGGACTTCCCCTTCTGTTTCGCCTGATCTCCGTTCAGTGATCACCTTGGGCTCAACATCGATGGATCCTTCATCTACTTGTTCTTCCATCATCCCCCGTGACGATGTGCATGTGAACCTTTATTCTCATGATGATGTGTAAAGTCGCTTCGCCGCACCATGTGGTCCTTTTTTCACTAGTCACCCCATCTTCTATTACAATGAAAACATTATGGAAGAAGTCACCACCCCTGACTTTATCCATCCCCCTTACATCGAACCCATGCATTCAAACAAAATACACCTTGTGGACATTACATTGACACCCAATGTTTGGGTAAGGGGGCACCCATATTTAAGAGTCCAGAAGAATAAATTCTCCACAAATCTCCTAGTGTATCTGGTCATTTCAACTCTAGTACCATTATTCTTCCCCATTTAGAAGAACCTCTAGAATCCCATATCACTTCAGATCACTCTAGGGATGATAACCCTCATCATTCCTTCATCTTACATCAACAACCCAGTCCCCTAGACATTGTTGTTGACCAACCTGTGGATTTTCTAGGAGAGCACCAATTCATTATCTCTAAATCCTTTCTTTGGGATAGTGACACCATGTATTCGAACCCAGAAACTTAATTCCATTTGCTTCATATATGCAGTACCAAAAGAGATTGGTAATCCTCTATTCCCTTTCTCGAACTGCATAACCAAAACAAAAACAAATGGCACACCACATCATAAAAATGTGTTTAGATTCCCCTTTTCTAAATACATTTTGGTATGCCCACAACATGCTTGAGGGTACCTATTCCCCTCAACCATAAAAATCCAAGATATCAGCCAAAAACAACACTGAAACCCCCTTTCTCTGACAGGTCGCACTTTTCAGGTCATTTCCTAGGATAGGTCGTAGTTTTCTGCCCAGTGCCTGCTACCCAGGTCACAGAACAAACCCCACAAAGTGTGGCCTACCCTGTTCATGTGCTCTGGGTGCCTAAACTAAACTTTCAATCCACTGAAATTAAAGAGTAGGGTTAGTCCCCTTACTTGCAACTGACGGATCTTGATTCCAATGGTTGGTTTGTCTGCTATGACTGTCACAAGATTTAGGGCCTTCTCTCCTCTATACATTCACCACAGCTACACTTGAAAATGAGTGAATTTCGAGGGAAAATTCCTTATTAAAAGAGAAACCCTAGATGTTTATTTTTCCCATTGCAGCCAAATCGTAGCTCAGTTTGACAATTTGTCTGTACCGTTGGAAAGCTCTCACCAAGCTCTAAAATGGGTATTTGTTAATTTTTTGTGATTTGATCCTTCACCAGGACACTTTTTTCCAACAAGGGTCACTTCACCACTCCTTAAAATTGAATTTCTTCTCTTGCAAAAGTTGTACTTGGGGCACCACTTTGGCTCTATACTTTTCCATTCTCGTGTCAAATTTCTTCATGAGTAACCACCTTGTACTCATGTTTTTATGGTCCCCACTGGACCTTTCTGTGTGGCAGCATCATCGAGTCTCCCTTGTTTATAGCATCTGATTTTAGTCATCATCGCATCCACGGAGTCTATCCCAAGTCCCTTTGTATCCTGCTATAGTCCTCCATCCTTCATTTCTTGGTTCCTCTCTCATGTCGCACATTATGGCCTTCAGTCCTACTCTCCCTTGTTCCCTTTGATATTGTGTGAGTTGCTACCAGGTCATCCATGCCCTTTATGCTCTAACAAGGGATGTCATTAGCCTGCTACTCAGTACCCCCCATCATCATCCCTGGTGTCAGTCTATCAGTCGCTCTACTATTTTCTCTCGTACCTTATTTGAAGAACCCTTATTGCCTCACCTATGGCGGACCTCATTCTATCGACATCAACTCATTCATTCTAGAAGATAGACCTAGAGGGCAGTGTACCTTGGTTCAAGCTTCCACTCTTGTTCAGTGCCTCGGATTAGGCAAAGGGACTCCTTATTGCCCTTTGACTTGATTGTTTCTTAATTACAGCTCCTTACGGCATGATCAAGATCCATATACTTGATGGTTCATTGATGCAGCAGATTGTATCGGTGATTACCGAGTGTTTGTGATATGTTTTATACCTCATGAGGGGTTGGCCCTTCAGGTAGGCCCCCACATGCCTAGATGGCCTGTTCATTATAGCCTTTGATGGAGCTCCATAAACTTGATGGTGTCAGCCTCAGCTGCTTGCAGCGCCTTTTAGTTTGCATGTATCATTCAGATTTTCAGAGCCCTTTCCTGTTTACAGGGCCTCTTTGGTTGTACTTATATCTCATGTAATAATATATTATTGTATAAGTACTGGCTGTTATCCCAGGCACAGTATGTATGTGGGATCCATTATCATTTTTTTATCTGGCTCATGTCCATGCTAGCATGTACTATATAGTTCAGTCCCTTGTTTACTGGATACATTATTCTTTGTACTTTGTCTCAGCGGGCATAGATATGCCTCCCCCGCTGCCTATAGCATAGGTACTCACTCATAAAAGAGACTTTTTGAACTTGTAAGTCTCACCTCCTCAGGGTCTTGTCCTCTAGTGCTTTGTTCTACCTTATATTTCTCTCTCTCTGACTTTCCCTTCGGTGTCTATTGATTGAGTTCTTACAACGTACTTCGGTCATATTATTAGCTCCTAATGCTCGCATGCTGGGGGGAAATCTGTTACACCAATTTTTGGTCATCTAACCTGTTACTATTAGATGGACCAAAGTACACCATGTACGACCAATTCTACCGTAAGTAAAATTTCTTTCACTATGAAAAATAACTTAGTAATCCTTAATTTATTAAGTTGTTTATGGTCTAAGAGGAAACCCCATGAGGAAATATTGAATAAATCCACATTTGTTTGATTTTCCTCAAGGAATAATTAGCTAAACAGAAGTTTAATTAATATTCCTGGTCATATTTAACCCAAAACAGGAAAATTAATTAGATAAATCATTATTTATCATATTATTTTCTAGGAATAATTATTTAAACCTTATTTAAATAATATTTCTTGTTAAATTTGACTAAATCATTTATAAATAATTGAATAAATCATTATTTTTTTAAATATTACTCAACCACATCCCTAAAATAACAAATAAATCATTTATTTATTTATTATTTACAAATAAAGGGATTTGACCAAATTCAAATTATTTTTCCCTCCAATAGATATAATAAAATATTACATAAAATTTGAATCTATATTTGATTAATAATATTTTAATTATGCACCAATATCTAGACTAACTCAATATTTTTTTCTAAATAGAAGGGTTTTTTCATTCATTCACTACCTTTTGTTGCCTACAGATCACTCTGGATATATAATTTTGGTCGGACTTTGATCCTCCATCATTGTAATATTTTGCTACCATTTTTCTTGTGAGCTCCCTCTGAGCTCCATTTTTTGTCTGGGTTTTCTACACCATCAAGAGAGAGAGATCTTAGATTTGAAGTGTTGAGGACTTACAAGAACCCATCCCATTGATGGGGACTGGTAACATATTTCTCTGTTCCCTTCCCAAGTGTAAAAAATACAAAAAAAAATTAAAAATATTCTTGTCTTGTCTGTTGGATGCATGGAGAAACTCTTGCTTTTATTTACTGCTTAATGTCTTCACTGGATAGATCTAGATTTTGTAGCATTTATCTTGGTCAACTAACTATAGATCTAAAGAAATTGGCAACCATCTTTGATGTTAGGGTTGTTTGTTATGCACAGTTAAAGTGAGCTTTTTTCTTACACTTGCGATTAAAATTCATCCTAACAACAGTCACACCAACACTTCCAATCTCATCTTGACATTGAGTGAAATTCAACAAGTATGTTGGTATCGTCTCACCCTCCTCCTCTTGATGTTTCTGAGCTTGTCCTTCAGTGTCAACTTCCTGTGGTCACTGCTATTCTGAAACATATATTTCATGGCTTTCCACATAGCATATGGAGTCGCGTTTCCATGGAGACTCAAGACAATATGATCTCGAACTCCCTCTAACAATATCCTTCTATCCTTTTCTACCTTCTTCTTCCATGCATCAAGAAGTTGGGAATCTCCTGCTGTGGGCTTAGGAGTATCACTATCTATGAATTCCTTCAACCCATTTTCCTCCAACACTATCTCCATCCTATCCTTCCATGCTATATAATTTGAATTTCCCTCAAGAGAATATTTGAGACTCAAGATATTGAAAGACATCTTGATCTGTTGCTTGATCCTGTAGAATAAATCTACAAATTGGAACATGTTAAGGACAAACTCAATTTCTTCTCTTCTATTGTGATTCCTAGTGCTCTGATACCATGTATAAATACATCTCTGATATCATATATAAATATCACTTTGATACCATGTATAAAATATACCAACGAGATTCAATATGATCTTATAATGTACTAAAACAAGATATTGAATCCTTCTACAAATTTGTGGAAACAAAAAATGATCGCACAATCACATATAAGCAAGAGAAAGAAGTAAATCAATTGCACAACACAAGATGTTCTTGGGGAAAGAAACAACTCAAAACCCATCTATATATATTTTTATTAATTCAAGGAATCATTGAACAATACAATACTTAATCTCTCATGGGATTCTCCAACACTCTCCTGTCTGTCTCACTTCGATCCTGCTCAAAACTGGCTTACAATGGTCAAGAAAAATTGGCAAGCACTTAGCTAATTCTCAGCTTCTACTCAACCCAGCCTTTCTCATGCAATTCCTAGTAAATTAGGCCCCTATTAAAGAGGAATAATTCCCTTTCTTGATTGCGCAATGCATCATGGCATCCCAATGACTCTATAATTGCACATGGGAAATTTTCTATAAATACAACTGATAGTTATGTTCCCTTTAACCTCTGTCTCAATTCGATCTTCCTTAGAACTAACATGCATGAAACTATCAATAGCAAATTTTCAGTTATCTGATTGATCACTACTTGTGAATTAAATCTAATTTAATCACTCAATTAGAACTAGTTACACTAATTTTAACTCAATTAATTGAGTTAACTGATTCAGAACTGCACCCCACTGATGCATCAAATGAAACTGGACCCCAAAAATATTAGTATCCCTCTACATGCCTCATCTAATACCCTCAACTCCAATTTCTTGAGCTAACTCAGTCATCTTGACTTATTTAAATGATACAAGTTGTTATGAGATGAAATTACAATTTATTGTCCAATTTATTTAAGGAAAAAATAAATTAGATGCCCCACATTCCTCACCAATGTGCATCATAAATTCCTCACTAGTGTGCTTTAGAATTTCCTCACGAATGTACATTAGAATTTCCTCACCAGTGTGCATAATAATTTCATCACCAATGTGGGTGCAATATTTTCCCTTTCTGGTTGCCAATTTCACGGTTTCTTGTTGCAAATTTCAACACTCGTGTGGTCCCCATATTTTTATATTGTGACCACTTAGACTCCTATATATAGAAGGTAGGTTTTTTCATTTGTATCATCCAATAATTTTTCATTTACGTAATTTAAAATAGGTTCCCCCCTCAAAGAGGCTAATCTAAGTCATTAATCTATATTTTCTTCAATTTTGTGAGTTGGTTTCATAACAACGTACCACTCGACCATAGATTGGGCTGAAAAAAATATTTCTTTAAGCCAATCATCCTCATGCCATATTCCAAGCATGAATGTTTGACTTACAAAAAAACCAACCAGAGATTCCTAAGGTTTTACTGCAATCCACCAAGGGATTAATAATCCCAAGCCATCATCTATATAACTAGGCTTTATTATGTTTCCCACCAAGGGATTCCTAGGTGCAAACAATAAATATACATTATAGGATTTACCAAAATCCTGCCATATACTACTCAAGGGATCACTAGGCTCTAAAAAGCATGGATGCCTCCAGATATATCCACCTAAACTATGAGGAATAATTCTGTCTCCACTCTCTAGTATTTCCCATGCATCCCTCCATAACCGGTCAAGGGATTCCTACGCCTAACAAGACCATACACCTCTAGGATTTACCATGTATCGTGCTATAACTGGTGAAGGGATTATTAGGCCTAACAAGGGTATCCACAACCAGGCTTTTGATCCAGGTGGATTTCGGTGGCCACCAACCTATTCCATTTGGACCCGCACCATCAATTCTTGCAGCTTTTCACATTCAACACCACTTACTACTTTTAGCAGGTTTTTAGGTCCTGCACTCCCAGAGCCATTTTGGGGCCTTAATGATCCAGGTGGATATCGGTGGCAATCCACCTATTACGTTTGAAGCCCCACCATCAATTTTTTCAATTTTTAAGTTGCAGCACAACTTACTATTTTTAGCAATTTTTCGGGTTCTCAACTTCTGGAGCCATTTTGAGGCCCTAAACGACATTTTTTTGGAAAATTGGGAGAAACATGCATCCATGGACTGATGTTGCTCACATTAAAAGTTTTACTCATCGGTAGATCTTTCTAACAAGCTATTGAGCACGTCAAACAGAGATTGGATGCCAAAGTTACGTCCCGAGGAAGTTGAAACACCAATTTACCCAAACAGGACCCACAGTTTTGGCGCTTCATCTCCCAGGGTTAGGTTTTTGGACGTTTCAATTTTTCCATTATTTCTTAATAATAAATAGGTCCTCGAGCCTCATTGTAACATAGTTCAGAGGTCTGTAGCCACCACATCTCTTCTCAGAGATACACTACCAGCACCCTAGCTATTTTTATTTCCATTATGTCTGTAAGCATATTCCAGTCATTTGATATGAATGAAGTGAAGTTTTATTTCCACAGCATCTCTATGTTTATGTCTATTTCTATATTTTATTGCGTTCCTACATAAATTCGGATCAGTGGTATCATAGCGGTCTTCTCTTTCTCTGTTTTTCTTTGCATGTCCCCAACGCGGTCAGGGTATAAGGAGTTAGGGCTCGATCTGGTTGAACCCTTGCAAGATCAGCCTTGCAAACCCCGATGACCTCCCATGGCAGAAGAAAAGAAAGATGAGGGAGGAGGATATCCTATAAAATTATTGCTCAAGGAGGACCTCAAGAAACAAAGTAATGCGATGATGGACAACTTTGCTCGGATCCTTCAACGACTGCCCACCTACGGCGCATCGGCATCCAACAGCCACTCTGGAGGCACCACTCCCTTCAAGGTACAGGTACACTTTGACATTTCTATATTTGAAGGCCGAATAGATGTAGACGTTGTATATATATGGTTGAATTTTCTGGAAGGGTATTTCTCGTTCCATGATTTCTCTGACAGAGAAAAGATTATTTTTGCTCTCCTTAAAGCCACTCCCCATGTCAAAGACTAGTGAGAAACCTACTGTGATCAAGAGGGCAAAGGGGAACCCTCATTGTTCTTGGCCACATTCACTTGGAATTTGTTTTGAAATGGCATCAAGGAACAATACTACCTCGTGGGGAGATATGAGGACAAATACATCCAATGGACCATGCTATGGCAACAAAGGGATCAAGATGTGCATGAACTGAAAAATTTGTTCCATACCGTGCGCACAAAGTTGGGTATTAAAGGTTCAGAGAGACATTTGGTGCTCAAGTACCACGGATGTCTGCACAAACACATTCAGGAGGAAATGGAGTTCCTTGACATTACATCTCTTGGTACAGCATATCACTATGCCGCCAAGATTGAGTAGAAATTTAAGCAGAAGAAGCGAGACTTTAGATCTGCGAATCCGAAGCCAGGGAAAGGTGCCCCTGAACCACAAAACAAGGGGAAAGGCCAAAGCGGGGTGACTCAGAACAACACCACAAATCCAAATAAGGACACGGGGAAGTGGTGTAGATTTCATAACATCTCCACTCATAGTTCAAACGAGTGTCGGGCCAAACAGTCGTTGGTGGTCGAACTAAAGGCACCCGAATCAGATGCATTTTATAATATTGAGTCAGAACCAGACAAAGGAAATGAAAAAGGGAAACAAATCATTGATGCAGATCACAATGCCATTGTTTCCATGACCAAGATCCATAGGGAGGATCTTGAGGATCCAGAGGAGGGGGAGCACCTCTTCCATTCGCAGATGTGGGTGAAGGGTTCTCCACTGCAATTCCTTGTCGATAGCAAAAGCCAAAAGAACCTCATTTCAACAAAGGTCATGAAGCAGCTCGGCCTACCGACCATAGCACACCCACAACCGTATACGATCAGGTGGCTTCACCCAGGGATAGATATCCGCATCCGCCAACAGTGTCACCTTCTGTAAAGTATCAAGCCATTCACCGAACAGGTATTGTGTGATGTTGCTCCTCTTGATGTAGCTAATGTATTGTTGGGCCAACCATACTTGTGGAGGCGACATGCTGTGTATGAGTCTAGGCCTTGTACTGTTATTATTACTTTGGGAAATAAATTTTACAGGATACCGGAGGTAGTAATGCCTCCTATCATCTCTTTGAATACTATAAAACAACGCAGTAATATTGTTTCCCAAACCAGGAAATTTATTTTACTTACAAATTGCTCACACAGAAGGAACTAATGTTGCTCAAGTATTGTGTGATGTTGCTTCTCTTGATGTAGCTGATGTATTATTGGGCCAACCATACTTGTGGAGGTGACATGTTGTTTATGAGTCTAGGCCTTGTGTTGTTATTATTACTTTGGGAAATAGCTTGTACAGGATACCGAAGGTAGTACTGCCTCCTGTCATCTCTTTGACTACTGCAAAACAATGAAATAATATTTTTTCCCAAACCAAGAAATTTATTATACTTACAAATAGCTCATAGGGAAAGAAGAATTTTATGGCCAAAAACTCAAAACAGGGCTCCCCTGCACGAGTGCAACATATGGACAAAGTCATGGAGGAATACGAGGACATTCTCTAATCACTCACAGAGGTTCCTCTACACTATCAAGAGAAGCAATCCATTGATCTAACCCCCGATGCACCACCACCTGATGTTTCCATACCTCCTACAACTACACATACAGAATCCACACATGTACTATTTGAGTCTGATAAAGAAACAAAAATTACTAAACACATATAGCATGTCTGCCCGCAGGTCCATGACATCTTCGACAAATCTAAGACCTAGTTCAACAGAATTTGCCTCATCTCATGGAGGATCTCAATGAAATGGGGACCATTGCTTCCTAAGGAGGGAGGAATGATCTAGGTGAATATCGGTGGCCACCCACCTATTCCATTTGGACCCGCACCATCAATTTTTGCAGCTTTTCACATTCAACACCACTTACTATTTTTAGGATGTTTTCGGGTCCTGCACTCCCAGAGTCGTTTTGGGGCCTTAATGATCTAGGTGGATATTGGTGGCCACCCACCTGTTTAATTTGAAACCCCACCATCAGTTCCTTCCGTTTTTAAGTTGCAACACAACTTACTATTTTTAGCAGTTTTGAGTCCCCAAACGACGTATTTTGGGAAATCTGGGAGCAATATGGGTTGATGGACCAATTTTTCTCACATCAAAAGTTTTACTCCTCGGATAGATCTTTCTAATGAGCTATTGAGTGCGTCAAACGGAGATCGGATGCCAAATTTACGTCCCCGGGAAGTTGAAACACCAATTTACCCAAACGGGACCCACAATTTTGGCGCTTCCTCTCCTAGGGTTAGGTTTTTTGACGTTTCAGTTTTTCCATTGTTTCTCAATAATAAATAGGCCCTTGAACCTCATTATAACACATTTCAAAGGTTTGTAGCTGCCACATCTCTTCTCAAAGATACGCTACCAGCACCCTAGCTATTTTTTTTTCAATTATGTCTGCAAGCATATTTCAGTCATTTGATATTAATTAAATGAAGTGTTATTTCCACTGCATCTATGTGTTTATGTCTATTTCTGTATTTTATTGTATTCCTGCATAAATCCAGATCAGCTTTACTATGTATCACAACATTACCGGTCAAGGGATTCCTAGGCCTTGTGTTTCTGCCTAAGACCACCCCACTCAATTTCAAAACCATTTGATAATCCAGCTCAACCAAATAGAGAAGCCCCATCACACCATGGCTATCCAAAAATGGCAACGAAAAGCTGAAAACTACTATCACACCTGGAAAAACCCATGTCAATGTGTTGTGACCATAAACAACCCCCTTTTTTTAGTATTAGCAATAACACTAATAAATGGGGACCCTTCCACAAAAAAATCAAATATTAATATTTAAGTTTATTTTTTAAATAAAATAACAAAATATAACTTGCTAAAACATGTAAATTTACCTTCCCATACTCTAAGCGCATAAAACATCACAAATTATGAGTTTCCTTATAGAAAAAGCGCTACATGACTATTAGACTTAAGAAAAAATTTATATCAGAAAGACTCGTACATAAAGAGGAGCTTTAAATAAAACTATTTTTATCGCGTCTCAAAAATTTTATCGCGGGCATTCTTTATAGAAATCACTCCTTAAAAGTGTGATCCGCGAAAATGCAAGATCACAGAGCTTATCATTTCATAGCCTCTCGCAAATCGCTTATCGCGGCAGCCCAACATAATGATGATTTTAAACGATTGTAAGTTTTGTGATATTGCGATCTGCGATATTGTGAAGAAAATCACAAAATCGCTTTTATCGCAGATCAAAGGGCTCAAAATTCTAGGATAGTAACTTTCCGATATTCGATGCAAAGTTATGAGCATTAAATTTTAGCTTAACGGTCCATTAGTGTTCATTTATTTAAAACGATGCGAATCAAGGTAAAACGACATCTGACACAAGTTGATATTATTTGATATGATTTAGAATTAAAAGCTTTCTCGTCACCTTACTTTTGTCTTTCTATTTCATTATTGCCTGTATTTACTATCATCTCTGTTCTCTACTTGCAACTTTCAGGAAGAATACCCAAAACGTAAACTATGAAGAAATGGTGAAGAAAGGCAAGGCCCCCACATCTGAAAAGCCAGAAATGACCCCATTATTCACAGACACCACATGTAGTAGAGACATAGGGATATCTACCTAGGAAGCTATGTATCAGTTGTTAGAAAACGAGAACCCAAGGATTATGGAAGTTACAGCTACAGCCGATGAAAACAGCTCTTCTGAAGCATCCTTAACTGAGCTTGCATGCTTGTTTCTACACCGCATTTCTACAAGGCCAAAGATACTCCCCTAAACTGATATGGTGAAATGGGTTATAGATCAAGTGGATATATCTGATATAGAATTAAATATGGCCAGTCAGCAAGTCATGGGGTCATTTACCCCAAACAATTTGAGACGTATGTACCATTTTCCAGAACCCCAGGCTATCTACAACAAGAAATTTGTAGAAAAGTTCGCCAAAGAAAATGAAGACTTGGAAGAATTCACAAGGCACTGGTCAAACAATGAAGAAAGGTTGAAGAAGGATAAAAATGGTATGTATTCTACTGGTTCTCTTTCTTCTCCTTACTGTTTTTCCACAGCAATGTTATGTAGACTGTTTGGGAAACAAAACATCGACAAGTTTTCCTTAGAATGGTTACCTTTGCTAGATGCGGCTGTTAATGCCACCATAATGAATTGGGCCCAGATTTTATCAGATAATTTAGCCTCTGCAATCGTAGCATACATAAGTAAAAGAATTTATATTTTAAGGATTTACCCTCCTTTATTTTTTAGCACTTATGTCATGGATGCTATTTGTTTTGTTTCCGATTTTCCTATTATGGGATGGAAATGGATAGTACAAAATCCACTTCCCATTTAGATTTATCAAAAAGTATTGTGGGAATCCAATTTCATCCCACATTTCTTTAACATTTTCCATGGAGTTATGCTCCCTATTTATAAAATGATCTATAATCAAGCTATCCCAAGGTTTTCCCCAGAAGCTGAAGTAGACATTCTCCCTGAGGGAAGGTGGTTTGGGGAAGAATCATTCACGTATATCAGAGTGTTCGGCAGCATTGCTTCACCCCATGTGCTAATTTTTTACGTCCCCGACAAACTAATGGATAGGGAAATAGCCTATCAGACCTCTGGTGTTGGTGGAATGACCAAGACACTGAAATAATCTAAGAAAGACATCTGGCCCCAATTTCCTGTAGTATGCGGAGCTTTTTCATTGCCTGACTTAGGTCATGCCTTTAAAGAAGTTGATAATATGTTATGCCTGCAACTACCAAAGTTCCCGGGAAGGCAATATGATCCCTTTGGTGCTGTAAGTAATTTCACTACAAGTGTTAAAAATAAAAGTGTTTTCCAATGAAGAAGATACCTTTGACGATGTATTTTTGCAGAAGAAAACTTTCAAAGAGGTTCTACATATGGCACAAATTCAGTTTGATCCAGAAAAACTCCAAAAGTTTCACATTTACAGAAAACGGAGATTATCAAAGGTCCCGTTGAACCAATTGTTCATTAAATCCCCAAGGGAACCTACTCCCAATGTTAGCATAAGTGGAAATTCAAAATAGTAATCTAAATCTAGTGATCAATCCAAAAGTGAACACAGTAGAAGTGAAGGATTAGTCAAAGATACAGCTCAATCTAAATAAAAGCCTAGCCAGCAGGTTTTGTCCCCAAAACAAACTGAAACTCCCACTCATTTTACAAAGCCAATTGTAGTGGATCTAGAGGGAGAATGGGAGAATTTTAATAAAGTAATCAACACTGAGGAACAAAGCACAAAGCCGTTGAAAAACAACAATAAGTCAGCTACAGGAATGGAAATTGAAGGGACTATCAATACTCAGGAAATGGAGCATATTCATGTTGCTCCGTCATCAGAAATTGTACTAAGGATAGAGTAAATTCCTCCTCTAGATGTATTTTATAGCCCTCAACATAAATCTATCATCAGAAGGCAACGAAAAAAAATAAAGCTAGAAGCTATGCTCGCTCCAGAAGTTGAACCTCTAGATGTTCTTTGGAAATATCCCACTACAGACCCATCAGAAAATCTAACTAGGCTCTCTCAAATCATAGGAGCATATGCTTCTGCAACAATTGATAAAGCAAAAGAGGTTCAGTTACTACTTAGAAATAAAGAGGACACGATTTTATTTTTGGAACAACAACTGCAACAAGTCAGCATCAACAAAGAAATAGAGACACAGCTAGCAAAACTCCAACAAGACTTCCATTAGATGAAATTAGATCATCAAACCACTTTAGCCAATAAATAAGAACAGATACAAACTATGATGGAACTGCATAAGGATGACCCCAAAATTGGAGAGTTTGTCACAGAAACACTCACTCTCAATTCTCAGCTCTTACAATAGGAAGATTTATTCTACCAGAAGATCTCGCAATGGAATTCCTATTATGAAATAAGTGATAAGATTACAAATCAAATCGTAGATTTACGACTTGATTATGATTCAATTATTAAGAAAGTTTTAGACTTCTTAGACTGGCAAAAATCAGAAGAAGGGAAAAGAGCAGAATTTCCCAGAATTGATGAATCGCATAAAGAGATGTTATTTGCAAGATGGGATTTCTAGCTTAAAGAAGCAGAACAGGAGATTTGAGAGGCAGCAAAAGCAGTGAAAATTATCATTGAGTGCATAAACGAAAATTTTTACACAGCCAATTTGATAACAAAGACTACCCCAGGCTTCCTTCCAAAGGCACAACAGCTTCAAACAGAATGGAAACAAACAGCAGAGGAAAAAGCAAAATAATTAAACAGATAAACAGATTAAACTGGGACACATACTGGTGGTACCTGGTAAATCCACACAGCCAATGCATGACCCTGAGTTGCCTCATAACCACTGCTGAGAAAATGGTGCCAGCTCAATGTCATATTTACAAGATAGTTAAAAGCTGAAGTCAGCCAACCGATGCTCTTGAAACCAATGTTGGATATTTTCAATCTAAAGGATCAGATGCTGAATTTATCATAGATACAGTTTAGTTTTATTTTAGTTTATTTTTGCTTAAAATGAGGCAGGTGGTTTAAACCTCCTCATCTATTTTTGTAATATTTATTTTTAGATTTCATAGAGTAGTATTTAAACCCCTCTCATGCATTTAGAGAGGGGTCCAGATTTTTATCAAAAAAAATTCTTCAAAACATGCACTTTTGCTTCTCCTGGAGGAAGTTTTGATGAAATTTATGGAACGAGATTTTTCTTTATATGATTTTGATATCTGCTACTGAAATGCACTTTTTTAGTCTTAGTGGATGTTGAGTGATTTGAAGATAAATCTATATCATTGCAGCTCATGAGTAGAAATTATTATCAATGGTATTTATATCTCTTAATACTTTTTACTTATGTGCCAAGTGATAAATTATTTTTATTTATTGATATATGAAAGTCTGAATGTTTAGTTGTCATTATTACACTTCTGTATGGTGATAACTTATTTTTATGTTGAATATATGAATAACTCTTATGTGATATATTTCTCATAATTGTTTCAGCTAAATTTTTATACGAAACAGTCATATTAAATGTATTCTTTTCTCATAGTAATTGAATGATCTTTATTATCAATTGCTGTTAGAAATTATTTTAGATCGCATAAGTAAAATCTATTCCCAGGACAGTTAGATTTAGATGTTTTCTTTGATTCCAATAGATTGTATTTGATAGCTAAAAGATAGATTAGATTTAGAATAAGCATTCACCCCATTAAAACCTTAAAAGAACAAAAACATCATCCGGTTAGTACATCCATCATAAATAGATTGGAAAACGGTTCCCATCATCCCCAGTCGGAGCCACTATTCCAAACGGAAAAGGAGCTACTTTAAGGTCTGGACCGGGTGGTTATCCCCCTTGTTGTAGACCTGATTTTTGAGCCTTCAACATATTTTGCACTAGAAGGAGGGTTTGACTGTAAATTGCAAGTAAATATAAATCTTCACGTCATTCTAAGAGTAAAAGTCCCTCACCATCTCCCTCAACTTCTGGTTCACATTCTGAATCTTCCATCACTCAACCAGAAGTTGAAAAGGAAAGCACACAGTACATTACCAAAATCCCAAATGAGCCAGATTTATCTTCTTCAGGTCCCCCTAAAGTACAAACTTTAATTCACAAGTTACAAGGAATTTCTTTATCTCAAGAGGAATTTGAATTTTCCCAAGGTAGTGTTACTTCTTATCTGACCCCGAATAAATGACTGACTAGAGCACAAAGCGAAAATTTAGGAATCCCACCAGTTAATTTTCCTTTACCGAGTCTTAAGAAAGCTAAGAAATCATCAACAGAATCTGAGAGTGATATTTTATCATCATCTTCATCTAAAATCTCATCCATATCATCACAAGTTCATTCATCCATCCCCCAATTCAATATCATGGTTCACACTGGTACAGGAGAAACATCCTCCTCTATCAAATCACCTTCAACTACTGCTACACCTCCTCCTAATCATACCCCAATGATGGCACAAAGGCCATGGACCAATCCAGGAGCTGTAAGAATGCCTGCACCTTTAGCACAATTACTAGCTAATCCTGAGAAATGACTTCCCAAGTTTAATCTTGATAATGGCCTATCATCCAAAGAGCACATAAACAATTTCATGCTCTATGTTAATTTAAATGGAGTAACAGAAGATAATGCATTTGTACGATTATTTCCTTATACCTTAAAAGGAATAGCAGGATCATGGTATTTTTCATTACCATTAGGCTCCATTAATAACTAGGATACTTTTCAAGATCAATTTTTGACCAAATTTGGAGATGACCGATCTACAACAACTTTGATAAATGACCTCTCCAATTTGAAAATTGAACCAAGAGAACCAATCAAGGATTTCAATTCTCGCTTCAACAAATTATTAAACAAAATACCAGAAACATTGAGGCCCAGCAACGAAGTCTAAATTAAATGGTATATTTCTTCTTTGCCTTCAAATTCAACCATTTTTGTAGATAGGGCTGCTAGGCTAACATTAGCTGAAAATATGAAAGAAGCAATAGTTGTAGAAAATAAAAACGCTGTGGATGAATGAAAATCTAAAAAATTTTCTTTTAGAGATGATCCTAAGAAAAAACAATCAAAGGACCCATTCGACTTGGAAGGTTACAAAAAGTTTTGAAAACCATGTCTAATGAAATGGTTGATATTAAGAAGCAAGTAGCAAAAACCTCTTCTAAAAAATATTTTAAACCCTTGAGGAGAAATCCTTCAAACGATTCTAAACTGCCAAATGATATAACAAATGCAGAATCAGAAGAAGAAAAAGAAGAAGAGGTTTCCAATGAGGAACAAACCGATGATGATGAAGTCATGGAATTACAAGGTATGTGGTACTTGATTCTTCCAGAAGAAGAAGATCAAGATGTATTACCTATTACTATAAGAAGTAGAAATCAACTTGATCCTCCACAACCCAATTCTAAACTGAAAAATCCAAGCCCAACTCCCAAGGACAAAATTGCCAATAAGAAATCCTCATCAAAGGCTACTCAGAAAAACCCAGTTCAACCTGATTCAACAACTCCATCTAAAATGCTTATCATCTCTGATGAAATGGAATATAACATTTTTGAATACATGAAGAAAACTAGGGCCAATATTACTTTTCATGAGCTCAACAAATTAAAGCATCAACAGAAATTTCTCTTGAAAGAGCTACATGCAGTACCTATTAAGCCTCTACCTCCAGCTATAATTTCACAAGCTACTAATGAAATGGGAAGACCTCTGATTGGCATGATTGATAAAGTCGATCTAGATGACATCGCTTTGATTGGAGGAAGGTCGAAATCTCATACTCCGCCACTTCTCCTTACTGTTGAAGTTTTCAATAAAAATTTGCATAACCATCTGGTAGATTCAAGTGCTTCATCTAATATTTTCCTAAAGAATTTTGTGCAATTTTAAATATCCAACCTCAGAAATCTGTAGTACGCATGGTGCAGTTGGATCAGTCTCAAGTCTAGGTTATCGGTGAACTTAATCAAGTAACCATAAGACTTTCATCAAACCTGAAGGTATGTCAAGTTATTGATATACTTGTCGCAGACATTCCTGAATTCTATGGACTAATCCTTAGCAGGGATTGGTCAGAGAAGATTCATGGTTACTTTGCGACTGACTGGTCTCATATATGGCTGCCTTACAACGGTGAACCAAATCAGATAAAGGTTGAACGATAAAAACACCAAAATTATATAGTGACCGAGTTAGAAGGAGAAAACGAGCCTGTAGCATATAGCAACAATATAATTGGAAATTATTCTGCTAATTCATTCTTAGGAAATTTCAATGCTCATACTTCACCTTTTTTAGAAAATTCTGTTTTATCCCAGATAGAAAATTTCTCTCAAACAGATAGTTATAGATGCATTAATTTTGAAGATAGTCTTGTAAATAAAACTTTGTTTTGGAAATTATTTTTTGATGGTTCTAAGTCTACTGATGGAGCAGGAGCAGGTTATATATTAGTCAGTCCAAAAGGATAGAAAACCATGCTAACATGTAGACTCGAGTTCGATTGTACGAACAATACTATTGAATATGAAGCATTAGTTCAAGGGTTATACAAAGCAATTGAGCTTGATATTAAATATCTACAAATCTTTGGAGATTCTGAGATTGTTATCAAAAAAGTAAGAAATACTATACATTTTCTGTCAGGACACTTGAAGCACTATCAGTAGTTAGTTCAAGACCTGAATTCACACTTTATAGCATTCAATATTTCACCCATTCCCAGAATCCAAAATGCTAGTGCTGATCTCCTCGATAATGTAGCTTCCAAACTCATTCCAACAAAAGACTATAGTCCAGACAGATTCTCAGTTGAATTGATCTTTAGACCCTCTATCCCAGATAACATTACCAATTGGAGAGTTTTCAACAACGACCCTGATATCGTAAGCTTTCTGACTTTACAAGGGTCTTAGGGTCTTACATAATTAGATAATTGATGAAGACCAGCATGACAAGCAGCTGAAACAAGGAAACAACAATAACGCTAATCTATAGTTAAGTTGGAATACCTATATGATTTGAAGGATAGATTTAAATGGTCCACCAATTCAAAACTCCAGAGTTCAACTCTAAGATATGAATAAGTAAATCTGGGGACTGATATAAAACCACAGAATATCAACCTAGGTCTTAGTCTAACACATGAGGAAAAATTAGCTTTCATTCAATTGTTAAAATAATACAAAAATGTCTTCACCTGGAATTACGATGATCTCAAGACTTATGACACTTCAATTATACAACATACAATTCCGATGATCTCTGATGACAAGCTAGTCCAGCAGAAATTGAGGAAAATCCATCCCAATTTGGAAAACCAGATTAAGTCTGAGTGGAACAAATTACTTAAAGCCAAGATTATTTTTTCTGTTAGGAATTCTAGATGGTTTTCCAACATGGTACCAATCAGAAAGAAAAATGGAGAAATCCGGATTTGTATTGACTTTCGAAATCTCAATAAGGCCTGCCAAAAGGATAACTTTCCGCTACCCCCTATGGAACAAATCCTACAATCGGTCGTAGGGTTTGAATTGATGTCCTTTTTAGATGGCTTCTTAGGGTATAATCAAATCTTAGTTCACCCAGAAGATCAATTGAAGACTACATTTAGAACGAAATGGGGCACTTACGCATGTCAAAACATGTCGTTTGGGTTGATTAACGTCGATGCAACATTTCAAAGAGCCATGGATATTGCATTTAAAGGATTAGTGAATAGGTCAGTAATGATTTACTTAGATGACATAACAGTCTATTCTGAAAAACGCAGTAGTCACCTCAGAGACTTAAAACAGATTCTCCAATGATGTTAAAAATATGGGATCTCACTTAATCCAAAAAAATCTTTTTTCACATTAAGTGAAGGGAAGCTTATCAGATTTATTGTCTCTAAATATGGAATCTATATCGACCCAAATATGATTAAAGAAATTTATGAGATATCCCTACCCCATAAAAAAAAAGCAATGCAATCATTCCTTGGTCAAATCAATTTTGTTAAAATATTTGTCCCGCACTTCTCAAGAATCGTCTCACCTCTCCAAGACATGATAAAGAAAAATTCTCTCTTCAAATGGGGTCAGGTAGAACATGAAGCATTTGACTTGATTAAGCAAGTGATTATAAATTCCCCATCATTATCAAATCCAAAATTTTTTGATCCTTTCACTTTGTATACATTTTCCTCTGAGAAATCGTATGCTGCAATACTCATACAAGCCAATCAAGATAAAGCTGAAGCCCCAATTGCCTTCTTCAGTTCCAACTTGCAAGGAGCTGAATTAAATTACTCAGACGTCGAGAAACAGGCTTATGTTGTATTCAAAGCAATCAAACACATTAGAAATTTCCTTCTCAAGACTCATACGAAAATAATAGTACCATTTCCAGCGGTGAGAAATCTTCTGGTACAAAGAGATTAGGCAAAAAGAGTGCAAATTGGGTCACAACCCTGCAAGAATATGATGCTAAAATTAAACCAACAAACATTGTAAAAGGTCAAGGTTTTTGCAGGATGTTGGCTAGAGCATCACACTCGTCAGAAACACAGTCTCTAGACAGTGAAGTACAAACATATGAGGTAAACCTAAACGACTCTGAATCAAGGTATGCAGATATCATGTTTTACTTAAAAAATGGATATGCTCCTCCACATTTGAATCATACAAAGAAAATAGCCTTGAGGCTAAAAGCTAAACAATATCAAATTGTAAATGATGTACTCTTTAGAATGAATTATGATTTTTTTCTCCTTATATGCCTTGAGAAATCTGAAGCGGAAAAAGTATTGCAGGAACTTCATGATGTACCAGCAGGCAGACACTACGCAGGAGATGCAACAGCTCACAAAATCCTGCACGTAGGTTACTACTGGCCAATGTTATTTAAGGATGCACATAACTATGTAAGGGAATGCCAGATCTACCAGAATGCTGCTGGAAGACAAAAGAAACCATCATTTCCATTACATCCAGTCAACATTGATCAACCATTTGAACAATGGGGATTAGATATAATAGGTGAGATTGTTCCTCATTCTTCTAAATAGCATAAGTATATCCTTACAGCTACCAACTATTTTACCAAGTGGGTAGAATCAGTTCCGCTAAAGACAGCCAACTCCAAAAGTATCATCGAATTTATAGATCAATTTATAATTACCAGGTTTGGCTTACGTTCTTCTTTAATGTTTGATAATACATCATATTTCTCAGGTTATACTATGACTAAATTTAAGCTCAAAAGAGGTTTTAAGCTTAAATATTCTGCTAATTATTATCCACAAGGAAATGGATTGGCTGGATCAACAAACAAAAACCTTATTAGGATCATTAAATGGAATATTGATCAAAATAATAAAAATTGGCATAAGTCTTTAACGTATGTTCTTTGGACAGATCGAATAACTAAGAAAAATTCTATTGGCACTTCTCCTTTTAATTTAGTTTATGGGAAAGAAGTGGTCCTCCCAACAAATCTAGCTATTCCTTCTTTAGCCTTAGTTCAATTCATTGAAGAAACCCCTTCTTCATCCTTGCAATTAAGACAATTGCAGATCCTTAAACTTGAAGAAGAATGGGAAAAAGCCAAAATTATCCATGCGCATCATCAACAATTAGTAAAAGCTTCTTTTGATTCAAACTTGGCCTCTAGAGAAGATTTTCAGCTTGGAGACTTAGTATTAAATTGGGATAAAGCTCATGAAGATAAAGGCAAGCACACTAAATTCCAACGGATGTGGCTTGGACCATTTCAAATTGTCGAAATCATCGTCCATCAACTTTCATGTTACAAGATTTAGCAGGGAAAAGAGAGTCTTTACTTGTTAATGGACAGATCCTTAAAAAATATTTCCCATAGAAGATAATCTCTTCTATTTTCTATAGATTATTGTTTTTGTTTTAGTTTTTCTTTGATAAATAAAGCAAGTTGAGAATACTTATTTTTGGTTTGCACGAAAAGAATAGTGTCTCATATCAATTTTGTTTTTTCAATTGTATAGGTAGATATGGTTAGGAAAATTAATCTTTATTTTTCAAACATACGGTTAAGTGCTATCATTCTGAAAATTATAGATTGTTCTTTTGTTTCAACTATACAAGTTTTGGTTAGAATCAACTTTCAAGAAGAATTTTTCCTCATATTAGTCATAAAAGGTATCAATAACAAAACAAAATATCCTCCACAGAAAATTTATTATATAAACTCTATAATTGTCGTCCTAAAGAATTCTTAAGGAACTAATGAATTCCCCCCCACTTTAGGAAACTGCGAGATTCAAAGAGTAATCCTACTATGCACTTAAAACTTAAAGAATAAGAGGTCTCATCAAGAACCGGCTTATCATGATCATAAATATTATAACTAACTGACATTACCAAACTGCATACCAAAATAGGGTAATGGCTTGAGATTGTTTCAATCAAAAGACAAGGGGTCTCATCACGAGCCAGCTTGTTCAGTTAAGTTATAAATCAGTTGAATGGCACTGTCAATTTTGGCTACCAAACCAAGACATTGTTCTTTAAGAATTAAAAGAAAGAAAACAAGAAATAAGTGTATATGAGGATTTATCTTTGAAAATTGAATACTTCTCAAAGTGGGACACAGGATCATTACTGGATAATAGGTAACCATGTCGAGGCTATAGACGCCTGCTAGCAAAAAAGGCTTTACCTACGATAAATGAGTACACAAACTGATCTACGAAGATGTTTTTGTTTTTATCTTTACAAACCAAGTAATGACTGATATGAGTAAAATAACTAATTTTGGGGAGAAGATAATCAGAATAAAGATAGTTAGAACAAAATGTTGTTGTTAATAAATAGCATTGTTTACCTTATATTTCTACAATGAAGTTTCGTTTTCAAAACCATTTCTATTTTTAGAAGTTTTTAGAAAATTCAAAAAAACCATCAGAGCTAACTAGTTCTTCCGAGTGAATAACCATTTGTTGTGACGATCAACAACCCCTTTTTTTTTAGTATTAGCAATAACACTAATAAATGGGGACCCTTCCACAAAAAAATAAAATATTAATATTTAAGTTTACTTTTTAAATAAAATGTCAAAATAGAACTTGCTAAAACATGTAAATTTACCTCCCCATACTATAAGCGCATAAAACATCACAAATTATGAGTTTCCTGATAGAAAACACGCTACATGACTATTAGACTTAATGAAAAAATTATATCGGAAAGACTCGAACGTTAAGAGAAGCTTTAAATAAAATTGTTTTTATCGCATCGCAAAAAGGTTATAGAGGGCATCCTTTATAGAAATCACTCCTTAAAAGTGCGATCCGCGAAAATTTGAGATCACAAAGCTTATCATTTCATAGCGTCTCGCAAATCGCTTATCACGGCAGCCCAACATAATGATGATTTTAAACGATTGTAAGTTTTTCGATATTGCGATCTGTGATATTGTGTAGAAAATCGCAAAATCGCTTTTATCGCAGATCAAAGGGCTCACAGTTCTAGGATAGTAACTTTCCAATATTCGATGCAAAGTTATGAGCATTAAAGTTTAGCTCAATGGTCCATTAGTGTTCATTTATTTAAAACTATGTGGATCAAGGTAAAAGGACATCTGACGCAAGTTGATATTATTTGATACGATTTAGAATTAAAAGCTTTCTCGTCACCTTACTTTTGTCTTTCTATTTCATTATTGCCTGTATTTAATATTATCTGTTCTCTTCTTGCAAATTTCAGGAAGAATACCGAGAACGTAAACTACGAAGAAATGGTGAAGAAAGGCAAGGCCCCCGCGTCTGAAAAGCCAGAAATGACCCCATTATTCACAAACACCACATGTAGTAGAGATGCAGGGATATCTACCTGGGAAGCTATGTATCAGTTGTTAGAAAATGAGAACCCAAGGATTATGGAAGTTACAGCTACAGTCGATGAAAGCAGCTCTTCTGAAGCATCCTTAACTGAGCTTGCATGCTCGTTTCTACACTGCATTGTTGCGAGGCCAAAGATACTCCCCTACAATGATATGGTGAAATGGGTTATACATCAAGCAGATATATCTGATAGAGAATTCAAGACGGCCAGTCAGCAAGTCATGGTGTCATTTACCCCAAACAATTTGAGACGTATGTACCATTTTCTAGAACCCCAAGCTATCTACAACAAGCAATTTGTAAAAAAGTTCGCCAAAGAAAACGAAGACTTGGAAGAATTCACAAGGAAATGGTCAAACAATGAAGAAAGGTTGAAGAAGGATAAAAATGGTATGTATTCTACTCATTCTCTTTCTTCTCCTTACTTTTTTGCCACTGCAATGTTATGGAAATTGTTTGGGAAACCAAACATCGACAATTTTTCATCAGAATGGTTACCTTTGCTACATGCAGCTGTTAATGCCACCATATTGAATTGGGCCTAGATTTTATCGGATAATTTAGCCTCTGCAATTGTAGCATATAGAAGTAAATGAAGCTCTACTTTAAGGATTTACCCTCCTTTCTTTTTGAGTGCTTATTTCATGGATGCTATTTGTTTTGTTTCAGATTTTCCTATTATGGGATTGAAATGGACAGTAAAAAATCCACTTCCCATTTAGATTTATCACAAAGTATTGTGGGAATCCAATTTCATCCCACATTTCTTTAACATTTTCCATGGAGTTATGCTCCTTATTTATAAAATGATCTATAATCAAGCTATCCCAAGGTTTTCCCCAGAAGCTGAAGTAGACATTATCCCTGAGGGAAGGTGGTTTGGAGAAGAATCATTCATGTATTTCAGAGTGTTTGGCAGCATTGCTTCACCCCATGTGCTACCTTTTTACGTCCCTGACAAACTAATGGGAAAGGAAATAGCCTATCAGACCTGTGGTGTGGGAGGAATGACCAAGACACTGAAAGAATCCAAGAAAGCCATCTAGCCCCAATTTCCTGTAGTATGTGGAGCTTTGGCATTGTTTGACTTAGGTCATGCCTTTAAAGAAGTTGATAATATGTTATGCCTGCGACTACCAAAGTTCTCGGGAAGGAAATATGATCCCTTTGGTGTTGTAAGTAATTTCACTACAAGTGTTAAAATAAAAATGTTTTCCAATGAAGAAGATCCCTTTGACGATGTCTTTCCATAGAAGAACACTTTCAAAGAGGTTCTACATATGGCACAAATTCGGTTTGACCCAGAAGAACTCCAGAAGTTTAAAATTTATAGAAAACAGAGGTTATCAAAGGTCCCGTTGAACCAATTGTTCATCGAATCTCCAAGGGAACCTTCTCCCAGTGTTAGCATAAGTGGAAATTCAAAATAGAAATCTAAATCCAGTGATCAATCCAAGAGTGAACACAACAGAAGTGAAGGATCGGTCAAAGATACAGCTCAATCTAAAGAAAATCCTGGCCAACAGGTTTTGTCCCCAAAACAAACTGAAACTCCCACTCATTTTACAAAGCCAATTGTAGTGAAACTAGAGGGAGAATGGGAGAATTTTAATAAATTAATCAACACTGAGGAACAAAGCATAGAGCCGTTGACAAACTGCAATAAGTTAGCTACAGGAATGGAAGTTGAAGGGACTATCAATACTGAGGAAACGGTGCATATTCCTGTTGCTCCGTCATCAGAAATTATACTAAGGATAGAGTAAATTCCTCCCCTAGATGTATTTTATAGCCCTGAACATAAAGTTATCATCAAAAGGCAATGAAAAAATAGAAAGCTAGAGGCTATGCTTGCTCCATAATTTGAACCTCTAGATGTTCTTTGGAAAGATTCCACTACAAACCCATCAGAAAATCTAACTAGGCTCTCTCAAATCACAGGAGTGTATGCTTCTACAAAAATTGATAAAGCAGCAGAGGTTCAGTTACTACTTAGAGATAAAGAGGACAGGATTTTATTTTTGGAACAGCAACTGCAACAAGTCAGCATCAATAAAGAAATAAAGACACAGTTAGAAAAAATCCAGCAAGACTTCCATCAGATGCAATTAGATCATCAAACCAGTTTAGCCAATAAAGAAGAACATATACAAACTATGATGGAACTGCATAAGGATGACCCCAAAATTGGGGAGTTTATCATAGAAACACTCGCTCTCAATTCTCAGCTCTTACAATAGGAAGAATGATTCTGCAGAAGATCTCGCAATGGAATTCCTATTGTGAAATAAGTGATAAGATTACAAATCAAGTCGTAGATCTACGACTTTATTATGATTCAATTCTTAAGAAAGTTTCAGACTTCTTAGACTGGCAGAAATCAAAAGAAGGGAAAAGAGAAAAATTGATGAATCGCATAAAGAGATGTTATTTGTGAGATGGGATTTCTAGCTTAAAGAAGCAGAACAAGAGATTGGAGAGGCAGCAGAAGCCGTGAACAATATCATTAAGTGCATAAACAAAAATCTATACATAGCCAATTTTATAACAAAGACTAGCCCAGGCTTCCTTCCAAAGGCACAACAGCTTCAAACAGAATGGAAACAAACAATAGAGTAAAAAGCAGAGATAATTAAATAGATAAACAGGTTAAACTGGGACACATACAGGCGGTACCTAGTAAAGCCACACAGCCAATGCATGACCTTGATTTTCCTCATAACCGCTACCGAGAAAATGGTGCCAACTCTTGACAATGTTGTATTTATAGGACAGTTAAAATCTGAAGTCAGCCAACCAACGCTCTTGAAACTGATGTTGGATATTTGCAATCTAAAGGATCAGATGCTAAATTTATCATAGATACAGTTTAGCTTTATTTTAGTTTATTTTTTCTTAAAATGAGGCAAGTGGTTTAAACCTCCTCATCTATTTTTGTAATATTTATTTTTAGATTTCATAGAGTAGTATTTAAACCCCTCTCATGCATTTAGAGAGGGGTCCATAGTTTTATCAAAAACAATTCTTCAAAACATGCACTTTTTCTCCTCCTTGAGGAAGTTTTGATGAAATATATGGAATGAGATTTTTCTTTATATGAGTTTGATATCTGCTACTAAATTCACTTTTGTACTCTTAGTGTATGTTGAGTGATTTGAAGATAAATCTATATTGCTGCAGCTCATGATTAGAACTTATTATCAATGGTATTTCTATCTCTTAATAATTTCTACTTATGTGCCAAGTGATAAATTATTTTTAGTTATTGATATATGAAAGTCTGAATGTTTAGTTGTCATTATTACACTTATGTATGGTGATAACTTATTTTTATGCTAAATATATGAATAACTCTTATGCGATATATTTCTCATAATTGTTTCGGCTAAATTTTTATACGAAACAATCATATTTAATGGATGATTTTCTCATAGTAATTGAATGATCTTTATTATCAATTGTTGTTAGAAATTATTTTAGATCGCATAAGTAAAAGTTATTCCCGGGATAGTTAGATTTAGATGTTTTCTTTGATTCCAATAGATTGCATTTGATAGTTAAAAGATAGATTAGATTTAGAATAAGCATTCACCCTATTAAAACCTTAAAAGAAAAAAAACATAATCCCGTTAGTACATCCATCATAAATAGATTGGGAAACTGGTCCCATCATCCCCGGTCAGAGCCACTATTCCAAACGAAAAAGGAGCTTCTTTAAGGTCCAGACCGGGTGGTTATCCCCCTTGTTGTAGACTTGATTTTCGAGCCTTCAACACAATGACAACAATAGAACAAAATATACACATGCATTGTACCATGCATGCCAAAAAAAGCAATGAAATCATACATGCAACTCGATACCTACAAGTAATCATGTTGTAGCCGATTGAACCAACTCTTCCTTTACTGGTCTTTTCTTTCCTTTGCCTTCTTTGTCCTTCCTTAATTCAATGCTAGAGTGCTCCAAGAAAACTCTAAGTGTGCAAGGGTATGAGTGAGTAGAGAGAAGAGAGAGATAAAAACCAAACTGAAAAAATCTAACACTGAAAAAAGCTGGGCATTAATCCTCAGAAGCCTCTTTATCAATTAGGCCTCTAATTTATTCATTTTTCCATTATTTTCCTTCAATTTACTCCTCACATTAAACCTGTTATTTTTCACCTTCCTTTTCTCCTAATTTCCATTATTTTCATAAATAAAATTCCAATTAATTCATCCTTCCTTTCCAAATCCTTTTTCATTTCCTTTTCTAATTCCCCTTAGCCATAATAATCCAAATTATCACCCACTCTAGGATTTTTTTCCCAAAATTCAGCTTGGAATAAGTGTCCCATTACCTTGTTATTATTTTTCCTTTATTAACTTTATTGCATGGATTTTTGACAAGGGATGTTACAAAAGAAATATCAGTTGGCTAAGTGGGGGAGGGGTGGAATATCTCTTGATTGGTTGGATACATTGAGGAGTATAAGAGCAAAATTCAGAATTTTTAAGGCATACAATGAAAAATTGGTTAGTGACTAGGAAAAGCAAGCAGAAATAAATACAATTGTCTTTCAAAGCCTCTCATATTTGCATAAGTATAAGTAACATGATATGGGAACTATCACAAAGGTAAGAGAAGCCTTTTGAGAACCAAAAGAGAAAACAAATGGAGCAAATGGTAGCAAGTCTAGTAAGAGGCATAATGGGGAGAGTGAAGACAATGTGAAAGTGAATGTATCGCTAAGTACCCCAAAGGAAGGACCAACACTTATGTGCACAAATCTAATGGATATTCTAGCTCTACGACCAAGAGGCGCCATCATCTCTCTCATCCTTATTATCATAGAATACAAGAAAATAATTATATGCCAGAGGAATTTAAGAAAGCCTGATCGCCTACATTTGACGAAGATATGAGGAAATCTAAAGATGCAAAATCTTAGTTGTTGGGCATGAGGAAAATTTTCAGAATTCATGATTATTCTGAAAATATGAAAGCCAAGATTACCCCCTATAGTTTGAAAGGAAAGAAAAATATATGGTGGAAAGATCTGAAAAATGTCAAAGTCATTGTTGAAAAGAGATTGAATTGGAGTGAAATTAATAAGCTTTTCAAGAATCAATATTTGTCTAAGCGATACTATGATAGCGAGGAAAAGGAATTCTATGAGTTTAAAATGGGGAAAATGTCACATGAGGAATATAACACCAAGTTCCTAGATTTTTTGAGGTATGTGCCATATCTCAAGGATCAGAAGGCAAAAATCCAGAGGTTCATCAGAGGGTTGCCAATGACATTCAGAGACATAATTAAATTTCTGGAACCCTAGATGGTGAACAATTCCATTAAGAAATTGAAATACTGCTATGAAAAGGAAAATCATTAACCATAAATTAAAAGTGACTAGAAGGAAAAGAAAAATGTTGGAAATAAAAATAAATGGACCGAGAAACTCACTGATAAAAATGGATGTAAACAACCAGTTGTCATGAATTCGTTCCAACAAAAACTAGTCTAGCCGCTAAAGGGAATACACAACAACCAAGAATAGAGAAGAAAAGAGTTGATGTAAAGGAGTAATTGAAGTGTTGGATATGTGGTGAAAACCACCCGAAAAAGGGATTGACGACATCAAAGAAATGTAGGGCCTAAGATTTATAGTGCCCATGAAGCTTGCATAGTGGGGGACATAGCCCATAACTTTCCCAAAATTTATGCAGTCGTGGAAAAACGCTAGGTAGACTAGAAAACCATCATCATTGATATGGGAGGTAATATATGTGATCAAATTATTTCCAATTTAATTGAACCAAGCTATAAATACAACTATATCAACCCATAGGTTGTAGAAAAAGTGAAAAATGATCAACAATTGCACAGAGAGCCATGGTTAGTTCAATTTACAACCAGAACAAAAAGAAATTTTATTCATTGGGTGAAATCATGTGCATTTGAACACAGTGGCATGCCCAAAAAAAAACAATTAATTTTTCTTCCATTGGGTGAGTATTACATAATATTGGGCATGGATTGGTTGTACATGCACAAGACCAAAGTGGATTTTCTTGAAATAGCAATTGAATGCTTGGATGATATCGAGAGAAGGAAAATATTGCAAGGCAAGTGAAAACCAATTTCAATCATATTAATCACAACAATACAAGCTAATTACAATTTCTAGAAGGGATGCAAATGATTTTCTATGTAAATATTCAAAAATAAAGAGGATAGTGATAATGCTAGGCAAGAATAAAGTGAAATATTGAAAATGTATCCGGTGTTGTAGCAATATGAGGATGTGTTTCCCACACATATATGTAGGTTACATCCTCATAGGGAATTTTATTTCTCTATTGAATTGGTCTTGGAGCAGCACCAATGTCCAAAGCACCATACATGATGAGAATTCCTGAGCTAGTAGAGCTAAAATTGTAGTTAAAATAAATGCTTGATAATGGTTACATACAACCAAGTGTGTCACCATGGGGAGCTCCTGTATTATTTTTGAAGAAAAAGGATGCGAAGTTCTAACTCTATATTGACTATCGATAATTGAATAAAGTGACCATTAAAAACTATATTCCATTGCCACATATTGGTGACCTATTCAATCAACTAAGAGGATCAATAATATTCTACAAGATCGATTTGAGGTCTATGTATCATCAAGTGTGCATAAAATAATAAGATATCCATAAGACTGCTTTTAGGACAAGATACAATCACTATGAGTTTTTAGTGGTACCCTTTGGGATTACCAATGCCCCTACTACTTGCATGTGTGTAATAAATAGTGTGTTTCTTCCTTATTTGGAAAAAATTTTCATTTTTTTTGTTGATGATATATTGGTGTATTCAAGAACTGAATAAGAGCATGAAAAGTATTTATCAGAAGTATTGCAATTGATAATAGAGAATAAGATGTATGCAAAGCTAAGTAAATTCAATTTCTTCCAAAAAAAATTCATTGCTTGGGGAATTTTGTCTCAAGGGAGGGAGTATAAGTTGACCTAGAGAAGATTAATTTAATCATGGAATGGAAAACACAAAATAATGTGAATGAGGTCAGATCATTCATGGGATTGGCAGGTTGCTATAGTAGACTCATCCAAAACTTCTCCTAGATAGGCCATACTATCACATCCTTGCAGAGAAAAGGGAATAATTTTGAATGGAAAGGTGAGTGTGTAGTGAGCTTCGAGCAATTGAAATTGTTGCTCACGAATGCACCAATGTTGAGGATCACATATCCTGATAAGTATTTTTTACTATGCATATAATCTTAGAAGGAAGGACTTAGTGGAGTGTTGACACAAGAAGTTCATGTGGTGTTCTATGAGTCCTGAAAGCTAAATGAACATTAACATAATTAAATAACTCGTGATCTTGAATTAACTACCATTATCCATGTGCTAAATATGTGGAGGAATTATCTTCTTGGTATAAAATTCACCTTAATGACTGATGTTTCAGGGTTGAAGTACCTATTTGAACATACCAAGTTAAATGCAAGGAAAGAAAGAAGGCTAGCCATGTTTAATGAGTTTTATCTAAAAATTAGTTATATAAATGATAAAGAGAAAAATGTGGCCAATACACTTAGCAGAATGATTCAAATAAATGATCTGGTAGCCATAATATTTTATGAAGCAGACCGAGTGGAAAGGGTCAAGAATGCAGGATAATGGGATGAAAAGTACCAGCAAATAAAGGAGAAGTTGCAACAAAATAGTGAGGATGAAGAGTATCATCTCAAAGGTGATGGCCTAATCAGATTCAAGAATAGAATATATGTGCAAAATAGTGAGGAATTAAAGAGTCTCATCATGAGATAATTCCATGACAAGCCATATTTAGGCAATCCTGGGTACCAAAATACTCTCATAACCATTAAAAAAAAATTGCGCCAAATTTTTAAAAGTGGATGATTTTGTTGTTAAATGCATAGAATGTTAGCAAGCGAAAGTTGAGTGAAAAAATCCAACATGTTCATTGTAGCCCATTCCCATTCCAGAATGGAAGTGGGAGGTGATTTCCATGGATTTTATTAGAAGCTTACCAAGTACCTCTAGACAACATGATGCAATTATGATGGTGATTGACAAATTGAGAAAGGTGGCTCATTTTTTGGTCGTTAAATCCACCAACTTAGCTAGTGAGGTGGCTCAAATTTTCATATGGGAGATTGTGAGGTTTCTTGGAGTTACGAAGAAGATCATTTTAGAAATGGATTCTAAGTTCACTTCCAAGTTTTATAAGGTGCTATTTACAGGATTGGGGACTAAATTTGCCTTCAATACTATTTACCATCCAGCTACAGATGGAAAAACAAAAAGGCTAAGCCAGATACTTGAATACATGTTGAGGATGTATGTAATGCACCGAAAAATGAAGTGGGAAGAATATCTTCCACTTGTAGAATTTGCATATAATGATGGATACCAATATTCCTTGAAGATGAGCCCATTTGAGGCATTGTATGGGAGGAGTTGAAATAATCCTATCAATAGGAGTGATCGCATAAGCAGGGTCCTTATTGGGCCTAATATGCTCCAAGAAATGGAGCAACAAGTTCAAATCATCAAACAAAATTTTAAGGTGGCATGGCACAGGAATAAAAGCTATGCATACCAACAAAGGGTGCATAAAGATTTCTAAGTTGGGGAACATGTCTATTTACAAATTAATCCCAAGAAAATATCCTTAAGGATTGGGTCATGTGCCAAGTTGGAACCACAATATTGTGGGCCATTTAAAATCCTTGAAAGGATTGGACCAGTGGCATACACGCTAGCCTTATCTATATCATTTAAATCCCATGATGCTTTCCATGTTTCTTAACTTAAAATATATGTACAATATTTTAATCATGTAATTTATTGGTTTGTGCTAATGGTATATAACCAAAGAAAGAGTTATAGCTAGAGCCACTATGAATCCTAGATCGAAGGAGCACCATGCTCCAGAATCAAGCAATAGAGCGAGTCAAAGTGTAGTGGAGGCACTGTGGACATGAGGAATCCAATTTGGAAATGGATGATTCTATGAGGGAAGCATATCCATTTTTTTTGTTGGTTAAAGAAAATGTATATAAAATTTAATTCTCATACAAAGCTCTGTATATAAAGCTCCATAAGTAGTATGCGTTTGTTTTAAGAATGTATTTAATATTGCATATAAGTAAATAACATTCAGGATGGTATTCCCCAAAGGGGGAGGGGTTTGTGACAATCATAATTTCTTAATATCATTTTGAAATGTAAATATTTCATAAAATAATTTTGGGTTGATTTATGTGACACTTCAAGCTAGACATTGGGGAAGGTCATGATGTCTGCAAATTGACCTGGATTGGTCATTGTCACATTAATTTTTCTAGTATTTGGGGAAGCTCAGGGGGAGATTCATATGTAATCATTGATCTCATTGGAAGGAATGAGGGTGATATTCCGATTGATTTCCTTGACTATCCAATTATACCCAGATAATAACCCTTAATGTTGTTTGTTTGTATTTAAATTTTGTGTGCTTGTAAGAGGCTTGTGCCTGAGTTTTCAAATGTTTGTATATAAATTAATGTAAGTATATTTTATGGGATTTAGGAAAAAATAGAGGTTTATGCATTCTGAAACAAGAATGAAATATGATTATATATGAGTTAGAAACTTGCAGGAATAATTAAGAGAGATATGTAGTTTTTCTTATTTCAATGCTAAGAAGAGGACCAAACCATGTAGAACAAGGTGGAAAAATGGGGTCTAGTATTGGGCGACTAGAGATAACATGTAACCGGGTTAGGTTATTCCAACCAAAAATTGGGAATCCGATGGATAGATAGTTTAGTACCCTTAAAAAGAAAAACAAAAAAGAGCTTAGTGGGCCAGAAGAAACCGGGAAAGCTACCCAAACTCCTCAACCTAAAGTCGGTTGTGGAAGGACTGAGCATAAATTCTATTAACCATTATAAAAACTTATCAGGTGATACTCGAGACATATCATCATAATAGAAGTTTTATCTATCGAATACAAACAATGAGTCATAAATGGCGCGTGTTCCATAACCAAATACAAAGGAGAACTTGATATAAACAGAGCCAAAATGTAATAAGTAATAAACATTACCAGAAAATTTCAATGAACAACAAAACTCTGTGACAAAACCATATATTTACAGCATACAAAAAGTGACCAATTACAAAAAGGAAATATATAATGTGTTTCAATTGACCATTATAATTTTCAGGACCTTTTTCCCTTAACTTACAACATAAGCTGAAAACTAAGAAAATGTTTTCCATAAAATAAAAGAATATTATATAACTAAATTACATGAAAAACTAATTTTCAACAGAACTTGAAGAATTGTTACAAGAGAAATTTAATGGCCTTGTGAGTTTGGTCTGTGTTCTACTAATAAAAAAATCCATAAAGGAACCTAGAAAATTTCCTAGTCTCACCATAATTTATAGAAATGTTGATCAACTATATGGTTTCCTTAACCCTAGAGGAAATCTATAACAAGTCAATATTTTGTATGAACATGGGGTTAAAACCTAAAACCAAAATCATGATGTATAACAAGAAATAAACTCGTTGAGATGAACCTTCGAATTCCCAGGAGAACCTAGGCAGGAGAGGTGCCTAATTAATTTTCTTGTGAACAAACAAAAACATGGGTTGAGCCCAAACCATCTAAAATTGGAAGAACTCTAAAATTTTGAGTGAGCCAAGAAATACCTGAGGTAAGGTCCCTACTTCCATTATAGAGATCCATAATTTGGGAATCAAGGAAAACTCCTTATATCTCCCATCAAAAAATTAAGAAATTAGTAGCAACGTGGTTAAATACCACTATTGTTACCTAACTCACATATGAGCATGACCATTGTAACTCGGCTTCACCAGCCATAGATTGGTAACCTGCAAACTATATAAAAGGCCAGATAAGCACAACTGGAAGAGAGTACAAAGAGGGTTTCTTAGTAAAAAAAACAAATTGGTCAAGGGGAGTTACATAAATTTACCTACAATACAAATTTGATGTTCCAATCATCTAATCGAGGGATCCCATTGAGTAGGAAACAAAAATAAGTGAACAATTGTAGAGCAACGTTGTGACACATAGCAACGAAATAATGAAGTTAGTTGGTGAGGGTTTGGGAGGGTGTTAACCTAAATTCCCTCCTAACAAATGGATCCGTCAAATCAGGAATGGAATCAACGGTAAGGATGATACCAGGTGTCCATCGCATGAGGGAGTAAGCATGATTCAAGAATCATCATAATTCCACACTTCCATGGTGATAAGTTCCTTTGTTTTTTTCTTAAAAACATCATAGGTTCGAGGCTTAAATTGTTTAATGTCATTTTTGATCTCATGTATATGAACTTATAGATTTTAAATGTAACCCTTATGCCATATTACAAGTTGGGAATGAAATATCCTCAAATATGTAAAAGAAAATATAAATCAACTCAACATTAACATGAAATCTGAAATACCAAATGAATATAAACATTGTCTGTTGACATTTCAATCTTTCAAACTTGAATGGTATATATATATATATATATATATATATATATATATATATATATATATATATATATATATATATATATTATTGTATAGGTAAAGAAAATTATGTGTACATGTTACAAGTGGTATCAGATCCAAGCTACAAATTTGAGGGCTAATTAGGAAACTAAGAATTAACAAAATTATTAATGTTTCATAGTTGTAGCATAGAGAATGAGAAGAGGAGCTAGAGCCACCCCACCGGGGTGACCAACAATAGGATTTGGACATGGGCCTCATAGATAAGCCACTCTGGAAATGTGGGTCCAACTAGGGAAAAATACTCCTAACACAAACACACTTTTGTCAGATACAATTCAACAATTGTTGGCTGAGATGAAAAACTTGAGATTTTATAAAGAAATATTGAGGTTGGAACAAGAAGGAATTATGAAAAGCTTCTCAAATAGACAAAACCAAAGGCATCCAAATCGTATCCTAGAGAATGGGAATAGAGGTGAGATGCAGCGGTAGGGGGAGGACCACCCAGAGGTTGAAGAAGGTTGAATCGATAATGAAGACGAGTCTAAAAATTATTCTGGTGGTAAGGAAACTAAGAGCTAAAAGGTCGGACTCCAAGGGGATTTGAAAAATATTAAACCTCCAAGGTTTGACGAAGAAATAAAAGAGGTCGTCGAAGCATGGTTGATTAAAATGAAGAAATATTTTCAGATCTATGATTATGATGACAACCTCAAGGCTAGATTATAAATTTACCAGTTGCAGGGTAAAGTCACCTTATGGTGGGAAGAAATTAAAACGGTTCGAAAAATTGATGAACAAGAGGTAATGTGGGACAATTTTCAAAAATAATTTAAAGGCAAGTATTTAAAATAATGTTTTTGTGATGAAAATATGAAGGCATTCCATGACTTGAGGTTGGGACAACAAACTATGGATGAGTTTATTACAAATTTTTCTTCATTGTTAAGGTACATCCCTTATATTTAAGAGGAAAATGATAAAGTTCATCGTTTCACCAACATATTTCCAACTTTCATGAAAGAGAGACTATAATTCGACAACTTGAAAACATTGGAAGAGGATATGTAGAAGGCTCAAATCTGCTACCAACAGATGAAGAAAAAAGGGGAACCCAATAGAGGATGGCCAAATAAGAAGGATAAGAGGAATTTTCAAAACACCAAGAATGACAAAGCTGTCGGAAATAATGGTGTACATAGGAAACAACTAATTGGACCTCTTTAAAAGAGTCAGAAAAAAATCAAACACAAAATGAAAATAAAAATACAGAGTCATCAAGAAATCCAGACTCAAATCAGCCATAGAACCCTCCTCTGTAATGCTGGGGCTAGGGAACCCCACTACTATAAAAAAAATTCCTCATAATACCAGAGCGGAACCAACTGCTAATATTAAGGAAGCCTCCATTAGGGGAATTTTTAGGTATAAAATGGGCCTCATAAGGAAATTATAAAATAATAGTGGAAATAATAAAGTAATATTTCATTACATCATCAAATTTTAGAGGGAAAAAAGAAAAAACTACTTTTTCAACTTGTATTTTCAACTTATCTCCCAATTTTTTAACTCAAATTTCGAGCAGGAGCACTCGTTGGACACAAAATTCAATTCCTCATCCAAGGAGTACCCATGTTGCATTCTTTCGATGGATCCTGCTATACGAAAAATGTGAAATACATGGAAAACACGATTGTAATCACATTTTTTCATGTATATCTCATTTTTCATGTAGCAAGGTCCATTGAAAGTATGCAACATAGGCACTCCTTGGATGTGAAATTAAAATTTTCATCCAATGAGTACTCCCACTATAAATTAGAGTAAACAATTTGGGATATAAGTTGAAAATACGAGTTGAAAAAGTAGTTTTATTATTTTATTATTTTGTAATATTTTTACCCTTTTACTTAAAAAAGGGTGAATCATCCCCCATGGTTGACATCATCATCTTGAATCCTATTGGTTCTTATAAATTTTATTTTGGTTGTACATTTTTCTAAGGAGGCCCATTTTATACCTCAAAATTCCCCTAATGTACATTCGAGTAAGTGGCAAGGAATATTCCACGAATCAATGTTGCGTTGGAGGATCACCAAGTTGAGTACCAAATGACGATGATGGAATTTGAATGTAAATTAGATGACCTCCATATATCTATTTTAATAGAACCCAGTGGAATCTTGCGTTGTGTTAACCTGAAAGTAGTTGAAATGTGTCAATTGGAAAGCGTCAAATTTAGGAACCTGTGGCTATTGCGATTGACCAGAGGAGAAAAACGAAGGGTGTTTTCTCAAGTACAGAATTATCATGTGGAATAGGACGAAAACATATTAAAGTGACTCTAAACATGTTTCTTTTAGGATCCTATGACATGCTAATTGGTATTGAGTGGTTCGAGACACTGGTCCTTAGTAAATTGTAAAGAGAATACTATCACTTTTCTTACTGATGAGGGTAGTATGCAAGAAATATAAGGCATTAAAAGGGGTATAAATTTGTGAGAAATCACAACCAATAAACTAAGAAAATTTATACGGAAGGTTTGTCAAATTTATGTGGTGCAAGTTGGCTACACCAATTCTAAAGATAGATAACTTCTCTAGAAAATATACCAGTTATACAAGAGTTTTTTGATGTCTTTCCAGAAGAAATTTTGGGATTGTTGCCAAAGCGAGACATTTATTTTACTATAGAAATAGTCCCAAGAGAAAATTTGGTATCAAAAAATCTTTATCGTATGAGTATCCATGATTTAACATAGTTAAAAATAGAAATGCAAGAATTATGTGATGAGGTATATATTCATCCAAACGTGTCACTCTAGGAAGCCCCGACGCTGTTTGTGAAAATGAGAGTTGGTACATTTCGTTTATGTATCAATTATAGACAATTGAAAAAATTAACTATTAAAAATAAGTACCCGCTACCGAGAATTGACGATGTGTTTGGCTAAGTGAAGGGTGCTACCATGTTTTCAAAGATTGATTTATAGTCAGGTTATTATCAAATAAGGATAAAAGAGGAAGATATCTACAAACCAACATTTCAAACCCACTATGGTCATTATGAATTTCCCTTTTTACCCTTTGGACTCACCAATTCTACGACAACATTTAAGAGTTTGATGAATGGTATTTTTCTCCCTTATTTGTACAAGTTCGTCTTAATTTTCATTGAAAATATTCTAATTTACTCAAAAAACCTAGAAGAGCAGAAGGAACATCTTTGGATAATGTTGAACACCCTAAGAAAGAATCTAAATTATGCCAAATTTAGTAAATGTGATTTTTATAAGGAATAAATTTAGTATTTGGGGCATGTTATATCCTTTGAAGGTCTAGATGTGGACCCTAAGAAAATCAAAACCATCGTGGAATGGTCTGCCCCCAAGAATGTTATAGATATAAGATATTTTATGGGCTTGGCTGGGTATTATCGCCACTTTATTGAGGGTTTCTCTAGGATTTATTACCCCATAATTTCCTTGAAAAATAAAGAAATAATGTTTAAGCAGGCGTAAGAATTCCAACAGAAATTTTAACAACTGAAGCACTTATTGACAACCCTCGTGTTAAAAAATGTGGATCTAGATACAAAGTTTACGATCTGTACAGATGCCTTCCAAGAGGGTGTAGGAGGGGTTTTAATGCAGGAAGGTAGGGTTATAACCTATAAATACAACAAGTTAAAAGAACATGAAAAAAAATACTCTGCTTATGATTTGGATCTAACTATGATTATTCATGCCCTTAAGGTTTGGAAAAATTATCTATTAGGGAAAGTGTTTATGTTAATGACAGATCATAGTATTTTAACTAGTTTCTTTAAGTAATCAAATTTAAATTCCCACCAAGCTAGGTGGATCTCTTTGCTAAGATATTTTGACTTTAACATCAAGCATCTAAAAGGGAAGGAAAATCATGTGGTGGATGTGCTAAGTAGGAAGTTTCACCGTGTATATGAAATTGCTTACAGTTGGTTGGAATTTGAATATTCCAAGCTGATTAGGGAAGCTTCTCTCAGAGACCCTGAGTACAAATTTTTGTGGCAGCAAAGTCAACAAACAAAAAACTATATACAATAGTCTAATTATAATGTAAATGACAACAATTTATTGACTTTTCAGGGGAGAATATATGTTCCCAATAATTTAGCAGTTAAGGAGTTTTTACTAGATGAATTTTGTTGAAGCCCTTACATTGCTCATCCTGAATATTAGAAACTATTTTCTGAAATAAAAAAAGTAACTATTTTTGGCCTGGTAAGAGGAGGAAAATTATGCAATATCTAGCTAAGTGCTTAGAGTGTCAGCAAGTCAAGGTGGAACATTAGCACCCAGTTGGTCTACTTCATCCCTTACCCGTACCTAAATGGAAGTGGGATACCATTACATTGGATTTCATAACTAGCTTGCAAAGACTCGAGAAGAAGAATGGTTCGATTATTGTAGTGGTGGATAAATTGAGCAAACTAGATATTTTCATACCTATCAAGTCCACATACCAATATTTTCAAATTGCAGATATATTTAAGAGAGAAATATTTTGGTTGCACGAGATACCATGAGTGATAATTTTTGATAGGCATGTAATGTTTACATATTTGTTTTGGAAAGCTCTCTTTACCATATTAGGTACTCAGATCCAATTCAACACGACATATCACCACAAACTGATGGACAGACTGAACAGGTGAATCAGGTGTTGAAGGAAATGTTCCACATGTATGTGATGCAACAACGAACTAAGTGGGAGGAATACCTCCATTTAGTGGAATTTTCTTATAACAATAGTTAACATGAATCAATAAAAATGAGTCCTTTTGAGGTGTTGTATGTAAAATGGTGTCTAACCCTTACTAATTGGAGTAGTCTAGAAGATAATTTAATATTGGGACCTGATATCTTAATAGAGATGGAACAGGTAGTAAAGACGGTGCTACAAAATATAATGGTTGCTCAAGATAGACAGAAATTCTATGCGAACAAAAAGAGAACCTATAAGGATTTACATGTGGGTGACCATGTATATGTATGGGTTATACCCAAAAGAAGCACTTTGAGATGGACTAGTTTTCCAAAGTTAACACCCCAATATTGTTGACCTTTCTAGATTTTGGAAATGATAGGGCCAATATCATACAGACTTGCATTACCAAGCCACATATGAGTCCATAGTGTGTTTCATGTATCCTTGCTAAATAAATATATATATATGATTCTAGACACATCATGTTATACCAATTTTTGGTCGTCTAACCTGTTACTATTAGATGGACTAAAGTACACCATGTAAGACCAATTTAACATAGTAAAATTGCTTTCACTATGAGAAATAATTTAATAACCCATAGTTTATTAAATTATTTCTAGTCTAAACAAGGAACCCAATGAGGAATAATTGAATAAATCCTTATTTGTTTGATTTTCCTCTATGGATAATTAAATAAAACACTTTTTAATTAATATTACAGGTCATATTTAACCCAAAACATGTGAATTAATTAGATCAGTTATTATTTATCTTATTATTCTCTAGGAATAATTATTTAAAACATTATTTAATAATATTTCTTGTTGAATTTGACTAAATCATTTCTAAATAATTAAATAAATCATTATTTGTTTAATTATTCCTTAACATCATCCTTGAAATAATAAACAAATCATTTATTCATTTACTATTTCTAAATAAATGGATTTAACCAATTCTAAAATACTTTTCCCTCCACCAAAAATAATAAAATATTCCAAGTTGGATCTAGTTTTGGTTAATAATATTTTAATTATGCACCAATATCTAGACTAACTCAATATTTGGTTATAATAGAAGGGTTTTCCATTCATTCACTACCTTTTTTATCACCTTTTTCTCTATAATTTTGGTCTGACTTTGATCCACCATCATTGTCATATTTTTTCTACTTTTGCTTGTGAGATCCCTTTGAGTTCTATTTTTTCTAGGTTTTCTGCACCATCAAGAGAGAGAGGTCTTGGATTTGAAGCATTGAGGACATAAAAGAACCCATCCCATTAAGGGGGACTAGTAACATCTTCATGTGTTCCCTTCCCAGGTGTCATAATGCAAAAAATTCATTATAAATTCATGTATTGTCTATTGGATGTATGGAGCAAATCTTGTTTATTTTCAATGTTTAATGTCTTTAACTACATAGAGCTAGATTTTTGTAGCACGTATTCTGATCAGCTATTGCAGATCTAAGGAAATTGACAGCCCCATTTGATGTTAGGGTTTTTTTTTATGCATAGCTAAAGTGAGTTTTTTTTGTACGCTTGCAATTATAATTCACACTAACAACTGGCGACTCCACAAGGGTTTTTAATTACGACTGTTATCGTTTTTCAGATCCCTACATGACCAGCTACTTTAGCCACTAGGGTTTTTCTTCAGATTCTTATTTTTCATTCGTTGAGGTTGTTTTTAACCTTTTTTACCCTAAAACAGTAAAAATTCTAAATTCCGTGTGTTTCTGGGCCATTTGCACAGGTAACAGGTATCAGTCGCGACAAAGATGACACTTTTTTCTGAAACCTACCTCGAGACAACCAGAAGTGGAGGTCACACTTTTCAACCCAAGACCTGCGACCTCAGCTCTCAGGTAGAAGATATTTACCCAAAAACTGTGACCTCAGCAAAAAATAGATTAGTACCTGCAACCTGCAGTTTTTTGCAGGATTTTTTCTGTAATTTTTAGTGTTTGCCGAGGGCACTGTTCAGTTTTGTATCAGCTCCGTCTTTACTCATCTTGTACCTGCACTTGCTTAGTTTTACTCATCAAAGTAGGAACCAAGCCCCTTAGGGCTTCAATATGCTTCCACCTTTTTAGGAGGAGTTTAGCTGAAACAGGTCTTCTGAGATTTCAGTGTTTTTCAGCCTTTTTCAGATCCAAACCTGTCTTTTCAGATCCATTTCAGTTCAGTTATTTTTCTATCCAAAACATCTATTTTCATTTTTGTTTGGTCCTCCCTTTAGGGTCCCCTACATTTCCCCTTAGGTTGTAGCCTTTTTCCACCTATTTTTCAGCATTTTTCCCTCTGTTTTCTTGTTGTTTTATGCTCCTCTTTTCAACAGATATGGCCTTTAGCTCCCTATCCCTCTTGAACTTAGATCTATTGGCCATATTGTGTGTTTTGAGTAGATTTCACCCACCCTTAGACTATTTTTTAGGAAGCCCTCCTTTTTGGGTTTAAATTTATGCATCTTTAGTTGTTTATTTTACTGTCGCTTTCAGTTTTATTTACTGTCACTTTCAGTTTTATTTACAGTTATACAACATATTTTTTCTTTTCTCTATACACACATGTCTCAGCTTAGTTAAAATTAACACACTTATCACACACACACACACACCTAAAGCGAAGTGTGCCTAGTTTACACTTCCAGGCCAAGACTAAAACATTGTAATTAATAATTTTCACCTTTGTGTCCTTGTTTACCTCTCTTACTTTTTATATTTTGTTTATCTTTTCTATCATTGAACCCCCAAGGCATTTATCACAGAGACTCCAAGGCCTTCATCCTCAGTTTCTGTTAGGAAGACTTACTCCATGACGTAGGGTCCGAGTTAGTCCTCCGTCGAGTCCCCATTCCGACTCTTATTCTGGTTCATCAGGTTCTCCTTCTGTTTCTATCCCCAATTCTCCTCTACCTTTCACCTTCATCATGTCTGGTGTAGGACCTACCATTGGTGGTGGCCTTGGCTCTAATGCTAGAGCCGCTACTAGTGGAGCTGCAATAGGAATGATTCTGGCTACTCCCTTGCGTCCTTATATGGCAAGCCTAAGCCTTCCCGAGTTAAGCAAGTTGATTAATGACCCTATACACCATGATCCAGGTTGGCCTGCTATGCCAACTAAGCTTCCTTCAGACATCCCTAAGTTTTAAGGAAATACTAGAGAGGATCCTACCAACCATGTTCGTTCTTTCCACATATGGTTTTCATCCAAATCTATCACTGATGACTCTATCCGTGTTCAGTTATTCTAGCGTACACTTACTAGAGAAGCTTCCAAGTGGTATGTCGACCAAGCTGCTACCTCTCATGCCACTTTTGCGACTCTTGAAAAGGTGTTTCTTTTCTACTTCCAGCTTCCCCTTTGCTATGACACCGATACCGAAATTTTGACCGCTTTCCGTCAACTTCTTCCATATGCCTATCTAACCATGTTCAAGAGTGGTGTAGAAGGAAGAGATTATGTTGAGCTCCAGTTTTCGAAGACCGTGTCTACATGGACTGGTTTCTCAAATAAATTTTTCCCTCTATTGGTAAAGATGTCACGTCTCACTTTCCTCACACTAAGGAAGAAGCCCTCCAGGTTTCGTTGAAAAATTACTTGATCTACGTGCAATCTAGTTATGTTTAGACCATCTTACCTGATCTCCCTGGACCTAGTAGTTCCAACACACCGAGGGCATCTCATGCCGCAGACGGTATATTTGGATCCCTTTCACATCTGTACACTCATCCTCCTATGGGTTATGGTTTCCCTCAGGGAGGGGCCAGTTCCTCTAGGAATTTTCCCCCTCCCTATAGTATGTATCCAGGACACGACATGCCTCACGCCTTTTCCCAATCGCATCCTCTGATGCCAGGGCCTGCTATTTCCCAACCTATTTACCCCAATATTGCTCAACCTCCTTACTATCTGTATCCATAGCCAAGTGCTCCAAAAAAAGCACCTCAGCCTCCCATGCCTTCTCAAGCTCTGCAGCAACAGCCACACCCCCCTCAGGGTCAGGAGTATGCACAACAAAGTGCAACTAATCCTCCCACTTCCAAAAAGAAGAGGAAAGGCAATCAGAACCATTTCACTCAAGGTAATCAAGGAAAAAATCCCCAAGGGAATAAATATAACATTACAACTCAGTAACAAGGTGATCAGCCCAAGCAAAATAGGCCTCTTCGTACGAATGAGCCTTGTTCTTATTGCGGTGTCCATGGTCACTATACCCATTGTTAGGTCCCTATATCACTAGTATAGTCCCTTATTATTGTTAGTGTAACCCCCTTATTGTTATTATTGTACCCTTGTAACCCCCATTTTGTTATTATTGTGCCCTTAAATTATTATTGTTAGGTCGACTAGGATTACATTGTGGCCCACTAGGATTACATTATGGCCCCATGGACTCCTATATATAGAAAAGAGGTTTTGTAAATTGTATCATCCAAGAATTGTTCATTTATGTAATGTATTCGAGGTTTCCCCCTCGAAATGGCTTATTTCTAAGGTGTTGATATCTCTTTTCTTCTATTTTTGAAGTTGGTTACACAACATTTGGTATCAGAGCTTTGGATTCTAGGGTTTCGCTGCTCCAAACAGGTCATCATGGAATTTGCACTATAACTTTTTTTCTACGAAGTTTCAGAAGCTGAAATTTTTAGGGTGCGAAGCCGAAATCCTGAGGAAGTTTCTCTAAAAATGTCAGAGCTTGGTTCACAATATTTTCGGACATATGATCTGTGGAAGTTAGGTATTTTTTCAGGCTCCTAAACAGGTCATCATGGAATTTGCACTATAAATTTTTTTTTATAAGGTTCAGAATCTGAAATTTTTAGGGTATTAAGATGACATCCTGAGAAAACTCTTCAAAAAATTTCAGAGCTTAGTTCGCAATATTTTTGGAGATATGATCTATGGAAGGTAGTGCTTTTTCAGGCCCCCGAATTTCATCTCAAAGAGGTGATCGTGGAAAAATATTCATAACTCTCTCTCTGAGCATCGCATTGGAGTGCCGTAAAAAGTGGTCGCAAGTACATAGACTTTAGTTTCTTTGCTATAAATTTCAGATCTGAAGGACGAAACAGTGACACGTGGAAAGTCGTACAAGTTCGCTCTATTGAACCAGTCCAAAATTGGTTCATTATGAAAGAGTTGACATAAATTTGTCTTGAAGAATCCAAATTAGATCAGACCTAGGCATTTGAAAGAAGCTTCAGAGGGCTACTAGAGGGCTGAATTTAAGATATTTAATATTTTCAATTACAGAGATAATTCAATTTCAATATCGAGCTCCTCAAAGCAAGTAAAAGGTGTGTATTTTTTTTCCAAATTGCATTAGTCTTGTTTGAAGAATCAAGTTGAATTGATTCCAAGGGCATATTCTAGAATAGATATCAATATTGGATTCTAAAATGGCCCCTAAAAATAATTCAACACCCATTAAGCCTTTAGAAGGCTCGACTATGACTCATGAAGACGAAGAATGGCAACATGACATATCAAAATTACAAGAGCAAGTGCAAAAAAATTCGCTCTCGCAAAGAACAACAAAAAATAAATGGAAGTTTTGAAGAAAGGCGTGGAAACTAAGATGGATGGTTTGAAGAAAGGCGTGGAAGCTAAGATGAATGGTTTGGAAGCTAAGATGGATGGCATGGAAGTGGGCATGGAAGCTAAGATGGATGACATGGAAGCTAAGATCGATGAAAAAATGAAAGAAAACATGGAAAACATGAAGAAGGATCTAAAAGTAGACATCAAAGGTTTGGAAAAGTTGATACAAGAAATGTTTCCTAATGGTGAAAATATAGTAGAGGAAACTCATGATGAGAACAAAATAAATGTTAATCGTGATTTCATAAACTCTACTATTGGAGGGAAGAACCACCATATTCCAAAAATGGATATGAGGAAGTTTGATGGAAAGGATCTCGTAACATGGATACTACAGATGGAGCAATATTTTGATCTCCATAATGTGCAAAACACACAAAAGGTACGCATTGCAACTTTACATTTAGAACAAAATACATTTGTATGGTATCGATGGCTTTGCTCCCGTAAAAAAATTGTCACTTGGTCGATTTTTACGGAGGAAATGATAGCACATTATGAGGATACGAAGAGAAACACCTTCTTTAGCCAATTGATAAATCTCAAACAAAAGGGTTTAGTGGGGCAGCACATTGAGGACTTCCAAAAATTGAATATAAGGGTAACTGATATTCCAGAGGAACACAGGATTGATCTCTTCATACGCAGTTTAAAGGATAGCATCCGACATGAAGTTCGCATTTTGGAACCTGATTCATTGGAGAAGGCATTCATGTTTCCAAGAAAAGTTGAATGTAAAATTATGGCGACGAGGAAGCCTACCACTCAATTCTATAAAGAAGGAAGTGTTGCTAAGCCTAGATTTCCACAACCTACAAGGTTGACACCACAACAATTGGAAGAAAAAAGAGCAAAAGGGCTTTGCTATAGTTGTGATAGAAAATACAATAAAGGTCATAAGTGTGCTGAGAAGAAATTATTTTACATAGATTGTGAAGAAGAAGAAGAAAATGAACAAGAAGAGGATATACACCAGGAAGCAGCCCTAGAAGAGGAAGAAATGAATCTGACCATATCGTGTAATGCACTGGTAGGAATTACCACTCCTAAAACTCTCAAGATAGAAGGACATATCAATAATAAAAGGGTAATAGTGTTGATTGATTCAGGTAGCACCCATAATTTTATTCATTGTAAGGTAGCCAAGGAATTAAATTGTTTCCTATACCCAGCACCAAAATGTCAAGTGATGGTTGCAAATGGAGGAACTATAAATTGCTCGGGAAAATGTCATAATATCAAGCTAACCATGGGGCAATATGTATTGACTATTCCAATGCTTTCCATTCCTATGGGAGGTGCTGATGTTGTACTAGGAGTATAATGGTTACAATCTTTGGGGACAGTAGCTTTTAATTTTCAAGAAATTTTCTTGAAATTTTTTTCAGAAGGAAAGGAAGTCGAATTATGAGGTATTACAGGGAAGCCAAGAAGGATAATAAGCATTATTTCATGACAAAGCTTATAAAGAAAGAACAACGAGGTGTAATTTCACAATTATGCTCACTAGAAGTTCCAACATCAAAATCATCTATTTATGCATATCTCCAACAAGTCTTGGACAATCATTCCAAGGTGTTTGAAACTCCAAAAGGACTCCCACCTATTCGTGATCATGATCATGCTATTCATTTGATTCCAGGAAGTGTTCCTCCAAACATCAGGCCTTATAGATATCCTTACGTACAAAAGAGTGAAATTGAATGTAGGATTCCAGAAATGTTAGAGGCGGGTATAATTCAACCTAGTCAAAGTTCTTTCTCTGCTCCTGTAGTATTAGTACACAAGAAGGATGGATCATGGCGAATGTGTCTGGATTATAGGGAGCTCAATAAGCTCACCATTAAATATAAATTTCCCATTCCAGTGATTGATGAATTACTGGATGAATTACATGGAGAAATTTATTTTACCAAGTTGGATCTTCGTTCAGGAAATCATCAAATTAGAATGAAGACAGAAGATATTCCAAAAACAACATTTCAAACTCATGAGGATCATTATGAATTTTTTGTCATGCCTTTTGGCCTTACCAATGCACCTTCTACACTTCAAGGGTTGATGAATTCCATTTTCAAACCCTTCCTTAGAAAATTTGTGCTAGTATTTTTTGATGATATACTAATCTACAGCAGGTCTTGGAAGGATCATGTTGAACATCTTGACAGGGTGCTCAAACTATTGCAGGAGAAACAATTATATGCAAAAACATCCAAATGTTTCTTTGGAGTACAAAAGGTGGAATATCTGGGTCATATTGTATCTCACGAGGGTGTTAAAGTAGACCCTAACAAAATTAAAGCCATTAAGGAATGGAAAGTCCCCACAACCATAAAGCAGTTGCGAGGATTTCTCGGGTTAACAGGGTATTATCGCAAGTTTGTTAAGAATTATGGGAGAATAGCGGCACCTCTAACAACATTATTGAAGAAAGATGCATTTTCATGGACTCCTGAAGCAACTAAGGCCTTTGAACATCTTAAAGAGGCAATGTGCCTAGCACCAATCTTAGCTACGCCAGACTTCACAAAAACCTTTATTGTGGAATGTGATGCCTCAGGAAATGGAATTGGTGCAGTTTTAATGCAAGAAGGAAGACCCATTGCTTTTGAAAGTCGTCCAATCAAAGGAAAGTATTTACGGAAACCTATTTATGAGAAGGAAATGTTAGCAATACTACATGCACTAAAGAAATGGCGAACTTACCTAATGGGAAGACACTTCAAGGTAAAAACTAATCATGATATTCTTAAACACTTTTTGGAACAAAGACTATCTTCAGAAGAGCAGCAAAAATGGGTCACAAAGATGTTGGGTTATGACTTTGAAATAATCTACAAAAAAGGAAAGCTTAATGTTGTTGGAGATGCACTCTCAAGAAAGAATGAAGAGGTGGAAGCATTGCTTTGTGCCATTTCTATTATCCAACCAGATTGGATAACTGAAGCAAGAGATGAATGGAAGAAGGACAAAGATGTATGGATACTCATTCAAAAGTTGCAGCAAGATCCTAGTACATCTGATACATTTAGTTGGAAAAATGATTCCTTATGGTACAAAGATCGCGTATATCTTTGTAAGAATTCCCAACTAAAACAAAAGATTCTTTTGGAATTGCACACTTCTCCTTTATGAGGACACTCGGGATTTTTAAAAACTTACCACAGGGTGAAGAAAGAATTTTTTTGGGATGGTCTTAAATCTGATATTCAAAATTTTGTGACAGAATGTTTGGTTTGCCAGCAGAATAATGTTGAGACAATTAAGACCCGGGGACTTCTACAACATTTATCCATTCCAAGTCAACATTGGGAGGAGATTTCAATGTATTTTATCACAGGTTTACCTAAGTCTGAAGGAAAGAGTGTCATCATGGTGGTAGTTGATAGAATTACCAAGTATGCACACTTTTGTGCATTATCTCATCCATTTAAAGCAAGTATGGTTGCTACTACATTTATGGACAGAATTCAAAAGCTACATGGAAGCCCAAGGGTTATTCTGAGCGACAGAGATCCCATTTTTACTGGAAATTTTTAGACGGAGTTATTTTCTTGTTTGGGTACTCAATTAGCTCATAGCTCATCTTATCATCCTCAATCTGATGGTCAAACTGAGATCGTAAATAAATGTTTGGAAGGATATCTTCGTTGTTTTGTATCTGATAAACAAAAACAATGGGTCAAGTGGTTACCTCTTGCTGAATGGTGGTATAACACTTCCTTCCATACTGCAGCAAAAATGACCCCATTTATGGCACTTTATGGATATCATCCATTGTCCATCACATCATATTTAAGAGAAAATTTGAAGGTTCAAGCAGTGGAAGATCACATCGAGCATCAACAAGAAGTTCTCCAACTCTTAAAGGATAACCTGAATTTGGCACAAAATCGAATGAAACAACAGGCAGATCAACATCGCAGCGAGAGAAGTTTTGATGTAGGAGATTGGGTATTTTTACGGCTACGACCATACAAACAAATGTCCCTCAAGCAAGCTAAGAAGGATAATAAATTATCGCCAAAGTACTATGGTCCTTACAAGGTGTTGCAAAAGATTGGTACTATGGCATACAAATTGGAGCTTCCTGCTTCTTCGCCAGTACATCCAGTTTTCCATGTTTCATGCTTAAAGAAGGTTATAGGTGAAAATCTTCCAGTTCAAACAGTATTGCCAGAACTTGATGGGGAAGGGAAAATCATATTGGAACCTGAAGCAGTCATGGAAAAAAGAACTCGACAACTACATAATCGATCAATTTCAGAGTATCTCATCAAGTGGAAGAACTTACCCACTGAAGATTCTACATGGGAGGATGAGAATTTTATACAGAAGCACCCGGAGCTACTCAAGCGTTGAGGAAAACACTTTTTTGAAGGAGAGGGGCATGTTAGGTCCCTATATCACTAGTATAGTTCCTTATTATTGTTAGTGTAACCCCCTTATTGTTATTATTGTACCCTTGTAACCCCCATTTTGTTATTATTGTGCCCTTAAATTATTATTGTTAGGTCGTATAGGATTACATTGTGGCCCACTAGGATTACATTATGGCCCCATGGACTCCTATATATAGAAAGGAGGTTTTTTAAATTGTATCATCCATGAATTGTTCACTTATGTAATGTATTGGAGGTTTCCCCCTCGAAGTGGCTTATTTCTAAGGTGTTGATATCTCTTTTCTTCTATTTTTGAAGCTGGTTACACAACACCCATGATTGTCCCCTTTTACCTCGGATGCATGAACTGTGGGAAGCTCAAGCAACATCTCGAGGACAACAACCCTCTACTTCGATTCCTTCTAATGTTGTGCCTACTCAACCGGTTGTGTTTACCAATCCTTTCCCTCATCAAGGATATGTGGTTGCCCAACCCCCTGAAGGTCAGGAAACTGCTCACCCTCCCCCATTTGGTTCCTCTGATTACCAGATCCTTATGACGCAATTTGACCAGGCCAATATCGGCGATCTCAACCTTCAGACTCAGTCGTGCCAGTACACCAAGCCTCGCGCTACGTCCACAATTGAGCCCCAGTCTTCTGGTCCCACAGAGCCAATTTCGACACCCAATGGTCCTCTACAGATCCCTCATCCTAAGCCAGAGGTACATACCAATATCCCTAAAGGACTGTTACGCCGAAACGTTGCTTCTGGTAAATTCACCCACACCTACAGTATAATTGATTACTTGGCACAGTTTCCTACCGCCATGTCAACACTGGAAGTCCTCCAGCCATGCCTTTCACAACATAAAGCTCTTCTAACTGCCATGGGTGTTGTGCATCCTTCAGATGATCGTTTAATTGTCTTCAATGTTGACAAGTCAGAGCATCAACTCCTACCTACATTCTCCACCTTCCAAATACATGTCAAGATTCATAATTACAATGTCTCACGATGTATCATTGATGAGGGGGCATCCACCTACGTGATATCTGCTTATGTTTGGAAAAATATTGGATTGCCCGAGTTAGCCCCTTCCACTATCACCCTCCATGCGTGGGATGTCCACTCTTCCCAGCCCCTTGGAATGTTCTGCAATTTTCCTATTACTCTTGTGGGGAAAGTTGTTTGTGTTGAAATAGAAGTCAATGATGCTCCCTTAGACTACAACATTCGCTTGGGTCGTAGCTATACTTATGCGATGTCTTCTATCCCATCTGTAGTTCATCGTAAGATGTGCTTTCCTCACAACGGAAATATCGTCACTATCAATCACCTAACATATCATGATCCGAAGTCTAAGACCTCTCTAGAGTCCATTATTTGTTTAGTGTCCAATAAAAAAATAGTCGAACCTCTGACCAATGTCTCACCTAGAGTCTAGAAAGATTCCTCTTTTCTTGATTCATTCGCTGGTCTCCCCCCTCTTATCTCTGACCCTATCTCATTAAATGTTTGCATGATGCAATTGTCTCGGTCTGACCTCAAATGGTTCGGTTCAACTAGATATCAGACTAGCCCTTTGGAACCTACTCCTAGTACTTTGACTCAACATACGGCACCTCCTCCTCAAGGCCCTTCATCTGTAGCTGGTATCCCTGATCCTATTTTTCCTCATGGAACGGTTGCCTCTAGCCTTAACCATCTGGGAGCCATTTTTCTTGGCCATTACCCCTCCAGTTAGATAGCGTTTCTTGCTCCCCCTTTTGGAGTATTTTTGGTACCTGTTATGGCTACCTTGACCCTTCCCAACATGGCCCTGGGGATCTTAGTATGGTACATTGATCCCCTAGCCAATACCCCACCTGGTCAGCTCAAACCTTACACTGCTTTGACCTCGGTCCAACCATCACTATGACCCCTCCCTTTTCTTATGTGCCTCAACCACCTCAACAGGAATCTACTCCTGTTGTTAAAGCCTCGGGTGAGGGGGGGGGAAGCTGGCAAAAATACACCTAAGGAAAATTTTTCCCTGACAACACCTACTCCTCCTAAGCCTCTAAAGCATACACCTCCGTGTGCTTTGTGTGATGTTGTCAATCATGCTACCCACAATTGTCCTGAATTTCCTCGTCTCAAACCCGTGGTCAATGAAGCATTTCCTGAGTCTAATGTCCTAGAAGTCCGTGTTACTTTACCGACTTCATCCAAGAAACTCAAGACTTTCCACACAAATAAACCTTTTGCTTTGTTTGATTTCCATGGCCACTATACTCACCTTTTTCCCCACCTCGATGATTTATGCACCTCCTTGGAAGTGGTTCACCAATTTGAGACCTAGCACAACGAGTCGATTTATCCCTTAGTTGCGAGTTTTTCTTCAACAGAACCAGAGGACACATCCACTCCCATTTACATACCCCCTCTCAATGTCGAGATGACAGAGCCTTTGACCACTATCATCTACCTTTCATCATCTATGAGATCCATGGTGGAAGACCCCTCTAAGGCATCCCCTTCTGTTTCGCCTAACCTCCCTTCAACGATCACCTTGGGCTCAACATCAGTAGATTCTTCATGTACTTGTTCTTTTTTCACCCTCTGTGACGATGCGCATGTGAACCTATTTTCTCATGATGATGAGTCAGGTAGCTTTTCCGCATCATGTGGTCTTTCTTCCACCAGTCACCCCATCTTCTATTGCGATGACAACATTATGGAAGCATTTACCACCCATGACTTTATCTATCCCCCCTTACATCGAAACCATGCATTTGAATCACATCCACCTTGTGGTAATTACATTGACACCCAATGTTTTGGTAATGGGGCACCCATATTTGAGAGTCCATGAGAACAAATTCTCCACAACCCTCCTAATGCATCTGGTAGTGTCGAATCTAGTACCATTATTCTTCCCCATTTAGAAGAACCTCTAGAGTTCACTCTAGGGATGATTCACTTCATCATTCCTTCATCTTACAACAACAACTCAATCCCTTAGACATTATTGTTGACCAAACTCTATATTTTCTCAATGAGCACCAGTTCATTATCTCTGAAGGCACTCTTTGGTATAGTGACACCATGTATGGTGCTCCATAAACTCCTCTTGCTAGGGGAATCATTCCCACCTTTTCATACCAGATTAGTCCCCTCCATCACATATTCTTGGGGGAAGTATCCCATGCTTGGGGGCATGATGGATTATCTCACTTGATTAACCAAAGTCTCAGCCTAGACACACATGATCTATGTATGGTGGATTATCCTCCCATTCCTTGGATAGTTGGACCTACCCGCCTCACTGACGAGCCATATATCGTAGATGTTTGATACCCTATCTTCAAATATTCTACTTTATATGATACCATACTAACCACTTGTTCCCTCTGTTTGACTTGGTGGGTGGGGATGATTCTAGACCTTCTCTAGCAATTCATTCTCGTGTTGTTTTCTTACCTTGATTCTTCACTAGGACCATCCTTCCAAGAAGCATTAAGGCCAACTTTAGACAAGTAAGGCCACCTACCTGAAAGTCACAGATCTTGATTCCAATGGTTGGGTTGTCTACTACGATCGCCAAAAGATTTATGGCCTTTTACTCTTGTCCACATTCACCACAACTACACTTGAAAATGAATCAATTTGGAGGGAAATTGCCTTATTAAAGGAAAAACCCTAATTTTTATTTCGCCAATTGCGACCAAACCATAGCTTAGTTTGACAAATCGTCAAAACTATTGGAAATCTCTCACCGAGCACTCAAATGGGTATCCTTTCGTTTTTGGTGACTTGGTACTTCATCCAAAATCCTTTCTTCCAAGAAGCATCACTTCGCTGCCTCTCAAAATCGAATTTCTTCACTTGCGACACTTGTACTTGTGGCACCACTTTGCCTTCATTCTTGTCGATGCTCATGTAGATTTGCTTCATGAGTAACCATATTTTACTCATGTTTCTATGGTCCCCATCGGGCCTATTCCGTGTGGAAACATCATCTAGTCGCCCTTGTTTAGAGCATTTGAGTTGAGTCATCATTGCATCCATGGAGTCTATCCCATGTTCCTTTTGTCTCCCGTTAAAATATTTCATCCTTCATTTCTTTGTACCTCCCTCATTTCTCACATTTTTGCCTCCATTCATATTGTCCCCTATCCCTTCTGGAGTCAAGTCAGTAGCTACCAGGTCATTCATGCCCTTTATGCTCTAACAAGGGAAGTCTTCAGCCCGCTACTCAGTACCCCCCATTCCACCATCATCCCTGGTGTCAGTCTATCAGTCATTCTACTATTATCCCTCATGCCTTAGTTGAGGATTCCATATTGCCTCACCTATGGCAGACCTCCTTTTGTCAACATCAGCTTATTCATTCTAGAAGACAGGTCTAGAGGGCGGTGTACCTTGGTTCCAGCTTCCATTCTTGTTCGCCACCTCAGATCAAGAAAAGGGACCCTTTATTGCCCTTTGACTTGATTTTTTTCTCAATTCCATCTCCTTATGGCATGATCAAGATCCGTATACTTGATGGTTCAGTGATGCAGCATATTGTACTAGTGATTCTCAGGTGTGTGTGAGATGTTTCATACCTCATGAGGGGGTGGCCCTTCAGGCAACCCCCCACATACCCAGATGACCTCTTTACTATAGCCTTGGATGCAGCTCTGCAGATTTGATGGTTCCAGCCTTAGCCGCTTGCAACACCTTTTTTAGTTTTCATATATCATTCAAATTTTCAGAGCCCTTTCCTGTTTTACAGAGCCTCTTTGGTTCTTATTATATCTCTTGTACTCAGATATTATTGTATAAGTCCTAGATGTTTTCCTAGGCACAGTATGTATGTGGGATCCATTATGTTTTTTTTATTTGGCCCATGTTCATGCCAGCATGTACTATATGGCTCAGACCCATGTTTGTTGAGCACACCATTATTCTTTATACTTTTTCATCTCGGTGGGAATAGTTATGCCTCCCCCACCTCATTGAGAACAGGTACTCACTCATAAAAGAGACTTGTTTCACCTGTAAGTCTCGCCTCCTCGGGATCTTATCCTCTCTTGCTTTAGTTTATCATATATTTCTCTCTCTCTAACTCCCCTTCGGTTTCTAGTGATTGTTTTCTTACAACATACTTCGGTAATATGATTAGCTCCTAACGCTCCCACGTTGGGGGGAAATCTGTTACACCAATTTTTGGTCATATAGCCTGTTACTATTATATGGACTAAAGTACACCATGTAAGACAAATCTTAACATGGTAAAATTTCTTTCACTATGAGAAATAAGTTAATAACCCATAGTTTATTATTTCTAGTCTAAACAGGAAACCGCATGAGGAATAATTGAAATCCTTATTTGTTTGATTTTCCTCTAGGGATAATTAACTAAACCACTGTCTAATTAATATTCCTGGTCATATTTAACCCAAAACACGAGAATTAATTAGATAAATTATTATTTATCTTATTATTCTCTAGGAATAATTATTTAAATCATTATTTAATAATATTCCTTTTTGAATTTGACTAAATCATTTATAAATAATTAAATAAATCATTATTTATTTAATTATGTCTTAACCTCATCCTTGAAATAATAAATAAATCATTTATTCATTTATTATTTCTAAATAAAGGGAATTAACCAATTCTAAATTCCTTTTCCCTCCACCAAAAATAATAAAATATTCCAAGTAAGTTGGATCTAGTTTTGGCTAATAATATTTTAACTATGTACCAATATCTAGACTAACTCAATATTTTTTTATAAATAAAAGGGTTTTCCATTCATTCACTACCTTTTTTATCACCTTTTGATCTATACTTTTGGTCTGACTTTGATCCTCCATCATTGTCATATTTTTTCTACTTTTTTTGTGAGCTCCCTTTGAGTTCTATTTTGTCTGTGTTTTCTGCACCATCAAGAGAGAGAGATCTTTGATCTGAAGCATGGAGGACATACAAGAACCCATCCCATTGAGGGGGATTGGTAACATCTTTCTGTGTTCCCTTCCTAGGTGTCATAATACAAAAAATTCTTTATAAATTATTGTCTTGTCTATTGGATGTATGGAGCAACTCTTGTTTATTTTCACTATTTTATGTATTTAACTGCATAGATCTAGATTTTGGTAGCATTTATTCTCATCATCTACTACAGATCTAAGGAAATTGACAACCACATTTGATTTTAGGGTTGTTTGTTATGCACAGCTAAAGTGAGCTTTTTTCGTATGCTTGCGATTAGAATTCACAATAACACATCATAAATTGGCAAGATGTATAGGTAAAAATAAAATGAATTTTATGATGTATATTTTGATTCAATGACTTGATAAAGATAAAATACAATGTTATGTGTGTAATGCAGGTCGAAACAGATGGATAATTCATGGTAGACCCTCTGCATATTCTATATCAGAGAGAAACAATGTTTCAGAGGCGAGTTATCACCCAAGTTATAGTTTAGTGGAAGCACTTTAACTTGAAGGAGGACACTTGGGAGGATTAAATCTTAATGCGACAAGCATACCCTAACCTATTTCGAGGGTAGGGTTAAACACCAAGGATGGTGTTTCAAACAAGGAGGGAAAGATTTCACACCTATCATTATCACAAATACTTTTTGGTAATTTTGTTTTACTATAATTATGGTCATTTACTTTGATAATGAGACTTCAATAATTAAGCTTTGAGGAAATTTAGATAGTTGTGGCATATATGGTTCTAGGTTCTCTCATACCGTAGCGATAAATGGATCTCAGTAAGAGGAAAGGAGGTTCTTTTTCTTTATTAATTTTTGACCAAGAGGGAAAAGAGACTCTGGCCAAGTATAAGGAGTGTAGCAGCACATTGCATGTGGAAAATGTTCCTCAGTTGGGCTAGAAATAGTGGAAAACTCCACCAAAGGCAAGAGTCTATAAAAACATTAGGCTGGAACTTAGGGAAGGTCTTAATGTCTACAATCTAACTTGGAATAATCTATCACGTTAACTATTCTAATAGGTGGGGAATATCAGGGGGAGATTTAGACGTAATGGTAGATCTCATTGGAAGGGAGGAGGGTTCTCTTGCAACTGAGTTACTGGACTATCTTATTATACTTAGATAAATACCCTTAAATTTGTTTGTTTGTATTTAAATTCTTTGTGTTTGTAGGAGGTGTGTTCTTGAGTTTGTCAAAATTTTATAAATAAATTCCTATAAGTATATCTAATGATAATTAGGAAAAAATAGAGATTTATGGATTCTAAAAAAGGAATGAAATATGCTTATATATGAGTTAGAAACCTATAGGAATGATTAAGATAGATATGTAGTATTTTTTATTTCAATGTTGAGAAGAGGACCAAATCCTATAGAATAATTTGGGAAAATGGGGTTTGGTATTTGGAGACTGGAGATAACATGTAACCAGGTTAGGTTAGTCCAACCAACAGGTGGGAACCCAACAGCTAGACCGTCTAGTATCATTAAAAGGAAAAAAGAAAAGAGCTCTATGGGCTTGAAGAAACCAAGAAAACTACCCGAAATCCTTGACCTTTAGCTAGTTGTGGAAGGAGTGAGCATAAATGTTATTAACCATTACAAACCCCTCCCAGGTGATACTCGAGACATATCATTATAATATAAGTTTTATCCACTGAATACAAAGAACATGTGATAAATGGTGTGGTTGCATAACCAAATACAAAGGAGAACTTACTATAAACTAAGCCAAAATGTAACAAGTAACATAAAAATAAATCTTAATAAAAAAGGTCAATGAATAGCAAACATTGTGGAAAATCCTTATATTTACATTAGAGCAAAAATTCCCAATGTTAAAAAGGAAATATGTAATTTTCTTCAGTTGATGTTTATCATTTTCATAACCTTTTTCGCTTAACTTGCATCAGAAGCTCAAAACTAAGAAAATGTTAGCCATAAAGTAAAAGAGTGTTATATACCTAAATTACATGAAAAATAATTTTAAACAGAACTCAAAGAACGGTTACAAGAGAAACTTAATGAACTTGTGAGTTTGGCCTATGTTCTACCAATAAAGCACTCCATGGAGGAACCTAGAAATTTTCCTAGTCTGACCATAATTTACAGAATTGTCAACTAGCTATAGGGTGTCCTTAACCCTAGAGGAAATTTCTCACAATTCAAATTTTTTTATGAACAAGGGGTCAACCCTGAAACCAAAAGCATGTTGTATAAAAATAAACAAACCTGTTGAGACGAAACTCGAATTCCCAGGAGAACTTGGGGAGGAAAGGCGCCTGATTAATTTTCCCATGAACAAAAAAAACTTTGGTTCGCCCCAAATCATTGAGTCGAGAAAAAACATCCATACCTGCAACCACCCACAACATATATTAAGAGATATATGTAGTATTTCTTATTTCAATGCTAATGAGAGCACTAAACCCTATATAACGTGGTAAAATGGATTCTAGTATTGGGCGATTGGAGATAACATGTAACCAACTTAGGTTAGTCCAACCAATTGGAGGGAACCCGATGGCTAGACAATATAGTAGCCTTAAGAAGAAAAAAGAAAAATAAGAGCTCTATGGGCCAGAAGAAACTAGGAAAACTACCCAGACTCCTCGACCCGAAGCCAGTTGTGGAAGAAGTGAGCATAAATGCTATTAATAATTAGAAACCCCTATCGAGTGATACTAGTGACATCTCATCATAATACAGGTTTTATCTACCAAATAAAAAGAACATGTGATAAATGGTGTGGGTTGCATAACCAAATACAAAGGAGAACTTTCTATAAATTGAACCAAAATGAAATAAGTAACCGAGAAATAAATATTAAAAAAAATGTCAATGAACAACCAAATTTTGTGGCAAACCCATATATTTACAACAGAGAAAAAATTCCCAATATTAAAAAGGAAAGATGTAATGTGTTTCAATTGACCATTATCATTTCCATAACCTTCTTCCCTTAACTTGCAATAGAATTTGAAAACCAAGAAAATGTCTGCCATAAAAAAAATATTATTATATACCTAAATTACATGAAAAAATAATTTTCAACGGAACTCGAAGAATTGTTACAATATAAATTTAATGGCCTTGTGAGTTTGTTCTATGTTCTAATAATAAAGAATTCCATAGGGGAACCTAGAAAATTTCCTATTCCAACCATAATTTATAGAAATGTCGATTGACTATAGGGTTTCCTTAACCCTATAGGAAATCTATAACAAGTCAATATTTTGTATGATTAGGGGGGTAAACCCTGAAACCAAAAGCATTATGTGTAATAAGAAATAAAATCGTTGAGACAAACCTCAAAATCTCAGTAGAATCAAGGTAGGAAAGGTACCTAATTAATTTTCTTGTGAAAAAACAAAAATTAGGTTGAGCCTAAATGATCCATGTGGATATTGGAGGCCATCCACCTATTGCACCTAGTAAATTTCATTAGTTTTCTTATTTACTATTTTTAGCAGTTTTTCGCATCATAAATTTCCAGATCTGTTTTGAGGCCCTAAATGACATATTCCTCAGAGAGATATTTCAAACGAGGTATCATACGCACCAAATGGAGATACTATGACCAAGTTACGACGCGAGGAAGTTGGCTGCCCAACTAACCCCAACGGGGCCCATAAACTCTTGGTGTTACATCTCATTGGGTTATGGTTTTTATTTTTTATGGTTTTCTCTTATTGTTCAATAATAAAAATGCCCTTTAGCCTAATTGTAACATAGTTCAGAATCGTGTAGCCGCCACATCTCTTCTTAGAGATAAGCTACCATCGCCCTAGCTAGTTTATGTCCATTCTGTCTTTTCAATGATTTGCAGTAATCTTGAGTGAAATTTACGCAAGTTCCATGCTCTTCACAGATTATACTATAAAGTGAAATATATCTCATTTGAAATTATATTTTATTATCTCAAATGGGGTTTTTATGGAATTTTATTTTGTTTCCCAGTTTGAGAGATATGATCAATTGAAGTTACACCTATCTCGAACACTGCGCCACCGCAAGTCCTATGAGTTTGTGGAATCATTTACTCACCCCAAATGTCATCAAATTTCAAGTGTCTTATATCACTGGAAATATCTATTCAATACCTCAAATGGGTCTTTGACGAAATTTCATTTCATTGCCTATAGCAGAAATTATTAGCAAAGTTGCAGCAAGAGGTTCATTTCAACCAAGATCCGGATCAGTGGTATCAGAGAAGTCTGCTCTGTCTTGATATTTATTTTCATTTCCCCAACAAGGTAGGGGTATAAGTAATTATGGCTCGATTTGATTGAAATTTTGCAAGATCAGCGTCACAAACCCCGATGGCCTCCCATGGCAGAAGAAAAGAAAATATGAGAGAGCAGCAGATCCTATAAAAATATTGCTTGAGGAGGCCCTCGAGAAACAAACGAACACGATGATGGATAACTTTGTTGAGATCCTTCAACGACTGCCCACTAGCAGTGCATATGTATCCAGCAACAACTATAGAGGCGCCACTCCTTTCAAGGTACAATTCAACTTTGACATTCCTGTATTTTAAGGCCAGATAGATGCAGACACTGTAGATAGATGGTTATATTTAATAGAAGGGAATTTTTCGATCCATGATTTCTCTAACCGAGAAAATATTACTTTTTCACTCCTCAAATCTTCCCCCCATGTAAAAAGCTGGTGGAAAACCTATTGTGAGAAAAATGACGAGAGGGAAACCTCTCTATTCTAGACTGCACCCACTTGGAATTTGTTCTGAGACAGCATCAAGGAACAATATTACCCCATGGGGAGCTAAGAGGACAAGTACATCTAATGGACCATGTTTCAGTAGCAAAGGGATCAAGATGTGCACGAGATGAAGAATTTGTTCCATATCTTATGCGCAGAGTTGGGTATTAAGGATTCAGAGAGACATTTGGTGCTCAAGTACCGCAACTATTTGCACAGATACATTCAGGAGGAAATTGAGTTCCTCGACATTGCCTCACTCGGCGCAACATATCGATATGTCGCCAAGATCAAGCAAAATAAGCGAGACTTTGGATCTACGAATCCGAAGCTAGGGAAAGGCACCCCCGATCCATAGCATAAGGGGAAAATCCAAAGTGGGGAAACTCATAACAACACCACAAAGCCAAAGAAGTACACGGGGAAGTGGTGGGAATTTCATAACAGCTCCACTCACTACACAAGCGAGTGTCGGACTAATCAGTCACTGGTGGCTGAATTGAAGGCATCCAAATCATATGCATGTTTTTATTCTAATTCATAACCAGATAAGGGGAATGAAAAAGGGAAGTAGACCATTGATTCAGATCCCAGTGCCACTGTTGCCACCACCAAGCTCCAGAGGGAGGAACCAAAGGAGGGGTAGCACCTCTTCCATTTGCATATGTGGGTGAAGGGTTCTCCACTTTAATTCCTTGTCAATAGCGGAAGCCAAAAGAACCTCATTTCAGCAGAGGTCGTGAAGTGGCTCGGCCTACTGACTACAACACACCCACATCCATATACCATCAGGTGTCTTCACCAAGGAAGAGATATTTGTGTTAGCCAGCAATGTCGCCTTCTGTACAACATCAAGCCCTTCATGGATGAGGTATTGTGTGACGTTTCTCCTCTTGACATGTCTGATGTATTATTGGGCCAACCATACTTGTGGAAGCGACACATTATGTATGAGTTTAGACCTCATTCTGTTATTATTACTTTGGGAAATGATTTGTATATGATACTAGAGGTAGTACCGCCTCCCACCATCTCTTTAATTACTGCAAAGAAACACAGTAATATTATTTCTCAAACTAGGAAATTTGTTGTCATTACAATTCACCCACAAGGCAAGAATAATATTATGGCCACAACCTCCAAACAGAGCTCCCCTGCACGGTAGCAAAAACTAGACAAAGTTGTGGAGGAAACAAGGACATTTTCTCCTCACCCACAGAGGTTACTCTACATTTTCAAGTCAAGCACTCCATTGATCTAACCCCAGGCGCATTTATGCCTGATGTTGCCATACCTCCTGCAACCACATAGACAGAATCCACACGTGTACCATCTGACATCCACCAACAGGTCCAGGACATCTTAGATAAATCCAATGCTAAGTACAAGTAATGTCAGGATAAACATCTAGTGCCATACAAGTTCTAGATGGGCGACACATTTTGGTTACATTTACAAAAGGAGCGCCTTTTTGGACCCCACCGCAAGCTTCACCCACTTCAAAGCAGGCCAAATACTTCACGAGGGAAAGTGGTTCACCAGGGAACAAGTTCAACATAGTTTTCCCTACCTCATAGAGGCTCTGCATGCAATGGGGACCATTGCTTCCTAAGGGGGGAAGAATGATTCAGGTGGATATTGGTGGCCATCTGCCTATTGCACTTAGTCAGTTTCATCAGTTTTCTTATTTACTATTTTTAGTACTTTTTAGGGTCCTAAAATTCCAGAGTTGTTTTGAGGCCCTAAAAGGTGCAGTCCTCGGAGATATATTTCCAACAAGGTATCATATGTGGAAAACAAAGATACTATGACCAAGTTACGACCCTAGGAAGTTGGCTGCCCAACTAACCCCAACGGAGCTCATAAACTCTTGGTGTTACATCTAATTGGGTTAGGGTTTTGGTTGCTTATTATTTTATCTTATTGTTAAATAATAAAAAGGCCCTTGAGCCTCATTGTAACATAGTTCAGAGGCATGTAGTTGTGACATCTCTTCTCAGAGATATGCTACCATCACCCTAGCTAGTTTATGTCCATTATGTCTTTTCAGTTTTTTGCAGTAATCTTTAGAGAACTTCACACACGTGCCACGGTCTCCAAAAATAATATTAGAGAGTAAAAAATATCTCATTTGAAATTATTTTTTATTATCTAAAATGGGTTTTTATGGAATTTTATTTTGTTTCCCAATTTGAGAGATATGATCATTTGAAGTTACACTTGTCTGGAACATTGCGCCACCATTGTACTATGAGTTTGTGGAAACATTTTCTCACCCCACAGGTCATAAAATTTCAATTTTCTTATATCAATTGAAATATCTATTCAATACCTCAAATGGTCCTTTGAAATAATTTGATTTCATCTCCTATAGCAGAATTTATCAGCAACGTTTCCAAAAGAGGTTCATTTCAACCAAGTTTTGGATCACCAAACCATCAAGTTGAGCAGAAAACTCCATATCTGCAACCACCCGGAGCTTGTGTTAAGTATATATATATATATATATGTGTGTGTGTGTGTGTGTTCACAAATATGTAAACCTAGAAGAACTCTAAAATGTTGAGTGAGCCAAGAAATACCTAAGGTAAGGTCCATACTTCCATTGTAGAGATCCATAATTTGGGTATCAAGGAAAACTCCTCATATCTCCCATAAAAAAATTAAGAAATGAGTATAAATTTGGTTAAATGAAACTAATATTAGTTGACTCACATCTGAGCATGACAAATGTAACTCAACTTCGCCATCCATAGACCAGTAACCTGCAAACTATATAAACGGCTAGATAAGGCCAACTAGAAGAGAGTGCAGAAAGGGTTCTTCGGTAAAAAAAAAATTGGTCAAGGGAGTTATAGAAATTTACCTGTAATAAAAATATGATCCACCAATCATCGAATCGAAGGATACCCGTGAGAAGGAAAAGAAAAGAAGTGAACAATTGCAGAGCGGTGCTATGACACATCATCACGAAAGAATGAATTTCGTCAGCGAGGGTTTGGGAGGGTGTTAGCCTAACAACCCTCCAAACAACTGCAGTCATCAAATTAGTAATGGAACCAACGGTAAGGATGATACCAGGTTTCCATCACATGAGGGACTAAATGAGCTTCAAGAATCATCATAAGGCCAAACTTTCGTGGTGTTAAGTTCCTTAGTTTTTTTCTGTTTAACATCATAGGTTTGAGGCTTAAACTGTTTAATGTCATTATCTATATTGTGTATATGAACATATATATTATAAATGTAACCCTTATGCCATATTACGAGTTGGGTGTGTAATAGCCTCAAATACATAAAATAATCTATAAATCAGCTCAACATTAACATGATATCTAAAACACCAAATGAATATAAACATTGTCTACTGACGTGCCAAGCTTCAAAACCTGAATGGTATACTTTATTGGTAAATATATATATATATATATATATATATATATATATATATATATATATACTATTGTATGGGTAAAGAAAAGTATGTGTACATGTTACAAGTGGGATCAGAGTAAGGCTAAAAATATGAGGCCTATTTGGGCAAATAAGAATTAGCAAAAGTATTAATGTTAAACATATGTAGCATAAATTATTAGAAGAGGAGCTAGAGCCACCTCACCGGGGCAACTAATAGTGGGAGTTATACCTGGGCCTCATACAGAAGCCACTCCGGAAATGTGGGTTCAACTGGGAAAAAATAATCCTAACACAAATGCACTTTTGTCGGATACAATTCAACAATTGTGAGCTGAGATGACAAACTTGAGAGTTAATAACGAAATATTGAGGTGGGAACAAGAAAGAATTATGAAAAGCCTCTCAGATAGACATCACTAAAGGCATCCAAATCCCATCCCAAAAAATGGGAATAGAGTTAAGATGCAGCGATAGGGGGAGGAATACCTAGAGGTTGATGTAGGTAGAATTGATAATGACAAGGAGTTTGAAATTGCTTTGGGTAATTTCAAACTCCAAGAGTATTTTAAAAATATTAAACCTCCAAATTTCGATGAAGAAACAAAAGAGGTCATTGAAGCATGGTTAATTAACATTAACACATATTTTCATATTTATGATTATGATGACAACCTCAAGGCTAGATTAGAAATTTACCAGTTGGAGGGTAAATCCACCTTATGGTGGGAAGAAATTAAAGCGGTTCGAGGAATTGATGAACAAGCAATAACGTGGGACAATTTTCAAAAAAAATTTAATGAAAATTATTAACATAACGTTTTTACGATGAAAAAGTGAAGTTGTTCCATGACTTGAGGTTGGGACAACACATTAAGGGAATTTTGAGGTCTAAGATGGGCCTTCTAAGGAAATTATAAAATAATAGTGGAAATAATCAAATAAGATTAGATTAAATTCATCAAATTTTAGAGGGAAAAAAAATACTACTTTTTCAACTCATATTTTCAGCTTATATCCCTGTAGGTTTACTCAAATTTCAAGAAGGAACTCATTAGATGCAAAATTTAATTCCTTATCCAAGGAGTAACCATGTTGCATAATTTTGATGGACCTTTCTACATGAAAATGATTAATACATGAAAAAAATAATTGCAATCACATTTTTTATGTATTTCACATTTTTTTTTGTAGAAGGGTCCATCGAAAGTATGCAACATGGGTACACCATAAATGAAGAATTTAAGTTTTCATCCAATGAGTACTCTAGCTAGAAATTTGAGTAAACATTAGGGGTATAAGTTGAAAAAATAGTTTGATTATTTTATTATTTTTTAATATTTTTTATTTTAACCCAAAAAATGGTGAATCATCCCCCATGGTTGACATCATCATATTAAATCCTATTGGTTCTTATAAATTTTATTTTGGTTGTACATTTTTCGTAGGAGGCTCATTTTAGACCTGTTGTGATAAAACACAACCCCCCCCATTTTTTATTTGTTCACTTCAAATAATGGAGACCCTTTATATAAAATTTTTGACTAAATGCCTTTTAGGATTTTTATTAAGTTAATTATCTTACAATTTTATTAATTTTTCATCTTCTTTAGATTTTTGTTTTGATTTCTTGGTTGAAATCAATTTTTTATAAGCTTCCCGTTGATTCTTGTTTCACCTCATTTGGTTAACCGGTTTGTAAATGGCACTCCTTTGAAGTCTAATCAATTATGTCGCCTGGGTTAAAAATGCATAAAATGTACAATATTCCATTTTTTAATTAAATTAGTTCAATAATGCATTTAGTTTAAATATTAACCCGTAGTTAGCTATTACTAACATTTTTCATTTTTTTACTTATACAGTCAAATCATAAAGCATCGGAATCTCAGTCATTTATTTCTATTTTCTATTTTCAAATAAATTACTAATCTCGAAAACTCAAATTATCAGAGTGGTTGTAGCTTATTTAGACAAATCATCCCTTAGAAAAATTCATAACTTAACATCATTAAAATAAAACTAAAAAAACTAAAAATTAATATTTAATATTCAATTTTAAATTAATTATTATATTAAACATAATTAATTTAATTAAATAAAACTTTCATATATATATATATATATATATATATATATATATATATATATATATATAAAGCATCGCATCGCATCGGAAGTTTTCATGGGATGCATTTCTAAAAACCTTCGATGGCCTTCACCCTCTCGATGTGCCGATTGCGATGAAATGCATGTGCACTTATATAAGTTTTCAACTCATTCGTTAGTTTTATGTTATTAGAATAATTGAGAGTTAGTAAATTAGTATAGTGTTAGTGCTAAAGCATAGTGACGTAAGTGTTAGTGTAATATTAGTGGCAGGTTAGTTTAAGTTAATTTTAATTTAATATAGTGTTAGTTTAGTATAACTTCTTGTGTGTTAGTTTAATATTAACATAGTTTTAAGTTAGTTTAGTTTAGTGTTAGTTTACTTATTTCAATTTTAGATTAAATTAATTAATATGTAAAATCTAATTAATTTAATTAAATTATAAATAATTATTAATTAGATTAATTTGTTTAATTAATTATATTAGTTAGTTAGATTAATATTAATAATTAGTTTAGTTTATAATTAACAATTAAATTAGGATTAACTTTTAGATAATTAGAGTCTAATTTAGGATTAGATTTTTAATTAAAATTCTGATTTTTTTTTAGTCCAACAATAGAATTTCCAGATTTATATCATATTTGACTTATCAACTTTGGAGGCTCATAGATTGAGTTTTACTTGGCCAAATGAGGCCCAGGATGGCTCATTGGAAAGAGAAAATCAAGGAGAACATTTCTAAGGAGATTTAACTAACAAATTTGGTCATTTATTGGGTCAAAAATCAGGCAGAAAATCAAGCTCCGAATTTCTAAAATAAAATTAATTTTCTGAGTTTTATTTTCTCCATTTTCATTTGCCCAAAGCCTCTTTTAATTGCAGATTCGCTCATCAATGATATCCTTGGCCAATTAAACCATTCCAGGCATCAATAGAGAGCTTATATTTTATTTTCAATTATTTATTCAAATAGAATTTGATTGGATTTGTTTTAATGAAAAAAAAAATATTTTGATTTTATTATTGCATCTTAATTCATTTTGATTTATTTTTGCAGGAAAAACAATTGAAGGGATAGGGAGAAAAAGATCTCAATAAATGAGAAGGCTCCAGCAATTAAATATTGAAATTTTTGAGAAATTAAAATTGGATTGGGCAGATTTTTCTTCAACAAACTCTCCTCTCAAAATACCTTTGGAAATATTATAAATTGCATATTGCAAAATGTAAAAATGGCTGCTCTCTTTTGCAATTCTATACTTCTAAAATAATTTATGTAATAGGAATTTAGAGTTGTAGGAGAGAGGAGAGAAAATTTTCGATCTGAACATTATTGAGGGTTTTTTCTTTATATCTTAAATTATGTATGATGAGAAAAGTTTGCATTTCTGCAGCTCTAGTTTTGAAAGAAGAAATTCAAATAATGTAAAGTAATGTTAGAAACTAGGATCAGATAAGCGGATTCAATTAACTTGTATTTTTGGCATTTCTGTATCAAATACTAGTTCAATTTTATGATAATAAAACTGTTGTTTCATTTTATTCATGTTTATGCGTTTCTGTTGATATGGATAATCTATTTCAATATTGTTATGTATCTCTGTTCTTATGGATTAAGCTCTGATTTCTGAGTAACTATTTACTCAAAAATCTGTCTTATATAACTGATTTATTAAATAGTAATGTGTTGTGAATTTCTTCCACATATTATTGTTTAATTATTGGCTTGACTGATTTGAAAATCGATATCATTTTTGTGAATTTCTTTCGGAGTGTTGTTGATTTATTATTTCAGTTAAATGGTCTCAATAGAATGTGTTTTGGTATTCACAAATGTGAGCTAATTGAATTTCTTTGTTAGCTTGACATTAATTAAAATCGAGACATTTAAATCTTCATCATTTAATTATCTTTCTCTTAGTTAGGTTAGATCTATATCTACCTAATTAAGATAGGATTTAGATTAGTTTATTTTGCTTTCATTATAGAATAAGTTCACATTTAGATTAAGTTCTACATTCTTTTAAGTCCTCTTTTTGAAGAAAAAAAATCTTAGTTGTGGTTTACCTGAACCCAAATCATCTTAAGGGTCATTCTCTTGCCCGATCAGCAAGAAGAATTGATCTGATATCCCTATCTATTGGTAGTTAAAGATACATCATAAACCAATAGAGATAGGGAAAAGGTAACTGGACCTAGTTAAACTAGTCAGAGCCACTATCATAAATGGAAAAGGAGCCATATTAAGGTCCGGACCAGGTGGTTATCCCCCAATGTTGTTGCAGCGATTTTCAAGGCTTCAAAATTTTTGGCGCTAGAAGAAGGGCTTGAAACTTGTTGTCTATTGGAGTCTTTTCAATTTTAACATTTTATTTAAATCACAATGGCTCATCTTAAACTTCCAATTTGGAGTTGTATACATGGACGTGCATCTTCCAATACTCCACCCGAAGTGGTAAGACTCATGTCTCAAGTAAAGTTTAATGGTAAGAAAAAATGTTATGTTTTTAATCATGTCTTTCAATTTATTCAAAATGTTTCAAATTATAATTTTCAAGGAATTGATGAAGGCATTTTATGCAGAATTTTTACTCTCACATTTGCGGCAAAAGCTAGAAACTGGTGTAGAACTCTTCCGGTTGCCTCAATTCACAGCTGGGATCAAGTTTTTACAATTTTCATTTGTAACTTTGACAGATACGATTATGAACAGGTATGCGATGAAATGGAATATCTACGAAGATTTGAAAATCAATCTGTTAGAGGTTTTAATATTCGATTGCATTTGAATTGTTTAAGATTTAAAGTTGAAGAAAAACCTATGGAAGAAAAATCACTAGATTGGTTTGAATATATTTGGTATCTTTCTCTCATTCCCAATCCATATGAAATTAGTTCAAGTTTTGTTTTACCCCCTTCCAACATGAATGAGAATTCCAATGTGGATGTGCAAATAAATTATGATCAAGTGGTCTCACAAAACTTGGAGAATATTTCTATCCAAATGCAAGAAGACAATAACAGCAATTTTGGAGAAAGAGTTGCTTTGAAATCTAAAAATTACTTTACATTAAATTCAGAAAATCAGATCGCAAATCAAAACGTACAAGCAACAATCAAAGTGAATAATAAAATGCAAACTGCTATACAAATTTCTGAATTTTTTCATGATGAACAAATGCCAAAAAAAGAGCAGCAAATCAACCTTCTTCAAGAAAGCACGAGTAGACAAAGAAATGATCTAGAATATGAAATTTATAGTGAATAGAATGCACAAGATTTATCGAACAGAGAAAATTTTGAATTCATTATTTCTAATTCTCATTTTTCCCTTTATCCTGATATTTTTAATGTTGGTAATTTCTCCCCTCTTAGTATTAATGATATTTCAGAAAACAGAGAGGTTTATCTAAATGAATTGCCAATTAGTTTTTATCAGGATAGAAATTTAATTAATGATCATTCTTATGGCATTAATGAACATGAGCTAAATATTACTTATTGTCTCAATTCATTGAATAAAATTGAAGAAAATTCTAATGAATGTCTTGAAGTCATTTATGATAACTAATTTGATATTGAGGATATTGATGTGTCTTCTTTACAATTGAATCATCGTGATCAAAGTCTAATCACATGTGAAAATGAAAACAATCTAATTTAGAAATTGTTCGAAATAGTTCTCATTTTCAAACAAATAATCATACTTATGATTTCAGAATTCAAGAAACCATTCCAATCTATGATGATCAAGATCGCATTCACATTCATAATCATATCGTTCTCTCTAATTCACAAATGGGTATCAAAAATCACTCTAACGACATTATTCTACCCAATTCTTGTGAAGATGAAATTTCTTTAAATCAGTCCCAATTGTGTTGTAACAATAATTGTAACACTAGTGTAAACTATGATTCAATTTTGTTATTATTTCAACATTTATTTTTAACTTCAGATTTATTTTTTGTTTTTTGTGTTAAAATTTTAGATACTTTATGCTGGCATATTGAGCAGCTCTATATTGAATACTCAATTGATGCATTGCTTCAATGGATAAATGAAGATTCAAATTATAAAAGTGAACATAAAAAACTATTAAACTTTCAATTTAAATTGATGTTCATTCCTTATCAATCACTTCTTTCTTCTCAAAAGAAGTACCAAAAAGCGAGTGTATTTTTACAAGAAGACCAGCAATCTAATACAATTAATAATATTCTGTTGGATTTATCAAACTCCCGTCCATTTTTTATTAATCAATTTGAAAGACATTTGGAAAGCTTTCCTTCACATAAGATCGTTAATAATTTATCACTTAATCATAACACTAACAAAATCACACAGGCCATTGTTGTTGAAAGATCATTTCTACAACCCGGCCTGTCATCTTCTCTTTTAAACCTCTCCCACTCAATAATGGAATTCCATCCAAATTTATATGATCCAATTGAAATTCAGTTGGAAAGGGAATTTCAAGAGAGTAATGGTGAATAAGCTACTAACAATAAAGATACATTCTGCTTTTAGATTTAGCTTTCTTAGTTTAATTTTATTTTCATTTTTAATAATGTTTGACATGTACATACATGAAGGAATTAAAATGTTTACATGGCTTCATTGGAAGTATGACTATACCTATTCATGTTTCCTTCATTAAGTTAGAAATAGGAATAGATTAATTTTTCTTTTCCTTTTGCATTTATTTCATTATTTTAGATTTTCAATAAAAATAAGTAATGAATCCAATTTCTTTTTGGCATCCATTTCAATTATAGAGAAGTAGTCTATATCATTTGAAAAGCTCTTGAATTATCTGATCATACTTATTTGTCAAACCTTCAACTTTCTTGTTTTTCAAAAAATTCATAACATTGATCATACATGAAGAAATTTCAATTTTCTATCACTTGAAAATTTTTTATTCACAAGTAATTCTAAGAACTCATTTTTACTTCTCTTGTCTTCTGATATAATTTTAGAAAAGAGGCAATCATTACTTAGCATTTTATACTAAAATAAGAAAATGATGTTGAACTTATAGAAAAATTGGGAGAATTTGAAGCTTCAAAAAAGGTAAAATTTACCGTAAAGTTTCTTCCAGGTACGAATTTACAAGTTCATTTTCATCTATTAATAGTTTCTCTTTTCCTTAGTTTACTTTTGATTCTTGTTCTGTTTCATTTGCAGGTTTTCATTTGTTTTGAAAACTTGAAGTAAGCAGCAAACCCATTTCAAATTTGCAACAAGTTCAGGGAAATTTTATTTGTGATTCATTAGAATTTGAAGAATTCTTTAAATTTGATTTCATTCATTCATTTATAAAACCCAATTGAAATTTAAAATAGTATCACAAGATTCATATCAGAAATGTTCCAACTTGATTTTGATATTTCTGATGCAAGATCTCCGGTGTGTTAATTCATTCAATTTTTCATAAAATACCATATCGCATTTCGCATCTTAGAGGTTTTCAATTGAAAATATTTCTATTATATTGAATCACCAATCTCTGATAATAAACTTTACCAATATTGTGATATACACATAATTTGGGACCCAATATTAAATTTAAATCAAGTTCATAAGAAATATCGCGTCCGTTCAATCGCAATAGTGTAAGGTCATAATTTTAAAAGCACTGATGTCTCAGACCCGATGCGATATTAAAATTTTATAATAGATTTATCGGGCTCATTCTCCATCGCATATTGCCGTATCATATTGTTACAACATGCACTTAATTTTGCCGATCGCCGATCACATATCATATTGGAATAAATTGAAAAGTTTGTTTTTTTCATCACAAAAGTTCTGATGCGATGAATCTGATCACAAATGTGCATATCACATTAAGCATAAATTTAATTCTTCCATTTGAAAATCTCCAATGTGATAAAAGCTTGATTGCAATCGCAAATCAGGAAATCACATTTTAATATATTCGTTTGAAAGACCTCCGATGCAATAAGTCTAATCGCAAATCACAAATCGGGAGGAAAATTGAATACATCCTTGTGCGCTCATTTTAAAAGTTGCAATGCGATAACTCATCGTTGATTTCTCATCACTATCGCTTTTTACTAATCGCTGATTGCTCATCGTTATCGCTTTTCACTAATCGCCGATTGCTCATCGCTATTGCTTTTCACTGATCGTCGATGGCTCATCGCTATCGCTTTTTTCTCTTCGCTCATCACCGATTATTACAAACATTGCATCACTTCTATCGCAAGAATCATATTGGCATTTCCAACATGATTATTTTCCAATATTCTGATATGTCGATATCGATATCGCTCATCGCATTTTTTATGCTCATATCATAATGCCGAAAGTCACGTCATCCATCGCATGTCCGATATCGCAATCGCTTCATCACATTTTTATTCACGATCATGTCACTATTCTGAATCTTTGATGCACAATGTGCAATGTGCAAAGTACAAATCGCGAGATGCGGTGTGCGATGTGCAATTTCCAACATGATTGTCTCTGATCCCAAATATAACATTTCTTCAATAGTATGATCACTCCATCTCATCGCATATATTATTTTTGCATGATCTCATATCGGCAATTTGCTACTACAACCCCAGATGTGATAAACTCCAACGCATGCCTCTACATGTAATATGAATCATTCGATAAGGCATTGTGTTAAATTTAAAGAAATCTTGGGTAATCATTATGATACTAAAGCGATTGATGATAAATTTGTAGCATATTCAAATCATTTTAATTTCTCATATATTTCATTTTTAAATTCCATAATTAAATATGAAATTAAAGACCTCTCTATTTTAAATTTCATTATCTTAAATTTGGTCTTAATTCTGAACAATTTATAAAATCATAGAATTTGTATAAAACTTACAATATTTTGAGAACATTCATCACTGCAAATTCTCAATCTCATTTCTGATGCATTTGTTTTAATTTCAATTCCCTTGAGCACAAAGCATTCCATGTGTACATTTTACTGCTTTCTTTAATTTAAATCAAATAAATAATGATTTTGGGTTATAGGATTTTGGTTAGTTTGCCTTCTTCATATTTTTAATGTCAACTAAAAGAAGAAGTCATCTAGTATTGGAGAAATTGATACCTTCAAGTAAGATCAAATGCAATTATCCAATAGTAAGATTCGTGTACCCACTTTCATTAATTTCCATTTCATTACTTTAGTTTCATTTTTGTTTTTTAAATTATGTTGATATAAAAAATCTTTTTTGCAGCTCTTTATAAAATCTTTCAATCATCTGTCAGATCATATTTTGGAAGCCTTATGCTCTTTTCCTGGTTTTATTTTCAAGAAGTAGCAATAGTCTTCGTTGAAACAGCTACACTAGGAAGTTTCTGAACCTTTAATCTATTTCTTTAAAGCATTCCTTTTATTACAAAATGATTAAGATAATGCTTTGAAACAAGAATATTGACATCAGACAGAAATTTTTTCATTGTGGCTAAATTTTATGATCACTGCTATCTAAAGCCGAAAACACTTTCAACCCTGCAAGGTATAAGTTTTCTAAATATCGACATAAGAAAGAATGATTACATGATTATTTTCTTTTACTTCATTTTGTTGAGACATTGGTATAAACATTCTTGTTAGAGTTTGTATTTCAAAACTTGGATTTTCCTTTCCACTTTTAAATTTCTTCATTTTTATTTTTTGTTTGCTGATTTCTTTTCTCACTTTAGCTTAAGAATTCTTTTCCTTTGGTTTTCAGTTTTGATTTTGGTGACTTTGCCATAATTTATATGGAAGACATTTTTTTCACCTAACAATGGTTGGCATACATAGGAAAAATTGTTAATAGTCTCCTATTAAATTTTTCTTAAATCTCGTAGCAAAATTTGTTTTTCTTATTATAAAGGTAGACATACTTAAGGAAGAGATTACAAAACAAGAGAAGTTGATGAAATATCATGAAATCTGAGAAATTTGTTTTTCATCAAAATTGTAATTATTTTGAGATTTCAATATTTTATTAAGATCTTTCAAAATTCTATTATCAGCGAAGAAAATTTATTTTTAACCAAATAAAGATACTTTACAGCAAAGCACTTTTAACTCTGAAATTGTCATTCTGAACTCTTAAGGAGTTAATGATTCTCCCTATTTGAAAGAGTTTTATTTTTCTAGAGTGTAATCCAAAAATATATTTAAAACTTAAAAGATAAGAGGTCTCATCACGAGCCTGCTTACCATGATCATAGGGGAAAAATAGGCTGACATTACCAACACTGCTAAACAAACCAGGGTAATGGCTTATAATTTCAAACAATTGTAAGACAAGGGGTCTCATCACGAGCCATCTTGTTCAGTCCAATTATAACCAGTGAATGGCATTGTCAACTATCTGGCTACCAAACCAGGACAATGGCTTTTAAGAATAAAAAAATAAAAAAAATAAGCATATATAAATGGATTTATTTCTAGGTCAATAATTCTTAAATAGATAGGATTCTGAATCATTGATGATTAAAAGGTAACCCTGTCGAGACTATAGATGTTTGCTGGCAGCAGTGGCTCTACCTGTGACAAATGAGTACATTTTAAAAGCTAAGCTGTAAAGTGACCCCTGCTTTATCTCTACAACTAATTAAGGACTGATATAGAGTTATGAAATATTTTAATTTATGAGGAATTTTAAGAAAATTACAGTAAAATGATTATTTCTTTTATTTAGATTAATGAACCTAGTCAAGCATTTCAAAAAATAATTTTCTCTTCTTTAATTATTTTTACTTTAATTTTAGGAAAATTTCATTCATATCAAACAGAGATAATTGGTTCTTCTCCCATGTGTCGCCAATTGTTGTGGTAAAAAACAACCCCCCCATTTTTTATTTGTTCACTTCAAATAATGGAGACCCTTTCTATAAAAATTTTGGCTAAACTCATTTTAGGATTTTTATTAAGTTAATTATCTTACGATTTTATTAATTTTTCATTTTATTTAGATTTGTGTTTTGATTGCTTGGTTGAAATCGATTTTTTATAAGCCTCCCATTGATGCTTGTTTCATCTCATTTGGTTAACTGATTTGTAAATGGCACTCTTTTGAAGTCTAATCAATTATGTCGCCTGGGTTAAAAATGCATAAAATGTACAATATTTCATTTTTTTATTAAATTAGTTCAATAATGCATTTAGTTTAAATATTAACCCATAGTTAGTTATTACTAACATTTTTTATTTTTTTTACTTATACAGTCAAATCATAAAGCATTGAGATCTCAGTCATTTATTTCAATTTTCTATTTTCAAATAAATTACTAATCTCGAAAACTCAAATTATCAAAATGGATGTAACTTATTTAGGAAAATCATCCCTTAGAAAAATTCATAACTTAACATCATTAAAATAAAACCAAAAAAACAAAAAATTAATATTTAATATTCAATTTTAAATTAATTAAATTTATTATTATATTAAACATAATTAATTTGATTAAATTAAAATTATATATATATATATATATATATATATATATATATATATATATATATATATAACATCGCATCGGGCTCTTTTTCATCATATCAGAAATTTTCATGGGATACATTTCTAAAAACCTCTGATGGCCTTCACCATCCCGATGTGCCGATTGCGATGAAAGGCATGTGCACTTATATAAGTTTTCAACTTATTCATTAGTTTTATGTTATTAGAATAATGGAGAGTTAGTAAATTAGTATAGTGTTAGTGTTAAAGCATAGTGACATAAGTTTTAGTGTAATATTTAAATAATGTTAGTGTTAGTTTAAGTTAGCATAGTATTTAGTATATGTTAGTGTTAGCGTTAGTTTTAAGTTATTGTAGTGTTAGTATTAAGGTAGTGTTAGTTTAAGTGTAATTTAGTGTTAGTATAATGTTAGTGGTAGGTTAGTTTAAGTTAATTTTCATTTAATATGGTGTTAGTTCAGTATAGTGTTGTGTGTTAGTTTAATATTAACATAGTTTTAAGTTAGTTTAGTTTAGTGCTAGTTTAGTTATTTCAATTTTAGATTAAATTAAATAATATGTAAAATCTAATTAATTAAATTAAATTATAAATAATTATTAATTAGATTAATTTGTTTAATTAATTATATTAGTTAGTTAGATTAATATTAATAATTAGTTTAGTTTATAATTAACAATTACATTAGGATTAACTTTTAGATAATTAGAGTCTAATTTAGGATTAGATTTTTAATTAAAATTCTAATTTTTTTTTAGTCCAGCAATAGAATTTCCAGATTTATATCAAATTTGACTTATCAACTTTGGAGGCTCATAGATTGAGTTTTACTTGGTCAAATGAGGCCCAAGACAGCTCATTGGAAAGAGAAAATCAAGGAGAACATTTCTGAGGAGGTTTCACTAACAGATTTGGTCATTTATTGGGTCAAAAATCTGGTATAAAATCAAACTCTGAATTTTTAAAATAAAATTAATTTTTTGAGTTTTATTTTCTCCATTTTCATTTTCCCAAAGCCTCTTTTAATTGCATATTCGCTCATCAATTATATCCTTGGCCAATTAAACCATTCCAGGCATCAATAGAGAGCTTATATTTTATTTTCAATTATTTATTCAAATAGAAATTGATTGGATTTGTTTTAATGACAAAAATGATATTTTGATTTTATTATTGCATCTTAATTCATTTTGATTTCTTTTTACAGGAAAAACAGTAGAAGGGATAGGGAGAAAAATATCTCAATCAATGAGAAGGCTCTAGAAATTAAAGATTGGAATTTTTGAGAAATTAAAATTGGATTAAGCAGATTTTTCTTCAACAAACTCTCCTCTCAAAATACCTTTGGAAATATTATAAATTGCAGATTGAAAAATGTAAAAAAGGCTGCTCTCCTCTGCAATTCTAGACTTCTAAAAGAATTTCTGTAATAGGAATTTAGAGTTGTAGGAGAGAAGAGAGAAAATTTCAGATCTAAACAATATTGAGGGTTTTTTTATATCTTGAATTATGTATGATGAGTAGAGTTTGCATTTCTGTAGCTCTAGTTTTGAAAGCAGAAATTCAAGTAATGTAAAGTACTGTTAGAAACCAGGATCAGAGAAGCGAATTCAATTAACTGGTATTTTTGGCATTTCTGTATCAAATACTAGTTCAATTTTATGATAATAAAATTGTTGTTTCATTTTATTCATGTTTATGCATTTATGTTGATATGGATAATTTGTTTCAATATTGGTATGTATTTCTGTTCTTATGGATTAAACTCTGATTTCTGAGTAAATATTTACTCAGAAATCTGTCTTATATAACTGAATTATTAAATAGTGATGTGTTGTGAATTTCTTCCACATATTATTGTTTAATTATTGGCTTGACTGATTTGACAATCGATATCATTTTTGTGAATTTCTTCCGGAGTGTTGTTGATTTATTATTTCAGTTAAATGGTCTCAATAGAATCTGTTTTGGTATTCACAAATGTGAGCTAATTGAATTTCTTCATTACTTGACATTAATTAAAAGCCATACATATTTAAATCTTCATCATTTAATTATCTTGCTCTAAGTTGGGTTAGATCTATATCTACCTAATTAAGATAGGATTTAGATTATTTTCCTTTGCTTGCATTATAGAATAAGTCCGCAGTTAGATTAAGTTCTACATTCTTTTAAGTCCTCTTCTCGAAGATGCAAAATCTTAGTTGTGGTTTAGCTGAACCCAAATCAGCTTAAGGGTCATTCTCTTGCCCGATCAGCAAGAAGAATTGATCTGGTATCCCTGTCTATTGGTAGTTAAAGATACATTGTAAACCAATAGCGATAGGGAAAATGTAACTGGACTTAGTTAAACCAGTCGGAGCCACTATCATAAATGGAACAGGAGTTGTATTAAAGTCCGGACCGGGTGGTTATCCCCCAATGTTGTTGTAGTGATTTTCGAGGCTTAAAGAAGACCTCAAAAGTTCTCTAATGGACTATGGACGAGTTTATAACAAAATTTACTTCGTTTTTGAGGTATGTCTTTTATATTCAGAAGGAAAATTCCAAAGTACATCGTTTCACCAACAACTTTCTAGCTTTCAAGAAAGAGAAACAATTATTTGACAACGCAAAAATAATGGATGAGGCTATCCAAAAGGCTTGAATTTTCTACCAGCAAATCAAGAAAAAGGGGGAACCCAACAGAGGATGGCCAAAAAATAAGGGGAAGAGGAATTTTCAAAATGCCAAGAATTATAAAGCTACTGGAAATAAGGGTGTATACAAAAAATGATTGAATGGACCTCCTAGAAATATTTAGCAGAAAAATTGAACACAAAATGAAAACAAACATATGAAGACATATAGCAAACCAAACTCAAATCAGTCACAGAAGCCTCCTCTGCAAATTTGGGCTTTGGGAACCCCACTACTATAACAATTTCCCTCATCGTACCAGAGTGGAACTAACTACTAATATTCAAGAAGCCTCTACATTCGAGGAAGTGGAAAGGAATATTCAAGGAATCAATGTTGTGTTGGAGGATCATGAGGTTGAGTACCAAACAACCATGGTGGAATTTGAAGGTAAATTTGCTAACCTCCATATCTCTATTTTAATATACCCTGGTGCAAGCTTGAGTTATGTTAACTTGAAAGCAGTTAAATTGTGTCAATTGGAAAGTGTCAAATTTAGGAATTCCTCACTAGTGTAATGGGCCACAAGAGAAAAATGAATGTTGGTTTCCAAGGTAGAGGATTGTCATGTGGAATAGGAGGATAATAGATTAAAGTGACTCTAAACATTTTGCCTTTAAGATACTATGATATGCTAATTGGTACAAAAATAAATATTATCTTTATAATTGGTGTATCCAACCTGCACTACATAAATTTGAAAAACCTTCCGTATACATTTTCTTAGTTTATTAGTTGTGATTGGTCACAACTTTACACCCCTTTTAATTCCTTATATCTCTTTCCTACTACCCTCATCAGTAAGAAAAATGATAGTCTTCTCTTTAAAATTTACCAAGGACCAATGATTCTCCAACCAACCCTGATATTATATGATGTTTAATTTATTTATGCATGGGATATATATATATATATATATATATATATATATATATATATATATATATATATATATATATATATATATATTACAATATCTATATTAAAAAAAATAAAAATTTTCTTATATTTTCAATTCTTATAAGGATATGTGTAATAAATATTTTAAAAATATTAATAATAAATAAAAATTTAATACATCAAAGAATTCTTATTTTATTAGTATATAATTCAAGGTATTAGAAAAAGTTGTAATTTTTTCAATGTTTAATCTAGGTTTGATATATAACATTTTTTTAAATATTAATAATTAAATGTATATATAATGCAAAATATTTGTAAAAAAAATATTTAATGTATGTATATAAATGTAGAGAGAATTTTCCTTTTTAGCATGAGGGAGATATGTGCTTCCATCCCTACTTAATATGGCGTTGACTAAAAATAATAGTATTGATATTATATGATTTTTAATTCATTTATGTTCATTATACATGTAATATTTAAAATAAAATAGATTAATAAAAAAAATTATTACTCTTGACCATAAGTAAAATATTTCAATATCTATATTAAAGAAAAATAAAGTAATTTAACTTTAAAAAAATTATTATAATTTTACTTCCCATAATTTCTTTCATTCTTAAGATGGATTTGATATGCAAAATTTTAAAAATATTAATAATAAATAAAATTCTAATGTGAGTTATGCATCAAATATTTCAATATGCATGCTGGGTAAAATATTTTAACATCAAACATCTATAGCTAGAGAAATAGTGAGAGAATTCTTATTTCATTAATAAGTGCTTTTCAATTCAAAGTTTGAGAAAGAATTGTAAAAGAATACTAATATTTTTAAAAATACTAATAATAAAAATTATTAAATGTATTTATATAGAAAAAAAAATATTCAATGTGCATGTGTAAGTGTAGAGAGAGAAAAACTATGTGTGCGTGTTTTGATATGCGCCATTTTAAATTATATATATATATATATATATATATATATATATAAGGAGGGAGAGAGAGATTATATCCTATGGAACATGTTTTCTATAACATCCCTTTAACATCCATTCATAGACCTTGTGTAAAAATACATAGGATTATAAAAAAATTACGAGATTTACTAGCATGTAAAATTTCCAATCACTTATTCCATATTCCTTAGTTGGCCATTAAATAAAATCATTTTCATTACATAAAATAAATTTAGAAATGGAATAACAAGTCACATAACCTAACAACCATTGTTTTAATATATTAACATAAGTATCCCTGTTTTAACTTTACATCATTACCATTGTTCACTTAATTATGCTAGTTAATCACATATTTGATAATGTAAGTGTCAACTTCATGCAAGGAAGAAACATCATTAGAATGACATAATAGGAAAACATATCAATGTACATTGATATACTATATAAACCCCATAGGGAAAATTTAACAAACGCTTATTTTATTAAAAATTTCGTGGGGGTGTTCACCCCTCGCTCAATGGCTCCGAAGGAGTACCTCCCTTGCCCATTGTTAAAAATATTACAAAGAAATATCATCTTTAATTTAACATGACTAGCTATAATCCATTACATTAATCATGTTATCAAAACACTTTACCCCATAATTCCTCGAGCATTGTGTCTTTGTGGCTTGGTTGTCTCTCGTAGTGGAATATCCTACATTTGGTGAACCTTCACTTTGCATGGAATATTATTCAAGCATAGTGACATTATTTCCTATCATAACATTAACTATAAATGATTTTAGGTTATTGTATAAGGAACGGGTTAAACATTATTAATTCATCCTTCACATAAGTCATATTTCTCCCCTGCAAATATAGTCATCAACAACTTGGAGATCATGATTGTATAAAAAAATTGTCAAACCAAATAATAAATATTTACTAGTTATGCATCAAACATCTTTTCACATGCATAAATAAAATGCATAACAAAGTACCGAGACATGTCTCTTTTATTGACACAGCACGTACATTAACTAAGAGCACATAATTACAAAACATGTATATTTATCTATGCATATATATGGTTATGACATATGTTTATCCATCCAAATCTCACATACATAAAGTAAAATGCGTAAATATGACCAAGGCTTGTCTATATTTCCATACCTCCCATGCATTATAAGATAGGAAAAAGTTACATTTTACCTCTTCCCATAAGAATAAGGTAATATTTAAAGGATTCACCATGGTTTTCACAGTAATATATAAAATAATAGTCATGGTTATCACTATCTCTTCACAGAAGAAGAGGAAAATATTTCCAAAAGATAAACATCACATCTAATATTATTTTTTTTCGCATAAGAACACATTCTTTCCAAAAGAAAAACCACCACAACTACCCATATTTTTAAAAGAAAACTAGCACAGTAGCCATTATCTTTATGCATACAGACATGTATTCTTTTCAAGAAAACTAACACAATAGTTGTTATTTTTTATGCATGAAAATACATATTTCTTTTTCAATAAATCAAACATAATAGCTATTATTTTTATGCATATAAATACATATTTATTTTCAAGAAATATAACACATTAGATATTTTTTCATGCATGCAAATACATATTTCTTTTCAAGAAAAATAACACATTAGCTATTGATTTCGTGTAGGAAAATACATATTTCATTTCCAAAAAATATAACACAATAGATATTGTTCTTGTGCATATAAACACATATTTCTTTTCAAGAAATCTAACACAATAGCTACTTTTTTGGTGCAGGAAATTTTTTCCAAAAAACAACACCATAATTAATTCTTTATGCATATTCTCCCTTTTTCTTTCTCATTTTTGTACTATAATTCAATATATATTTTCTCTATTTTGTACATTTAAGACCCTTAATTCACTGTAAATTGATGTCCAATTAAGAGGAAGATATTGATGGCAAGTTGTTTTTGATAAAGGAGGGCTCATGGCTCCATGGGAGGACTATCTTCACCACCAGAACGCTTGTCATGTTTCAGGGCAGTGTGGAAAGATTTTTTTCTTAGTTCATACATTTGGAAAATAAAAATAAAATAACCATGATAGTACAACAAACAAACAAAGTCATCCATGCATTTGGGATAAGAGAAACTGGTAATATTAGTTCCTTTAATCCAAACTATGAAAACAATGATGAACATATGATAGAGTTTGAGGAGGCGACAACCAATATGGCCCAACATACATAGAACATGTTTTTTTCAATGAGAAGAGACAAATGGGCCACCCTAATCTCTCATGTATCAATCTTTAAACAATAAAAGAAATGACATAACCTCTTTCTCTATCGAATGTACTACAAAACACTGTGAACTGTGGCTGCAATTTGAATGTGTGACCCATTTCTTTTTTCCACAAGAAAAGGAATTTGTGTTTTTTTTTTTTTTTAATTAGAGCTCACCCTTGTACTAATTATTTCGTAGAGGTATTGGTTTATGTCAGACACCTATAACCAAACATTTTCAAATACTCTTTTCAAATTCACTTCTTTTTCCATGAGTGCTAGCACCTGTTGGTAATTAATTCTTGGTTAACTGACTAATCATTCCTTCATGGGATTTTTTACCTAGATTCCCACATTTATTTCATTAAAAATAAATAAAATTCATATCTTTGGTTTTAGGGATATGGGTATTACATTTTCTATTTCCTAATTTGAGGGGTATGTATAAATATTTTAATGTGTGAATCATAAATAATATCTCTCTCTCTCTCTCTCTCTCTCTCTCTCTCTCTCTCTCTCTCTCTCTCTCTCTCTATATATATATATATATATATATATATATATATATATATATATATATATATATAATTCTCAAAATCAACATATATATAACTTCATCTATTTTATCCCTATAAACATTTTGTATATCTGGAGTTACATGAATCTATGCTAATTTACACAAAAGGAAATCCAGCAAAGTCCCCACATTTATTCATTATTTTCTCATTTCATTTCAAGGTTGTTAGTTTGTCATCGACTAGTGCATATTCAAAGATTCCCTCTCTCGTTCCACAGTTAGGCCTAAATGGTTCATGCACCGATGGAAATTAAGATTACTTTCTAGTTGTTTCATGATCAAAACAAAAGCCACGTGGTGGCACCCACCACCTCGTTGCTTATTTGTATACATGAATTGTGTGCATATAGTTTTTAGTTTATTTGATTAAAATTATATGTGTGAAGATTAAATTATTTGAAATAAAAAAATTCATTGAAAATTTATATATTTAAATTTTCAATCATATTTTTATATTAAAATTGTTAGAAATTGTAGCAAGAAAGACTAAATTTGACTTGTGTCTTAGTCAAATTGAGAAATTTTATTTCCCACTTTATCAGGATGACTGGGATTACAGTTAGGTTGAGTGACATGGCATTGTCACTTAGTTGGGTTAGAAAATTCGAGTTCGCGGGAATTGAGTAGAGTTGTTTATGTATTGATTGCTAAAATTTAGTGATCTACTTCAGTTATTTTCAGTTGAACTTGGTTAATTGATATCAATTCATTAATTGAGTCAATTGAGTAGTAGAATTGTTGTTAATAGTGATATCTTACTTAAATTAGTCAATAAGCTAAAAATTTCCTAAACATGCATGGAATTCGAATTGCCTAGATGGTGTGGAGGAAAAGGCACATTGTAATCATCAATTGTATACTATTTGAGTGTAAAGGCTTGGAAATTAGGCAGGTGATCTATTCCTTGGGAATTGTGCAAGGAAATGGGTAATTTCCCTATTATTTATGAGATCAAATTCTCTTGGATTTCACAAGGAAATAGGAGGAAGCTCGATGCTTCATTTGGCTAACTGTTGGCCAAAGCAAGATAGTCAGTAGGAGAACAAGTTTACAGTGCAAGGTGTGTTTCAGAGTTGAAGCAAAACATTGTAATAATTTCTCATTCTCATCTTATTAATGAAAAGCAATGAAGGGGTTTTTCCCAGTTGGTTTCCCCTGTAAATCATTTTTTTCTTGTGGTTTTGATGGTTGCATGTCATTGCATGTGTTTCTAAATTGTGATTTTCATTCTCCATAATTGTAGAGGAAATTTGTAATCTCTTGTTTTCAGTTCGAATTCATCAGTAGTAGAAAATTTCCATTAATATCTACAAAAAATGAATTGATAAACTCAAAGAATTTTTTTGGCTATAGTTGAGTTAGAAATTTGGTTATTCGAAATGATTGTAAATTATTAACTATTTAAACTTATATAATTTGGCTAGTCAAATATAAAATCAAAAATCTTTAACTAAATATTTATATTAAAAATTTAAATAATATTTTTATTTAAAAATAGAATAAATATATGAAAAATTTTATATATTTAAAATTTAAATTACATTTTTATTTAACATAAAATGGATTCATTGAAAGATTTATTATTTTTTTCATGGTATGGGTATTAAGAATTATATGAGAATATTAGTTTTGCAAATAATTTTCTTTCTCATGGTAGACTAAATATTAACAAAGATATAATTTATTTTACATAAGTAAAGATTTTAATTTTTTATCAATACATATTAATTTATTTTTGAATTTTAAAATTGAAATTAAAAAAATATGTATTTTAAATATTCTTTTCTTATTAATCTTTAAAACCAATATTGAAAATATTTATGTTGTTTTTAACAATATAATATAATTTTTTGGAATAAAAAATATATCAATAAATTACAAGTTATATTAATAGATAATTATAATAAAATAAGATGAAGTTACATAATTTTTTTCCCTCATAAATTATTATCTCTTAAATTTAATCATGTTTATAGTACTTTTTTTTTTAATATGATTATAAAAATATTGTAAAAACAAAATTAATAAAAGAATAATTTTTTTTTAATATTATGAAAATATTCCATGTTGGAGGTGAATGAATTGAAAATCGTGTCATCTCGAGGTCCTCAAACCCTCCCATGCAATGATAATGAATAATAGGGAAGGAGTGTACACAAGGACAGGTCATTGGTAGGAAAAATTTTTGGAGAAAGTGGTAGTTTTTATACCGCATGCGATGAAGGTGGGGAATTGAATCGTCAGTTAGGAGATAAAAATTGTGGCCCTAGATAGAATTTTTTGCTCAGTTTGCTAGGAGGGCTCCGTTGGTGAGCCAAACAAGCATTGAGAAACTGGAGAAGGTGGGATAGATCGGTCAAAATTGGGAATGTGAATAATTCAAATGGTTATATGGGATCCAAGGTCAGGGATGTGTCAGGTTTTGTTGATGTTTGTTATTCATGAGAACTTTGATAGCGTAATTGGAAACCTCCTAAAACTTTGGTCTCAAACTTTCATCATTAAATTCTTTATAGAGGAAATTGTTTCATCTTAGGCTCTATTTGGTGGTCTTGTCTTTGTTTTTCCTATGAGGTGGTGGAAGTTTAAAATATAGGCATCCTTGGAACTCTAGTTTGTGCATGGGAGGATTATGTGTGTGAATGATCCTCATTCTGTTGTGCACAGACAAGGTGATGGGGTTTACACCCCTCGTGTTAATTTGGTCTTTCCTCAATGATTTTCTTGGGTCTTTGAGTCCTTTTGTTGTAGTAGGTATTTGGGTAAGAAGCAAGTCGTAGTGAATTTTGGTTATTGTGTTCTTTGGTTTTGTTATTCCTTTGTTGGTGGTGAGTTCACTCAGGGTGCCCATTTATCCCAATCATGTTCACTATAACCTACAATAAATTAAAAATCTACTCTTTCTAGGGGTCCATCAAGATACAGGCAGCACCGACTCCATCTTGTGACTTGGACCCATCATAATATAACGTCCCAACTTTATTTTTGGTTGTGCCTAAGCCAAAAATATTCACATCTATGGTACAAGGTCTTGTAGCATTAGCTGGAGGACAATGAAGGAGTTCCAGCTAGGTGTCAGGGACGATCGGTGATGGCAAGGCTTGGTAGCACCCAAATTTTAGCCTCCAAGAAACACATCCTTAGGTATTCTTGAGAAAAAATAATAGGTTCATTTGGGGCCTCGAGATCTATAACAATGTATTTCATGTAGGGTTCACTATTGACTCTAATCTGGTTATTTTTTCCCTTATAAGGGAGCCATAGGTGGGACTAGTTAGTGGAAAAATAACCCTAGAATTTTCTTGACTAGCCTCTACTCACCAATAGCCCATATGCCTCTGGGATGTCAATGATGACTATGTCGATTCATTGGTGCACCCTAGAATCTAAGGACATTCTAATTACTACATTGGTCAACTTGTCGACGGCGGGGACCTAGGATATGTCAAGTTGAATGTCTGGCATCAGTCTTTTCTGATTGAATATTCAGCATATTTCACACATATATGGCCATAACATTGGTTGATGCACCTAAGTCAACAAGGCAATTATGCACATTGAAATTGAAAATTTTGAACAATAGAAGAAACGAGGGGGGTTTGAACCTCTTGAATTGGCATTAACTGAATTGATTATGGATTGGAGGTTGACCGCGGCCAGAGGTTGCAAATAATTACCTATATTTGAAGAGGAAGAGTTTTTTCTAGCTGAGGGTGCGGTGAAGAATTCTTTGATGATCAATTATCATTGGCTAGATATCCTAGCAAGCTCATAGAGTGAAATGTTGGCCCTAGTCTTCTTCATGTATTCAACGATTTTATACCCTAAGTCTAAGGAAGTGATTCCTTCTGAGGGCGACTGGATGAGGGAATAATATTTCATAGATTTAGTTGTATTCCCAGGAGTGGATATGGTTTTCTTTCCAAGGGTCAAAGTATCCTTCGAGTCGTGGGTGGACGACGCCTTATGGGTAGGGGTCAAAGGTTGGTTTGATCTACTGTGAGGAAGAATCCTTCTTAACAATGCTTTCCTTTTTTATTCTAGTGTGGGATCAAGCATTGGCCCTTTACTCATAAGGTTATAGGTCTTTGGAGGCAAATATGGGGGAATGTCACCCACATTGGCTTCTGGGAAAAATTGAGCCTTTTCCCTGCGAATGACTTGAAATGCTAAGATGGTTGAACCTCTGTCCTCATCTGGGGAGTGGTTTATTCTTCACAATGGTCAATCTCCTCTTCAAAATATCTCATATTATGATCCTCAAGGAGTTGTTTAACCACAGTCTTCATGTTATGTCACAAGGGCTTAACTCAATGAACCTCTAACATATCACATGCATTCGTGACATACTAAACAATTCCCCTATTTTGACTACATATTGGAAAATACCTCTAAAAATCACATTATTTAACCCCCTACAAATACAAAACCAATACAGCTTCCCAATTTAAAAAACTCTTACTTTCACTAGATGTTACACAGTAATTTTTCACCATGCTCATTTTCTCGGCCCTAACCCTGAAATTCCCCATAACATATCTTGTGCAATGTTTCTACCATCAAGAAATATGTTAACATATCCCCTTGAAGATCCAAAGAAGAATTCTTTGAAAGATTACTGAAGAAACTTGGTCAAATTCCTAGTTTCCTGGGTCAGCGCTCTTCCTGGTGCCATGACTGCGTTGATGTATTTTTTAGAGTTGTGGCCCAGCACTATCAGTGCCCTAATTTCTTGGAAAATTGTGTTTATCCCCTTTCTGGTAGTGCTTCCTAAAATGGAGGAGAATATTCGACATCTAGAATCTCAAGGGCACTGATTTGGTTGTTGAACAGAGATGATAAGGTTGAGATCTGTCATTTTAGAGCCTTGATCACATCCATGGTGGATCATCCCTTAGAAATTGGGCCTTCCTCCTCCTTTCATGGGCTCCCAACTTCCTCTCCCTTCCTATAAATTCACATCACTCATTCCCCCAAGTTTATAGCTTGGTTGATCATTTTCAGACTCGTCTGAACTCTCATCCCTTTGCATGATAGCATCGTGATTAAGCCTAAGTTCTCGAGAGAAGGAATGCTTTTGAGCTAGGTGAAGGAATCATATTTTCACCTAAGGATGCCTCCAACATCAAGGCCTGGTTGTAAGCTCTCCTTTTATGATTTATCAATAATAACATCTCATATTTTATTTCTATATTTTTCTACATGTTTATGCAAATATTATGGTACTCCTTGATCTTCTAGATAGCTAGTGTTTACATTTATTATGTATTGTATCACATTTGTTGTTGTCATTTGATCATCCATAGGTATTTGCGCGCCACTAATAGTAGGAAGCGGGCCTACAAGGATCGTGGATTGAGGTCACCATCAATGGATTCAAGGGTAGCGAGTGGAAAAAGGTATTTATGTCTCTTTCCTCATTGCATTGTAAACATTAGTTAAGAAATCTTTGGTTAGAAATAATCTCGTGTTGCTAGAGCCACTCTAGGGCTAGAGATATCTCCTCTGCCCACAGAGGGGATTTATCTTGACAACCGAACTAGTGACTCCACTAGGGAGCTTTAGCCTTTTTCCTCCTTCCCCGAACTGATCTTGGATAATTTTCACCGATTTTTGAAATTTAAATCTGATTAGGCCTCTCTCAGCTTGTATAAGGATTGTTATTCACTTCATTGTGTTAGGTCCGGTGTTTGTGTGAGACTATTTTCGTTGATCTTAGCCTTGGGAAAATTTGAGTTTCCCTTTTGATTATCCAATGTGTCCTGGCCCTTGAAGGAGTCTGTGAGATCTCATTGATCTCCTTGTTGTGTGTTTGACTTACCTATCTCCTTTGAGCAAGTATTTTTCATCTCTATGATTTTTTTGTAAGTTTGGGAATTCTTCGCCATTTCAAACACCCTTTGTCGCATTGTTCTTGTCTTGTTTCGAAGTGAATTGGTGTATGCTTTGGTTATCTCTACATCTATGATTTTTCCCCTTCGGTTTAGTGTCAAGCACAAGATTACAAATTTTTTTGTGCACAAGTCTAGAAGAGTGTGTTTTGTCTAAATTCAAAAGGAATTGGAAGTGATTTTCATTTTTTTTTATTTAGATTATCTTTGTCATTTTAAGAAGAGTGAAAATCATTTCATTCGTGCATTATTTAAAGCGATTTTTGTTTGGTTCGATTGGAAGAAAGGTGAAAGAATTTGCATTTATTCTTTCGTTCATTTTTTTTCTTTTGATTACATTTCAAAGTGAAAAACAAAAAATATATTTTCGTGCATCTTAGTGAAAGGAAAAGCATTTTCATTTTTCAATACGTTGCATTTGTTGGGAAAGTGAATTCAATTGAAAAGCATTTCATTTCGTAACTCTGAACTAGTTTGGGGGGCATTATTGTTCCTACATTGAGTGCATTCTTGCTTGTCTCTCTTCCCTAAATAGTTTAGGATTCATAGAAATTGAAAGCTTTATTTTTTTCATTTAGTCTACACCATAAGGATTTAGGTGACATTCATTTTGAACCTTGAAACTAAAACTTTAATCAAGATCAACTTTAAATGAACCCAGTCTACCTTAAGGAGCATTGGAATTAATTAGAATATTTAGTGGTCTAGGCTAGATATGTTTTCTGGCGTCGTTAAACGTATGAATTGTCTCTAATGGTCTACATTACAACCTTAGGGTGATATCCCATACCATGTATGGAAGTATATTGATGTATGATAAGTATATTTTGGGTGCTCTCATCGAACGGTTACGCATTAGACAACACTACTACGGACTGGGCTCCCACATACCGTCACGTATATTTTGGAGACACCACTAGGTTGCAAGTCTACCATAGGTAACCGAGACGGCTGCCTTGTAGACGTGATACACTGAACACAGCATTCGGGGAGATTGGTTGTCGTATGTGAAGTCCTTGGTAATTTTTCTATCATTTGATCACCAAGGTGTATATTGCAGTTCACAGATACTTAGTAAACCTTTATGCCTAGCACACCCTTTTTATTTATTTATTTTTAATTATAAAAGTAACTTCCCATGAAAATATCTCAGCCATGCAGTTCTCCGGCCTTTTTATTGCTTGGTAAATTGTGATTTTGTTCACCTCCATCCTTTTTTATCTTCTTTTTAATGGTTATCATGGTTGAATCGTTGACTTCGTTTATTACCTCCTCTGACGGATCTCCAGAACCTCCACCTGAGGTCCCTCGATTTCCAGTTAGACCCCTTGAAGCACAAGGTGAAGAGGTTATAATTGTCACCGGTATTCAACACATATCATCTTGAGCACCTCCTCACGATTCTCCTTGGACCAAATTGGAAGAATCTGAGCCAGAAAGCCCCGAAACATTTGCACAGTTCTCGGTATTTCCTCAAAATCCACTCTTTGTTCCAATTGTGGTCTCGCCTCAATAACCTTACAATGATTTTGATCAACCCGAAATCCCTTTACGAGCTTCTCTAGTAGCATCTCGCTCTACTTTCCTTCAATTGTTTCCTGAATAAATGGAATCTAATGTTGATTATGTTCCATTCGTGAGCGCTCCTCAAAGCACTCTTCAGGAAACCTCTGGCTCTTATATCCCAAAAGCCTCTTCATCAGTGTTTCCCTCTGAGGGATATTTGTTCATATCCACACCTCATGATTTAGGTAGTGGAACCGAAATACCGTCTAGTCATGTTGTTTCTACACTCCTGCATGGCTATACCTCTTTGGGAACACTCATTTCTAGAGCTTCCAATTTCCTGATCCTGTTTGGTCAACGGGTATTCCTCTATCTTCCGGCCCATTCTTCTCGAATGTGGCCGCGGTGTCTCAACCTTTTTTTCGACTGACGATCACCATTGGTCAAATTATCATGTTGATTGGATCCTCTATCCCCTATTCGCCATCTATAGTTACTGTAGTTAAACCATTTAGTGGACAATCCATGGTTTCATATGTGCTTGGGGGGGAGTCTAACCCTCTCTATGTACCTCCCCTGTTGGGTGGGGGGCAGCAGAGTTCTGGGTCTATTCCTGGGGCAAGAAAGCCTCGTGTTCAATATTCTAAAGTTCAGCAGCCCCTTCAGCCACTGAACATAGTGTATTCATATGTTCAGCAACCTAACATATGTATGTTCAAAGGTCAAACATACAATATCAATATGCTCCTCAACCGAACGTATCTCAACAGTACGTCCAACAACCCCAACCTTCGGTGAGTGTTGTTGCGACTAATCCTCAGTTTGGTTATTACACCCAAGTTGCTCTAAATCTTCTTCTGGGTTAATCTGGTCCTTTCCCTCATCATTCTGGTACTCAGTACCATCCATTTCCTCAAGGTTGGTACCATCAACCCTAGTATAGGCCTCAACCTAGTGCTTCATATCAAAAAATTCCTTAGTACCAACAGGCTCAGCCAGAACCTCAGGTTGGACCCTATGTTCAGCAGGGACCACAGGCTAGACCCTACATTCAACAAGGGCCACAAACTAGACATCATATTCAGCAGGGACCTTATCCTAGACCCTATTTCCAGCAAGTTCTGCATCCTTAGTTCCCACAGGGGTCGTATCAACAACCCCAGCAAGGTCCTTACCAACCATGGGGAAAATATGCATATTCAGGATAGAATCCGCCCTATTGGGGGCAGAATCCATATCAATCAAGTTGAAACCCCTGACCTTTCTCACCTCATCATCCACGCTTTCCATTCTTGGCTACGTTGGAATTGTCGGATGTGTAAAAGCTCACAAATGACCCCATCCAACATTAGCTGCATTGGTCGCCAATTCCAACTAAGATTCCGAGAGATTGTCCCAAGTTCGAAGGAAAATATAGGGAAGACCCCCAAACCCATGTTATGACATATGAGTTGTGGTGTTCCTCTAATTATTGGGTCGATGATTCTATTCGTCTTCCCCTATTCTAGTGTACTTTTACTAGTGCCATGGCCAAATGGTACATTGAGCTCCCTCGAGGAATTTTCTTCAATTTCAATTCCTTGGCTGTGGCCTTCCTCGCTCATTTCTAGCTACCTTCCTGGTATGAAATTGACACCCATATTCTCATGTCGCTGAAGCAGTCAACTGCTACACACATCTCGGTCACATTCATGAATGGAAGCGTCGATGTCGCCTCATCAAATTTTATATCCCTAATCAGTTGTTGACTGAATTGTTTACGAAATAATTCGTTCCCAAGATTGCAAAAGATCTTGCAATGGGTGGGTGTGTCACATAAGAGGTGGTCATTTCTAGAGCTCAATACCTTGATTTGGTTTATTCCCAATCCAGGACTCTATATGAGTTATTACTTGATACATCGCATCCTTCGATTGATCCCGCATCATCTCAGTCTCCTGTTACACCTCTGGTGAATGGTGTTATTGGGACAGTGGCTCATATTGATTGTAGTGCACCTAAAACTTCTTCAAAGTCTAAATCCACTACTCCAGAGAATCCTGGTAAAACCTCAGAGGTAAATTTTGTTCAATCTACCACAACAGATAATTCATTGAAGGGTAAGAAAAAGGGTAAGGGCAAGTCTAAATCCTAAAACCCTAAACGGGATTCAAATAATTCATCTGTTGATTATTCTTCACCACGTAAGCCCAAATATCCTTTTCTAATATGTGATGACAGTCATTACACCAAGGATTGTCCTCGACGTACCAAATTTTCCCATCTTCTGAAGGGTGCACTAGGGACTTCAGTTGTTTTGAAAGAACCCTTCCCTTCTCAGCAGACGCAAATGTTAAATCAAGCTCAATCATTTAGAAGCTCTCAGGTTTTCATGGTTGGAACAAAATATGTTGCAATCATCACGAGAAATAAAGATTATCCCAATCCGTCCAAGGCTCCTATGGAAATAGAAGTTACAAATCACCCTTCCTCTTCCATGCACCTTACCTGTCGTCCTCTCCATATTGAGTTGTTGAGTAGTGACTCCATCATCTAACCACCCCAAAAAGGTGTTCTTCGTAAATTGACGTACAATCTGAATGCAAGAGCAGCGTAACACTACAGTATTATAGAAGACCTGGCTCAATCACCTTCGGCGATGTCATTTTTGGAGGTCCTTCAGTCGTTCCCATCACAACGTAAGGCTCTAATCTTCACTATTTAAGGGATTGATCCTTCATAATCTATTCTAATTACTTTCGATCTCGAGAACTTCGTTCCTCGCATCCCATCTCAGGTAGATTTTTTGATTCAAGTTACCATTATGGGAAATAATATTCATCATATTTTCACTGTTGAAGGTTCTTCAACCTGCATCATTTCTGTCACATTGGAAAGCCATCAAATCTCCCCCATTGAGTCAATCCCCGAATACCTTAGAAGCTTTCGATGGTAGAGGTTCTCGGTTGTACTATATTCTCAAGGCATTGCCCATCTTGTTGGAGGGGAAAACGGTAACCATGGAAGCCTAAGTGGTAGACACCAACTTGAACTATAATCTCCTTCTTGGACATAGTTGGACAAATGTTATGGTTTGCATGGTCTCCACCCTCTTTCGCATCCTCTGTTTTCCTCATCAAGGGAAGATAGTGATTTTCGATTAGTTGGCCTTCTTCCCCTCTCATTCTTTAGCAGGTAACATTCTTTATGTTGGTAAAACTACTACTCCTTATGAGAACATTGGGTCGAGTCTGTTCAAAGACTCGTCTCTTATGGGAGTTTTTCTACTTCTGCCTCTGAATTTCACCTCTATTAATATGATTTTGTCTTGTTACAATCCATGAATTTTTCCCAATCCTAACCAGCTCGATATTTTTGGTGACTTTATGCCTCTTATACCAGTAGAGAAAATGTATCAAGCTATTCTCATGGATTCAGAGGATGCATACAAAACCAATACTCATTTAGTTTCCTCTCTGGACACTTATGCGTAGTCTCCCTAGTTTGGTTCTTGGGACTCTGATGATCCCTTGAATGAGATTTTCCCCACCGATGAGAGTATCGTTGAGGTAATTTCCCTCGAAGAAACTCCATGGGATGATGGACATCGTCGTTCCTCGTTTCTCCCAATCCTAGGCGACATCTCCGCCTGTCTAGGATCCAATGCTTCGCCAGTACCAACTAACCCACTTAAGATTCCCACATTGATTCATGAAGTGTTGTTCGAAGGGAACATGGGAAATATCACTCTGACTATTCTGTTTAACATCTTTGTGATTGTCAAGAATGTATTTTTTTGGGTTTATTGTTCTCCCCGTGAGCTCAAGATTTACACTTCTTTCCTTAAAAAGCATGACCCTCCCACTCCCTTTGACCATGTTCTTACTCTTTGGTCATTTACCCTCAAGGGAATTATTTCCATGCTTCATACCCCTTACTCGGCCAAGGGGCATGGGCATGTCATCACTGCTGTGAATCTTCTCACAAAATCGGTCGAGGTAATGCCTACACTTGGTGTCAACGGTAGAATTGTGGGTTTATTTATGTTAATCGTGATAGAATTTCATCATCTGAGTTCATTTTTGAACTCTATCTGAAAGAATATTATGCTTAATCATAATTTTTATACTTTGTACTTTATTTTTTTATTCATTAGTGTGATTTGAGTTGATTTTTGGTGTGATTGTTTACCTTTCAGACATGTTTCCTCTACACACCTTGTGTTCCACTTGGTTTGCAGATGTCTTCAAATCATTACATTGGTTTTGCTGATGGCACTTGTCATAGCACATGGAACTTTTCTTCCACAGCATGGGCACTCTTTTCTCCTGATGGCGAGTTGATTAATTTACAAGGTATTTGTTTGGGTCAAAAAACTAACTATATTGTCAAGTATAGTGCGGTGATCAAACTATTATCAGATGCCATTGATCTTGGGATTATAGATTTGGTTGTTAAGTTAGAATCACAACTTTTTGTGTTACAATTGAATGGGAATTATTCTGTGCACAATCCTCAAATTTTGTGTATGTATTTGTGTGTTAGATTATTGGAAAGACACTTTAATTTTATCACATATCAACATATTCCAAGATGTTTAAATACATTAATAGATACATTAGCAAATCATGTATTAGATAGACATTTGCACAATATGTAAAATCAAGAAATCATTATGATATATAAGTAACTGTAGAAACATGAATTTGTATATGTAGATATATATAAGTGTATTACATCCAAAAGCTCAAAATATATGTGTTCTGTTACAAAAATGGCTCTTTGAGCCTACACAGTAAAAAAATGTAAAAATAGGGTTGTTATCCTCCCACATGGTGCTCATGGTAGTAGGTGACCGCTCGAATTAATCGCCAAATTAATTGACGCAATCTTCCCGGAACTCCGACTATGTGTCTCTCAGGGCATAGAGGAATCTCATCGAATGTAGCATATCCTGGAATGCCTCTCATGAGGCCAACCAGGTTTCGCTCCAGCTCAGCTAGTGCGTCTGCTCCCTCCTCATAAGGAGCATCCTCTGCTGGATGGGATACCCTCCACACAATCAGTGACATGTCTAGATGTCTCTGAGGACCCATATATGTAAACACGTCACAATTTTATGTTTCAGGACACGTAGCAGAAAACATTTAAAAAGTAAAAAATGTTAAAAAACAATTTTTACCTGCATCAGTCCACTGTGTTCCTGGGGGATCGAAAGATCTGGATCTCCTCTAAATTCAATGTTGGCATATGTATAGTCCTAAACTACGATAATTTGACGCTGAAGCCAGCTGAGAAAGGCTGTGGGGAAATTCATTTTTTGGCCCTTGTTATCACTCAGCCATATTTCTAAGGCTGAAGAATAAATCCCAACAGAGGTAACCACAAACCAATATTTCAGCTTGGTATCTAGCCCTACCAAACTGGAGAGAGCTCTCTCCATAAGTTCACAACCAAGAGGGTTGGATAAATTAGGGTTTTAGGCTAGGTATTAAATGTAGAAGGGGTTTTGATTTGATTTTATTGGGTTGATGGATGAGGATATTAGGTCAAAGAGGCTAGGTCAGGGAAAATAGGATTAGGGTTTCAGTCCATTCAATGGGGCAAGGTAGGTAAGAAGGCTATCACATTAGTGTTATTGGGATGAAATGATTCAAACAAGTGAGGAGCTAGGAAGAGCATAAAAGATGAATTCTTCCTAAATTGAAAGAAATATGAACAAACTATGAAAACTTCCCCAAAATAGAGCATGTGAGATGAATTCTATTTATCAACTTGAAAGTGATTATACAATACAAGTGCAATGAATTATGAAGAAAATACATTCAAAAATAATGAGACATAAGAAAAAACAATGCTAGACAACCATACCATAGGTATCCCAAAGAAATATTTGTAACAGTTTTATTAAGCTCCTACCAAAATGTTTACAATAGAGTCTCTGATCAATACTCCAACATCCAATTGATTCCAACCCATGAAATGACTAAAAAAATATATGATATAGGCCTCAAACAAACTCCTATCAACCTCAGGGGTCGAATACCTGAGTTGAGGAAGAGATCTATAAAAATCTGAACTGATAACTGAAGTGTAGGGAGATCCAAGTGAATCATCCCTCACTTTCATGAAACTGATTCATTACACCTCATTGAGTCTTTTATCTAATTTATTTACCCTAGGTAATAGTAAAAAAATAATAATTACATTGACTTCCATCAATTACATAGGTAAATCATCATTTTTCCAAGTGAAAATCAAAATTTGTAGTAAAAACTAAAAAAATTAGAGATTTTCCAAGGGTGCAGCGCTAGTGTCAAGGGTGCAGCACCAATGCCAAGGGCGCAATTCCATTTTGCAAGCCACGTTTGGAGGCCTTCCTGGTGTCCAAATTGGGCTCAGGATGGCTTGCTAGAAATCCTATTCTGTCTACTTTCCAAATATACATTATTTTTTCTGAATGGGGTTGATTTTATCTATCAAAAATGAATTCTCCCACAACTGGTCAAGGGCGCAGCGCCAAGGTTGAAAAAGAGGCAAAACATTGATTTTTTTAGGTTTCTTTCATATTTTCACCTACCAGTTGTTAAAAACAAGCTTCAAAACATTGTTTTATGGAATTTTCTTTGAATTTTGCATCTTGTGGTAGTCTCCTTTTGGCCAAAGAGTACCTCAAAGAAGGGTGTAGCGCCTAGGGTGTTGCACCCTTGATAGTCTAGCTGTTATAAGATTGTCCAGGTTTGAAAAAACTTCAAAATTTTACCCAAAAAATTCTAAAAAATTGATTATTTGTTTCTGATGATGAGGTTAGGCATGAAGTGAAGCTTCATCCAATATGTCAAGTCTCCTTTCCTCTTCTTACATGGTCAAAGCCTCAATTTTTGCATTGGCTCTTTTGAGATTGGCCTTTACAATTTTGTCTTTTTGGGCATAGTGCTTGACCATATTTCTCAACATATCATTATCAATGTTTTCCTTCTTCAAAATATTCTCTAAGTGTTGGTTAGCCATGTCAAGCCATGGCTCCCAGTTCTCATTGACTACTATTGCAAGTTGTTCATTCAAGGTTAGCTGATTAGCAAGCTCATCCTCCTTTTGCCTCTCTAGGGCTAGAGCTCTTTTCAGCCCTCTAGTCCAAGGCCTTCTCCTTGGCACTTTTTCTTCTACCTCATCTATCACACCATATGTTTCTAGTGTCTCTTGAATAAAGACTTTGGATTTTTTTGCTTCTCTTTGAGCCTTGATGAATTTGACCTCATCAATTATATGTTTTGTTTTTAGCTATTAGTTCTCCTACTTAAGAAATTCAATGACAAAATTATACCTGTCAAGATTTTTTTATAGATCCTTAATCTTGGCTTCTTTATCCTTAATGACTATGCTAGTGATCTCATCATCATCATGCTCATATACGTCAACAAGGTAAAAGTATTGTTCTGTATCATGGAGGTCCTCCTCCTCATGTTTGATCTCTACCTGAATCTTTGCCTCTGTCATATTTTGTTTCCCTTTGTCTAGATTCTTTGCCAATGTAGAAGGCAAGTCCCCTCCCACAATCAGTGGGGAAAACACTTGAATGTGACCCCTCTAATATGTGTTTTTCCAATGGCTCTATCTCAACCACATTATCCTTCTTAGGCTCATTGATCTCAACTCTGCTAGGTGACTTAGTCTCTATGTGAAATGGAGATGATGGTGGTGAAATGGGTGAAGGAGGCTGATGTGATGATGATGCATGAATTGTGGGCTAATATGGAGGAATGGATGTGGAAGGATGATATAATGAAGGCACATATTGGGCATGTTGAATAGGTGGAGCAATGAAAATTTCATTAGCTATGAATGAACTCCATGAAATTTTCAATTGTTTGAGGTGATGGAGGACTATGACCTTGATGAGGGAATGGTGAAAGAGATTGTTCATTTGGTGCTCAGATTCTCTCCTTTGGACAATATATGCCATCTTGTGAATGCTCCGGAAGAGATAATAAGGTATGTTGAGCACCTAACTCTTGTGAAGTGCATGAGTATCTGGATATTATAAGTGTAAAGTCTTGAGAACCTACCTTCACAAGAAAAGTATATCATGATGATTTTCATCAAGGGGCATATCTCTCTAGGACGTAAGAGAAAGGAAACTTCCCCTTTCTTTCTTTCTTATGCCTAGGTTTGATGTATGGCTCGAAATAATTCTCCTTCAAGTCTTCTTGCTTGAACAATTTTTCCCCAACATTTGGGATTTCGATGGCAGCTAATATGATGGCAGTGGACAAATTGAAAGTGACACTAGTAAGGGTTACCTGGTTGTCATGGAGATTGGAGATGACTATCTTGGTCAACATAGGATGATGTTTGACCCTTTGAGTTTTCTCACAGAATTCAAAACATCCTACATGCTTAAAACATGCCACGGCCATGGGAGATGCCATGAGTTCCCTAGTAGTTTTTGGCTCAAGTCTAAGGATTTTACCTCCTTTGTATGGCCTCCTCTCCTCTCCTTCAACTTATGTTCTTATCTTCTTCCATAGTGTCTTACTGTGAAAACCCTAGGGAGATGGAAGGATAGTGGAGAATGAGTTTTTGGAAGGTGGGAATGGGATGGGGAAATTTAGGGCAATGGGGGAAATGGTTTATGAAATGAGGGAAGTGGCAGGGAGTGTTAATGTTATGGGGTTTGGGATAGGGAATTTTATTACAGGTTAGGGATTTTGGGGGCCTAGGCAAATGAGTAGCATAGTTCTTAGGATTTCAAAGGAAAAGGGCTTAGGTAAAAGGGATTATGATATAGGGGTGAGGATAGGTTAATTATGATGTGGGAAAGGAATGAAAGTGTTTTGGGAGTGAAACTGAAATGTAATTAGGAATTATGGGATGATACTAGGGTTTCACATTTAAAAATAGACACCAACTCTTTAAACAAGCTCAAACACAAAAAAATTGACTTGAGGAGGAGAGGAATGGTGCAAATTGTAACTTACTTGATTGCTAGAGGTTGTGGAGTACTTTGGCTAAATATTTGAAGTTGATAGCACAAGTTTTGGAGCTCTTGAGTGTTTACAGGCAAGGGCGCGGCGCCTAAGGCAAGGGTGTAGTGCCAAACGCAGGGGCGCATCGCCAGACTCTGTTTTTGCAAAATTTCTCCTTCCTTATTGAATTTTTGTGCTTTTCTGAGGTTTCTTGATGTTGGAAAGAGCAAGGGGAGTTCGTTTTGATGTCATGAGGGCTTATATACTTGAGTGAATTTGATTTTAATCCTTTGAAACCCACTTTGGTAATGTTTCAAATTTCACTTTTAAACTTTGTAGAATATCCTTACACTTCTAAACTTTTTCTTTGACATTTGATCAGTGGATGAATTGAGAACTCTTGAACTTTGACATGTGCTTATTTGGCATGTGGAATTGATTTTGCAGCTTGGGAAATAGGTGCTTATTACATATAATGAACATAAAATTACTTAAATGAAAAATAAAATTACATCACTATTTTTGAAATAAAATTACATTTTAGAATGAAACTCACACTTGAAAGTAGAAGATATATTTACATGCTTGCAAATCCTCTTGAGAGAGTAAAAGGATATTATTTGGATCACTCTCATACTTTTTCTAACCTTATACAATGAAATGATGTTTTATTGGGACCTTGAAAAATGAAACCTAGAGACCTAATGAAGACCTTGAGTGACCAGACTTCATGGTGACTTGACTTACATATTGACATGATGAAATGGACTTTCATGACTGAAGTATGCTCAGCAAGACATGAAGGTGGGCCAGAAAATATAAATTTTTGAGAAGGAGTGATGTTTTTGGACTAAGAATATCATCAATGAGTAAATTTTTTGAATAAATACCTAGGTGGAATGACAAAAATTTCTAAGTGAGACTCCTAAAATGATATGAAAAGAGTATTTTTTATCACTGAGGGCCGTATGAAAATAATGACACTAACAACCCCCACCCTGTCGTGGCATAATGTCACACCATCTCATCAGCCTCAGATCCCTTGGGGCTAGATCATGGATATCTAGCCACTGATACTAGAATAGGGGTACTCTCTCTAGAAAGGAGGTCACCAGGATTGACTTGTACCCGAACTATTTCAGTCTCCCTATATTTCACTTGGTTAGATGGCTCTTCATGTTAGCTAGCAACCCCTCACACCAGTTGAATATCCTTGGGGCCAAGAATTCCATCGTGTATTGGAACTGAGATTTTGTTTCCTCATGTAACGCCTAGGCTCCTGCCACTCTTGTGATGTAGTGTAGTATAGTATGCAGGGGAAGCACTATGATGGAAGAAATGTCTACCTTCCTGCTCTCTGTATTTTGTTCCCCAGGATAGTATCTCTCGATGAGCATGTTGGTACTCTCACCCCCTACATGAGCACTGGAGAGTTGGATCCTCTCCCCTTTGTTGGATAGTACAGAGATGAAATAAATGTCCATCACATCTAGCTCTAACTCTTGGTCCCCGATGACAAACAACTTGTTTAGTCAATTTAGTGTTCTAAATTGCTTACATAAATTTATCAACCAGGGCTTGTAAACTAATGAAGTGTGGTGCACTATATGTGCCTAAGTGACCTATTCCTTACTTCGTTGTTTGCATTTTTCTTATTTTTTGGGGGGTTTTTTCTTTTTAGTTCTTAATGTGCTATCCTAAACTATTTACAGAAGTTAAAATGAATATAGAAAAATAAATATTATAAGACGAAGTTAATAAAAAGAAACCAAAGTTTATGGGCTAGTTCTAATTCCTAGTTCAAAAAGGTAAGGCATGCAAATGTTTTAGTGTTTAACTCTAATCCATGGATCTATGACTATACTAAGATTGGAAGATAGGGTAGAAGCAATAAAATGTATCAACTATTGTACTTTAAGTTGTCTCAACATTCAATTATTAGGTCAAACCCTATTGAGATGAAATCAACTATTTGTACTTTAGTTGCTAAAGTCCTAAGATAGAAAACAGAGAAATTCTATTGAAAATTACCTAGAATGTTTTTAGTTACTCCATTTACCCAATATGTAGATAGTGGCCCCTTTGTGGTAATGTTTCTAAGCAACCATTACATTTGTCTAAACTAAAGAACTACAATAACTCTGTAAAATAAAATAACTCAAACACTGCATCACATCTAATCATTTAACCATCCTTGTTTAGTATGTTCAGGTTAGTTTCTTTCAGAAGTGTCTTTTAAGAAGATTGTTTGTTGCAATAAAATGAGGATCTTCTAACTAAAACCAGCTAAATGAGTAATTGAATTATCTGTCTCATCCAACTATGAAGTTTGTGACCTCTTGAAATGGCTTCGGAAAAATCAATTGCACCTTTATTTCTTAGCAAGAAAATAACAAGAAACAAAATGTATTCAACCACTGCACTTATAATACATTTAACCATTCAATGTAAGATTTAATAATTTGGAAAAATGGGTTTCATAAATGCTTAATTAGACACAACAATTGACAACTATCTTCTTAATGAATTTGAAAAGGAAAAACAGTAAACTAAACAACCATGTTTCTTAGCACTTCAATCTTTATTCCAATCTTGTAGACAGAAGTCCTATCTCCTTGAAATGTTTCAAAAGGAAAATATCCACAGTTGCATTTAAACTATTGAAAACTGGAAATTAAGCAGGAACATAAAGTACTAAACAAAATTGAAACAAATCTAACTAGAAAGCATTAAAAACATTGTTTAGCAGCAGGGGCCCTCTTCTACCAAGTTGGTTAACTCCTTAGCTCCTTAAAAATGTAATCAAAACAACATCTGGGAACTGATCTTCTTTATTGAAATAGAGTTTTAGAAAACAGAGTATCTCACTGTAATTCTGAACTTGTGCTACAAAAACTTAACTCCCCTTTCTCGGTTCTATAGAACCTCTATTTATAAATAATTTTCATAACTAACTATGAATAAAGATAGCTACAGGTGTATCTTTGAATTATAATCGAACTGGGACTCTTAGGATTCATGATGTACTACGTAGCAAATCAAGAGTCCTAATTGTTGTGTGAAACGGTCTTTGACTTTGAGCTTTGACCATCAGTTTAGGCCTCTTTATTTGTCGATTTGGTCCTTATGAATAGGATGAAATCCATATAGGAGGGATTCTAAGACTATCCATATGGACCATTCCTTCAACTGACACCTGTAACATTTTCAACCACAAGAGGAGCTACGGAACGTCCGGTCAGCGCGGAATAGGCTGGATTCTGTAGCCAATCTGCAAAAACTAATTAAAATAGAAAAAATCATGAAAACACAATATGTCAATCATTTGAATGTAACCTTAAGACAAACTGTATCATTCTTCATTGATTATGGTTTATGAATTGAAGGAAAATAAGTGAAATGAGATGAGAAATATGTAAATGAAAGGGTAATTCTGGGGTTCAGAATACCCCCACTACAAAATCATTGCATGTCCTCATGCAATTTTCCAAAATTTTAAGTTCTTCTCCCTTACTGCATGTGCTCTGATACTTCAGCCAAAACATCCAATCTTATTCTTCTGTTTCTTTTGGAAATCAGTGCCATCCTTGGCTTTTTCATGAGCAGTTTGAATCTGAGGTTTATGAGTGCTTTGTTTAACCTCTTGCTCTTCTTATTTAGTTTCTCGTTTTCCTTGTGTAATATCCCTAGTTGTAGAGTAGAGTTATCATTAATTGTATTTTTCAACTTGACTTGCTCTTTCAAAATCTCATTTTCATTCTTTATATGCATGTTCAATATCTCTAATTCATATTTATCTTTCCTAAGAGTTTCAATTAGAGGTTCTTGTGGATTGACAGGAATTTCTTGACTCATTGAGGCACTTCTATCCAATGATTCCACATAATCATATATTTTCTACTGAACTGGGTCTATACCAGGAGATCTTCTACTGGGGCCTTCTTCAAAATGATACACAGGAGAGTTTTGAGGACTGTACTCAGGATATTTTTCAATAGGTGATGGAACTGGGGTTTCTTCATCTATTTTTATGAGTTTTGTCTCCTTTGTCAATGTCTTTTTCATAATACCTCAGAGTCTAGAGCTCCTTCTCAGATTTGGTGGATTCTCATCCTCTTCATCAATACTCTCACTTGCTTTCTTTTCTTTTCCTCTGGCCCTAATTTTTTTTCTAATTTCTGTTAACTTTTTAGAAATTAGTTCTTCATCTTCTTCCTGTGGTGGAGTGTCAAGTTTGTTTTCAATAACCATGTCAATTTTCTTTCTTCTACTTCTCCTAACATTTTCTTCCTTAGGTGGTGATTCTACCTGTTCTTGAAAATTATTTCTCACAAGAAAATATTCCCAACTGTACCTTATGCTCTTTAAGTGGAATTCAATCAGTATTTTTACTAAACCATGATGATGCAGAGTGGTTTCTAAAAATTGAACTTTCTTTTGGACATTGGAAACCATTCTGTTTAGACTATTGAGTAAAAAGAAAGGTAATTTTATCTTACCATCTTCTATAAAATTCATTAATAGCCTGATATGGTAAATATATATAGTTCCAAACCTCCCTTCACATGTTATAATTTTTTGCAAAATTAGTAGGATGTTTCTCCACTTACTTTTAAGAGCAGTACTTGGAATTCCTTTCCTAAAGATTGAAACATCCATTTCTGGATTTTTAAGCATCTCCTTCCATGACTCATTATGAAATTCTTTTTTTTTGAACCACCGTTCTCCTTGCCTTGGGATTTCTATTGCTTCAGCCAAAAATGATTATGTTATTGTGAATTTGATGTCTCCAATCTCTACCTCAGCCTCATCAAAAGATCTGGAAAACGATTTGGTAATCTCCTTATGGAAGCCATCAAAACTTTCTATAAAACTCAACCATCCTACTTGCTGTAGTAGCTCCTTGACTTATAGATATCCCTCCATATATTTGACTCCTACCAGCTCTGTTCTGACAATTAGACCCATTATTCTCCTATGCATAGTATCTTCTCCTTCATAATTACCCTTCTATGTTTGAAAATGGATTGGCTGCAAAGTGTGATAGAGGTGAATGAACGATGGAGGTGATCAAGTTGTGGAAGAGAATGAAATGGCTACGAATCTGATGGAGAGTTTATGGTGAACTTGTGGGGAAATAAGTGAATGATATGATCTTAGAGAGACATGGCCTAATAGTTAATGTTTATGATTATGATCGTTAGTCATTAATCAAGAGTTTAATGATGGATTGTTGTGGAACGTTAGATAAGGGATATGGTCAAGGTATTTCATGACAAGTATTAATCAATTTGAATGATAGGTTGTTTAGGGAACATATGATTATACACATTGTACATATTTCATGTTTTAACTTTTTGCTATTAAAATAATTTTTCACAATTTACCTCAGAACCTAAACTTATTGTATGTTGCGCTTGATGTTGTTCCTTAGGTCCTATTTTTTGTGGCATGGTGGTCTTTAGAACATAGTCCTATAGTCCCTTCTTGCAATCATCTTGTCCTTATTTGTTGGAGTAGGCTGTAGAATCATAATCAACTACAGAATGTGAATAGCTGCATAATGTGCCTGCCTGCAGAATGTACCTGTCAAAAGAATATGAAGTATGGCTATGGGATATGGATGTGTAATGAAATGGAATGAGAGTGTAATATGACTTGTGAAATGGAATGAAAGTGGAGTGAGATGGAGTGAAAGTGGAGTTTGATGGAGTGAAAGTGTAAAATGAAATGAATTTTGAAATTTATCTCAAATGGTACATCATATTCTCCTAAAATTTTCTTAGGTTGTTACCACTAATATTATGCATCTTTCCACCAAAAATCTCAGCCAATGGTTGCACAGATCTTGAGAAAAATGAGAAATGGTTGTAGGTGAAAGTGGCCAAGTTTTTGAAAAATACACACTAGAATTTTCTGAATTTTGTGTGTTCATTTATCCTACCTCAATGCATTTACCATAAAAAAATTTCAGGTCCAATGGATGCACATTTTGAAAATTATGATCAAATCAACTTCTGCCCTGTTTCACCCTTCACGCTACTCAATGTTGCAACAAAAAAAGTATGCCACGAACTCATTTTAAGGAAAAATTGAGTGATTCAAAAGGGATAATGTGTGTTTTTACCTTTTCTACTGCCACATACTTTCAGAATTTCATTCTAATGAAGAAAAGGCGTTGTTGTGAAAAAATACTGAAATTTTCCCTATTCTGTCAAAAATGATGAAAAATGAAAATCTGCCTTAAAAACCCATCTAAAATGCCCTTCAAATTTTAATTTTTTAAAATTATTTCCACGTCTTACTCAATTTATCATATTCTGAGAAAACCCAGAAGTTCAGAATTTTTTATTTCTGCTCCAATCTCTTGCAATATTTGCACCAAAACTGCCTCTGGAAAAAGTTGCAAAAACAAAAACAGGTTGCTACAGCAATAGCTGCAGAAACGGCCACTTTCCGCAGTTGTGGTTGAATTGATAAAAATATGAACATACTGCTACAAGAAACTAATAAAATGTACTGCTGCAAGTTGTTTTTGATTTCATAAAACCATTAGTCTTCATCGAAGCCAAAATCCAGGGTACAATTCTTACCATGCGAATGAATGTGTCGAAGTCGAGCATGGGAAGAAATCATTGGACTACCGATCAATGATGAAAATCATTAACCAATGCGAGACAACTCACCGATAATGTAAATGGGTGTCAAGGTACCTGAGTGCATCCTTACAGGGACGAATGAATTTGTTGAAGTCGAGTCGCCTGCAAGATTTGACAATCAAGAGACTGTTGTATTCCTAGTGTTATCAATGAGGAAGCTTTCCATTAATGTATGCAAGTTCCAAGGCACTCCAAATAATCTCTGATCTTGATCCCAGATAAGGTGTTGAGGTCGATGGGAAAAGATCTGTTGGAAGGTGGACCTTAAGGAATTCCACATCATCCAACTCGAACATAGAACCAAAAGTGATTTGAAGAACCATACTAAAATATTGAAACCATCATGAAATTGCAGAACTTATTGTGAACTTTTCTCACCAGTTGCCTAGTTTTCAAGCAAAGCTCATGTCCAATTGTGCCAGCAAGCTGGTTTTCACAATAGGACTTATTTTTATCTTTAATTTTTTTTTATATGCCCTACTCTACTTGAAAAAGAAAATCTTTTTCAAGTATATGAATACTTCTAATGGAACCATGTCTGTAACAAGATGATAGATAAACTCATATGCAGGTTTGAAAGATACTCTTTGATATGTACCAGTATATGAGATACCAACTGTCTTGATTTAGATGATGTCATGTCAAAAGATATTGAAGAATTGAGAATTGGGATCCGATGACTCCCCTGAACCAAGATTTAAGAGATCCCTTGGCTTCCTGCTATCATGTCATGCAAGTCTTCGGAGATCTAATCTTCATTCATAGAATATGGTGATAGGCAGTCATGAAACTTTTCAATCTCTGGTTCCAACAACTTCTCTTTATCAACAGACATCCATGATTCTTGGACCTTATCTGACTCTTCTTCTTCTGGTCATTTTTCTTCAATGATAGTTGGTGAATCATTTTGCAATAGCTCAAATTGTAAGTTGATTGAGGTGTTTTATTGTTGGGGATATGAAATGGTTGTGCATGTAGTGGAGTGGGAATGGATCTTTGGGATGCATGCTTGTGTGGATGATAATGGGAAAGGTTGAATTGAGGTCAAATGAGGGTGATATTGATGTTGTGGTGGAGGTGAATGGTATGGTTAACATTGATGATGGTCTTGAGGATAGAGAGGGAAATATTGAGGATATGGTGGATTTCCTTTATAGGGCCTTTTCCAACTTTGTTTCCAAGATTGGTTTTGAGGTTGGGATTGAGATGGCGAAGGTTTCCAAGGGTGGTTTTGAGGTTGGGATTAAGATTCCCAGGGTTTCCAAGGCAAGGGTGTTTTCCAAATACCTTGAGATTGTTGTGCATAACCTTGAAACTGTGCATAAGGATATTGCATCATATTGGGTTGATGAGGCTGCCATAGTCCTCTTGGAGCTACATAACAAATTTTCTCTTCATGGAAAATTTTAGGGGCTAATATTCGTAGGTGGGCTTATTTTCCATGATTTTTCAAAAAAAAAAGATTCGTCCATTTCCCTTTTTCTAAAAATGATTCGCCCAAATTTTAAAATATAAAATTATTTTACCTTAAAAATTGCCAACCTTATATAGATACTATATGTAAAACCATTATAAATTTGAATAATTTTACAAATATATTAGTAAATATTTTATAATTTACATATTAGGGACCAGTGAGATTCGCCAATGTCTTAAACTTCAAGATAATTTTACATCCTTAAAATTTTCCCTGTTGCTCTTGTGCTTGATTTGCTCCATTATCATTCTGGTAAACTGCCTTCAACCCTGGTAATGATGGGAAATCTTCTGTTGTATCTGATCCTGCAAAAAATTGACAAATTTTAATGTTATCAAGTGGACATTCATGCAAAGCATGTTTCTTTCTACATTTAGTGCAAAATATAAATGAAGCAACTTTTTGCTTGTTTTGCATTCTTAGCATGTCAGTTTGTTCATTTAAATTACCAAGAATGTTTAGAAAATTGTTAGGTTTAGTTTGACTTACCAATCTTGATTCTGACTTACTTACTCTTTTCATAAATGGATCTTGAGGGGATCTTACATACTTTTCTTTTCCTCTTGATATGTTCTTGCATAGTTCACAAATTTCTTGAAATGGAAATTGATAGACATCTCCTTTTCCCACCATATTAAGAAGATCCATCCATTCATCCTTTATAGCATTTAGTAGGAGAGTTTTTAATGTTTCTGATCCTAAATTATGAAATTTAGATCTTTTGATAGTATAAGTAAATCTCTCCACTAAATATTCTAGGCTTTCATCACCTTTTTTGTTCATCTTAAAGACTTAATTTCTAAGGTCATGGTGCATGCAATAATCTTTATATTTTTCCAAAAATACTCTTTTCATATCATCCCATGTCCTTATAGAATTTGTTCATAAAGTCATGAACCATCTAAGAGTTCTATCCTTCAATGTTGCCTGAAACAAATTTAATTTTTTAATGTGCAATGAGTAGCCATAAGATCTACAAATTATTTCAAATTCAAAAATAAAGGTTTCCGGGTCTTCTGATCTCATACCTTTGAAGTTAGGAAGTACATATGGATGGATGTTCTTCATTTGAACGTTGATATCAGTTTCTTAAATGGGAAATCCAAAAGGATCTTCCTCATTGTCATCATCTCCATCCATTTCTTCAACCTCCTTTGTCACCTCTTCTTCTACCTGCAAAAATATGAATTCATGATGTGGATGTGTGGCTCTTACTGCACCACATGATATAGTTGGTGTGGTAGGTGATTGAATTTTTTTTTTTATGTAAGAAATAAGGTTACGTAGTTACACCTCCCCGGAAACGGTGCCAAAATGTTTAGTCAATTAGTGTTCTAAATTGCTTACATAAATTTATCAACCAGGGCTTGTAAACTGATGAAGTGTGGTGCATTATATGTGCCTAAGTGACCTACTCCTTACTTCGTTGTTTGTATTTTTCTTATTTTTTTTGGTGTTTTGTCTTTTTAGTTCTTAATGTGCTATCCTAAACTATTTAGAGAAGTTAAAATGAATCTAGAAAAAGAAATATTATAAGGCTAAGTTAATAAAAAGAAACCAAATTTTATTGGCTAGTTCTAATTCCTAGTTCAAAAAGGTAAGGCATGCAATTGTTTTAGTGTTTAGCTCTAATCCATGGATCTATGACTAGACTAAGATTGGAAGATAGAGTAAAAGAAAGAAAATGTATCAACTATTGTACTTTAGGTTGTCTCAGCATTCAATTATTAGTTCAAACCTTATTGAGATGAAATCAACTGTTTGTACTTTAGTTGCTAAAGTCCTAAATCAAAAAATAGAGAATGCTATTGAAAATTACCAAGAATGTGTTTAGTTACTCCATTTACCCAATATGTAGAGAGTGACCCCTTTGTGGTAATGTTTCTAAGCAACCATTACATCTGTCTAAACTAAAGAACTACAATAACTCTATAAAATAAAATAACTCAAACACTGCATCACATCTAATCATTTAACCATCCTTTCTTAGTATGTTCAGGTTAGTTTCTTTCAGAAGGGTCTTTTAAGAAGATTTTTTGTTGCAATAAAATGAGGATATTCTAACTAAAACCAGCTAAATGAGTAATTGAATTATCTATCTCATCCAACTATGAAGTTTGTGACCTCTTGAAATGGCTTCGAAAAAATCAATTACACCTTTAGTTCTTAGCAAGAAAATAACAAGAAACAAAATGTATTCAACAACTGCACTTATAAGACATTTACCCATTCAATGTAGGATTTAATAATTGGGAAAAATGGGTTTCATAAATGCTTAATTAGACACAACAATTGACAGATATCTTCTTAATGAATTTGAAAACGAAAAACAGTAAACTAAACAACCATGTTTCTCAGAACTTCAATCTTTATTCCTATCCTGAAGACAGAAGTCCTATCTCCTTGAAACGTTTCGGAAGGCAAATCTCCACAGTTGCATTTAAACTATTGAAAAATGGAAATTAAGCAGGAACAGAAAGTACTAAACAGAATTGAAACAAATCTAACTAGAAAGCATTAAAAACCTTCTTTAGCAACAGGGGCCCTCTGCTACCAAGTTGGTTAACTCCTTAGCTCCTTAAAAATGTAATCAAAACAAAATTTGGGAATTGATCTTCTTTATTGAAACGGAGTTTTAGAAACACTATCTCACTCTAATTCTGAAATTTTGCTACAAAAACTTAACTCCCCCTTCTCTGTTCTATAGAACCTCTATTTATAAATAATTTGCAAACCTACCAAGAATAAAGATAGCTACATGTGTATCTTTGAATTATAATCAAACTGGGACTCTTAGGATTCATGATTTTCTACGCAGCAAATCAAGAGTCCTAATTGATGTGTGAAACGGTCTTTGACTTTGAGCTTTGATCATCCATTTAGGCCTCTTTATTTGTCTATCTGGTCCTTATGAATAGGATGAAATCCATATAGAAGGGATTCTGAGACTACCCATATAGACCATTCCTTCAACTGACACCTGTAACATGTTCAACCACAAGAGTAGCTACGGAACGTCCGGTCAGCTACGAAACAGGCTGCATTATGTAGCCAATCTGCAAAAACTTATTAAAATAGAAAAAATCATGAAAACACAATATGTCAATCATTTGAATGTAACCTTAAGACAAACCTTATCATTATTCATTGATTAGGGCTTACAAATTGATGGAAAAGAAGTAAAATGAGATGAGAAATATGTAAAGGAAATGATAATTCTAGGGTTCAACACAACTGTCGGTCCACGTCCCATATATTGATTAAGTATTGGAGAAGCTCCAGTTGAGCTCTTAGATTGGATGTTTGAAATAATTTCAACAACCCGCAATTGCACAAAGCATTGACACAATTTTGGTCCTAGAAATCTTGGTGGTCTTCAACCTCATATCCTCGTTCTTTCCATTCAATTGGCATCTTTGATGAAAGCACCTACAAAACATGTCCAATTGGATTTTTAATAGCTTTCTTTGAAGTATTTTAAGAAACTGACGGTGGAGTTGGTTGATTTTCTTGTTTTAAAATCTTTCCTACAACCAGCCTGTCTGTCCAAAAAAAAATTGGCATTGGTGGCATGCTGCCCTAACGGGCTAAACTCAACCAGTGTGACCCCAATAGCTCAAAACCGCAATGGTTGCAGGCGATTTTAAAGTTTGAAATTTTCCCCCCAAATAAATGGCAAATGAATGGAATCAAATTGAAAAGGAGGTTTAGAGCTCTTACTTGACACTGAAGGATCGATGAATGGTGTCCTGGATCGGCCGCACCGCTAATTTGAAATTCAAAGAGAAAATGGACAAAAATTCTCTTCTCAAAATAGAAAGGTGAAAATGGATTTGTTTTTTGTTCTATTTATAAATTTTTGAACAAATTTTGCCAATATTTTATCATTTTTCCTCGATATCTGTGATGTTTGTTGTTTATGTGCAGTATAGGATTTCCACACTAATGATGATTGTTTTAGATGAAAATAAGTTGAATTTTATCTCTTTTTTGGGCTCGTTAAACTTTTACGAAAAAGGAACCCCCCTGGAGTCAATTTTCAGCTCTTTTTTACTCTTGAAAAATTAAAATATTGTCGAGTAATTGTCATTTCGAACTCATTAATTGATGTGATATCAGTATATGTTTACCCCTTTTTCAGGTTGATATTTACTGTTTACGAAAAAAGAATACCATGATTGATCATGATCAAGAGGTTCTCTTGGACATAGTTTTCTACCTTTTTGGATTCGAGAGACGATTTACGAAAAAGTTAGCGAGTTTACCTTTCTTTGGACTCGTTAAATATTAAACGACGAAAGACTTGTCACCATGACGTGACCGAGTTCCTCCTTCCTAGGGCTCGCTAAAATTACTAGGATGGATTCATTCTAAGAATGAACTTACATGCTTAGCATATGTTGTCCTCTTCATGCTGGCTATAAAAATAAAGAGGTACCTGTTAGCAATAATGAGGGGGAATTGAAAGTGAACATCCTATGTGTATTTTGGGAAACTTATCACTCTTGAACATGACACTCATCTGCACTTCGTGTCAGGTTGGAGACATCCTACATTCGTCACTTTTCCTCAATGGGTTTGGGAAATCTGTTTGCCTCTCATCTGATTACCAATATTTTCAACATGACCTATGATCCTATTTGAGTCAAATGCTGCCACACTCCGAAGTCATGTCGCCAATATGTTCAAGAGAAGTCATTTTTGTCAAACATCCTCTTATTATCTGATTTAGGTGGATATTGGTGGCCACCTGCCTATTCCACTTGAGGCCACACCATTGTCTCTTTCATTTTTTCAGTTTCAACACAACTTACTATTTTTAGCATTTTTTCGAGTCCTAAACTTCCGGAGCCGTTTTGAGGCCCTAAACGATGTTTTTGGGAAAACCAGGAGCAACATAGATCCATGAACCGATGTTTCTCACATAAAAAGTTTTAGTCCTCGGATAGATATTTCTAACAAGGTATGGTTCGCATCAAACGGAGATCGTATGCCAAAGTTACGTCCCCAAGAAGTTGAAACACCAATTTACCTAAACAGGGCCCATAGTTTTGGCGCTTCATCTCCTAGGGTTAGGGTTTTGGATGTTTAGGGTTTTCCATTATTTCTAAATTATAAATATGCCCTCAAGCCTCATTTTAACTCAGTTCAAAGGCCTGTAGCCGCCACATCGCTTCTCAGAGATAAGCTACCAGTGCCCTAGCTAGTTTATTTCCATTTTGTCTGTATTCAAATTTCAGTTCTTTGATATTAATGAAATGAAGTTTTATTTCCACTGCATCTTTTTATTTATGGTTACAAGTGTGTTTTGTTGAATTCCTGCATAAGTCTGCATCATTATCTGACCTACTATGTTACAATCCTGAATCACTCGTATCATCTTAAGATATATGTTGTTCCATGTCGATGATGTGGGAATCATCATGGCCCTCCTTCGACGAATCACTTCCTGTAGAATTCAGCTCATTATCCGGGAAGGTGGTTTAGAAACTTCTTTTCAGTACCTTGGAGCTTGCATGCCTCAATGGAAAGTTCTTCGTGTTCGACGACAGGTTCACATCATTGGCCTTCGATTGAATGTTTCTACAAGTGCTAAACCTCAAAACATTCATACACACTTGTAGATTGTGTTGGTGTACCTTGAGGTCCATCGTCATTATTGGTGGTCTCTCTCATGCCTATTAATGGTTCTCATCATTGACTATTAATCAGGTGGTTTATACCATGTTCGACACCAACACATTTATTCGCATGGCTATATTTGTACATTGGGTTGATTGAGATCGTGGTAAACACCTTGGGTCACATCTAATTTTTGGTCTAGGCTGTGAGGAGTTATTGATTATTCATGATTGTATACATGATCCTATATATATGGATGGTTGTGTCCATATTGCAGATCCATTTCTATGATCTCTTTAGACAGATGGTTGTGACCATACTGTGGGTTCATGTGTCATTTGATGCCTAGTGTAGCATTATGTGGTTAGTAATATTTATACCAAATATGTCATATATTGTAAAATGTTTGATTTGGCAATATTTCCGAAGGTGTTCTTTTTTCTTTGCCTTGGTTCATAAATCATTTCAGCCATCACTCCATGTTATGCCTTTATGCTTTAGGGGGCATCTGTTACATAGTAATTTGTCACCACGCTCATTTTCCCATCCTTGATCCTGAAGTGCCCCATGATAGATCTTGTGCAATGTTTCTACCATCAATAAATATGTTAACATATACCCTTGGATATCCAAAGAATACTTCCTTGAAATATTACTGAAGAAACTTGGTCAAATTCCTAGTTTCCTGTGCCAGCACTCTTCCTGGTATTATGACTGTGCTGATGTATTTTCACAGTTCTGGCCCAACACTGTCAGCACCCTAATTTCTTGGAAAACAATGTTGATCCCCTTTCTGGAATTGCTTCCTCAAATGTAGGAGAAGCTTCGACCTCTTGAAGCTCAAGGGCAACAATTTGGTTGTTGAACAGAGATGATAAGGTCGAGCTCTCTCATTTTAGAGCCTTGATCTCATCCATGGGGGATCATACCTTATAAATTGGGCCTTCCTCCTCCTTTCATTGGCTCCCAACCTCTTCTCCCTTCATATGAATTCACATCACTCATTCCCCCAAGTTTATAGCTTGGTTGATCATTGTCAGACTCATCTAAACTCTCATCCCTTTGCATGCTAGCATCATTATTAAGCCTAAGTTCTCAGGATAAGGAATGATTTTGAGATAGGTGAAGGACTCAAATTTTCACCTAAGGATGCCTCTAGCATCAAGGCCTAGTGGTAAGCTCTCCTTTTGTAATTTATCAATAATAACATCTAATGTTTTCTTTCTATATTTATCTACATGTTTATGCAAATATTCTGGTACTCCTTGATCTACTAGATAGCTAGTGTTTACATTTATTATGTATTTTATCACATTTTTTTTGTCTCTTGATCATCTGCAGGTATTCCCGCACCATTAGTAGCAGGAATAAGGCCTACAAGGATCATGGATTGAGGTCACCATCAACAGATTCAAGGGTAGTGATTGGAAAAAGGTATTTATGTCTCTTTACTCAATGCATTGTAAACATTAGTTAAGAAACCCTTGTGTTAGAAAGAATCTCATGTTGCTAGACCCACTCTAGGGCTAGAGAGATCGCCTATGTCCGTAGAAGGGATTTATCTTGAAAACACTAGATATTGTAGTATCCATTTTTTCATTAACATTTCTTATACCCATTTGTTTTTTTTAGTTTTTTCATTAACTTTGAGCTCCATTTTTTATACCTACCAATATAAAAACCCTTTACCCCATATATATCCTCCAATATATTGCATCATTTTTCTCTCAATATATATCCCCCAATATGAATGCACGTGGTATGGTATTGCTCCCCTAATGAAACCCCCGTGTGTTGTGTATCCATTGTGGACAAGTTTTTTTGAAATGGGAGGCTAGGTGAAAAGTGCAGAAATTGTCTTTACCAATCTACTCAATGTTGAAGTTCATGTTGGGGCTCTGAGAGGGTCATGCGGGGACATTGTTTATCTTCCTTAAGAAAGGATTGGGTGGCCTATTACTTGACAAGGCATCATTTTTTTTATTTTCAAATCCAAGACCTCATTTGTCAGTTGTTTCAAATATTTAGCTATGGTTTCAAAATCGAAGGAGTCCTTATGCTTATCACCAGCCTTACCAGTCGATGGTTGAGTCTTATTATTCATGGATTTGGACTCATCGTGAGTATCATTGTCAATAACCCCTATAGAGAGCATGTTCTTTTCAACGATGAGTGTCGGCCTAAAGTTTTCCACTAGAGTAGCCTTCGCTTTGCGTTTAACAAATACAGTGATATCATGCAGAAGGGCCCTTGCGTAATAGTCTACAATGATGGAATCATCAAGAGTCACATTTGGTGGGAACTATTTAAAATAGTGGAAAATCATTGGTTAAAATCATTGACCTTCTCGTTCTTGTGCCATTTCAACGTGCTTAATTCTATAAGGAGCATGGAAGGGATCTTATCTAATGAGAATTTCTCAAGAAAGGTCCTACGGAAATCCTCCCATGTTTGTATGGAAGTAATAGGTAAGGAGCTATACCAGGTAGTAGCACTTTTCTCCAAGGTATGAGGAAACACCTGCATGCCACATCACCATAGTGTACTCTCATCATTTTCAGGGCTAGGTAAAAACTGCTAATATGATCTTCAGCTAATGTCCCCCTTTCAGGGTCAAACTTCGGAAGGTGTTTCTCAATGTGCCGACACATGTCATGGAGAGGACCTTGGATGCTGAGAGGGGACAGAGCCATTCAAGCCATCGCTTCACTTGGTTAGCTCTGGGAAGGGGATGGAACATAATAGGGTCAGCATTACCTTTAGATTCACTTTTAGTGCCAGACCTATTTGCGTCACCGGCATGGTGTGATTGCCTTTCATTAGCTCGGGGGACCTTGATATGTTCTAGCTCCCTTAAGTTCCTCAAGTTTCTGAGACTACCAAATTTCCTATGGAACTTGAATGGTCATTCATTCTGGGGATGGTTGAGGTGGTAGTTTTTATCTCTGTTTTAGTTGTTGTCATCATTTCCTATTCCTTGAATAACCTCAGGGTCCCTCCCAGGTGGTGGATCATTTATTCGAGCATTCTTGGACATAGTTTGATTATTTCTTTGGAAATTATCCTGCTAGGTTACATTATTTACTCTGGTAACTGTGCTCATGGGGGCCTTTCTTTCAGTTTCTATGGACTTTCTATACCTTCAATCTAGATCCTCTCAATGGCATCTGCATAGTCTTCCAGCATCAATCCAATCAGCTGCAATACCAAATTTACTAGGATGCCTTGATGGGTATGTTGCGGGTTAGAAGTGTGCAGTTTAGGCAGCAAGCTTGTGGCTGGAATTCCTTGCAAGCCTCTAAAAAACTATCGGGTAAGCGATCGTAAGGCCCTCAACTATTCATTCGTAACTTCATAAAAAGGAGTGTCCCCTTATAGAGGAACATCTTCAAGTGGGGGAAGTTGGGAGTCACTGTGCTCCATATCTCTGAAGGGTGGACCCATGCATGGATGGAGGGTAGTCTGAGGAGAGGCATGACAGGGTACATTACTAGCTTGTTGGTAATTTTATGGGTGAGGTCATGTGTTGGTGCTTGCCATTAGGACCTCCTTCTAGCACCAAATGTTTTGACAGGTTGGAATTCACCGATAACAATCAAGGGATCTCCCTGATGTAGAATCCAAATTAGACTCTCCAAAATTTGGTTTAGGGATCCCATTCGGTATGTAGGCTCGATTTCCATCAAGTTGGTGAAAGTAGGCTTTGGATATAGAGGGGAATCTTATTAAATAAGAGAATGTACAAACTTTGATAAGAACAAGTCAATAATTGTTGTAAGCCCTGTAAATCATATACCATGAATAGAAAGATAATTTTCAAAGCATGAAACTTAAGAAAAGCATTGTTAGCAAAACCTTTAATGCGATCACGCATATAATAGTAATAAACTTAACAACCGGGGAAGATTTGACGTTAGCTAAGCAATCCATTCATAGTAAGTAAATAATACAAAGTAATATAAATCTAACATTAATAAAATATTTCATCAACATAGCTTGAGGTTAGCATATCATATACCATCTATATGTTACAAGAAAACTCATAACATTGTAGAATACGTGAGAAGAAAGTGCACCACAGCTTAGAGAATATTTCATTCCATGAGAAGACGATATTCATATCACCAGTCCACAAAATATTTACATCAAATCCAATAGTGAAAATCGACTATTACTCCTTTTATTCATCAAAAAGGCATAATTTATCCAAAGAAACAATATATCTCCAAAAATAGTCCAGAGACCAAAATCCCTTTACAAAATGGCCTGAGGGTGTATATATAGAATGGAGGGTGACTCTTGGGCTGCCCATGACCTTTGGCCTCCCCATAAATCTTGGTCTCCCTCATGACCATTGAGCTGCGTATGACCTTTTGATTCCCTCATGGTCCCCTAGACTCCTAATTAGACTATCTTACTCTACTATGATATGTAACAAAAATGAATTGATTCTAAAAATGGATCAAAAAATCAGGAGCCTCAATGTATTGTTGATATCTGAGATAGGTCTACCATATTTTATAATCAACGGGTATTGGGGCTAGTTGAGGCATCTCCTCTCCATTTTTGTGCATGCACTTGAGAGCATATAGAACTGGCATGCTCTTATTGGTGTTGATCTTATTAGACAAGGTTTCCAATTTAGTGTATACCCTGAATCATTCTACTACATACTACGTGATATTATACTTTATTACCAGCAATTCACTTGAGTTGGAGGCTTGCTTGAGTGGATCGAGAAATCCTTGAAGTTCCTACAATACCTCTTCCAACCTTTAATTTCCCCCATTGTCCCAATGGAAGGCATGTGATGAACTTCAGCCACCAAAACCAGCCCATTAAGGAGATGATTGTAAGAGGTTAGGTATTTTTCCACATCTTTGGCTAATTTATCCTGAGATTGGATATTCATGTGCAACTACACTTTTTTATTTTGAGTAGTGATCTAATATTTCTTTGGAAGAGTAGTCGGGGCCTCAGGATACTTGTTCATCTAATCAAGTATGTTATCTAGTGTTGTGGAGGCCTCTTTAAGCCTGGATGATTTCTCCTTGGTATTTGATTTTATAGAAAAAATAGGAGTGACTATATGACGTAACTTCATAATCTCTTCATAAAATAGGGTCATGGCTCCTCCTAGAGTTTCGGCTTCACCCTTGATTGTAGAATGCGGTTCTTTTACGTTGGTATGAGTTGGGCGCATTGCTTTATTATCCTCCACCAGAGCTTTCTTTTCCTTCTCTTCTTTGGTAGCCCTTTGTTCATGTGTGTGGATTTTTTTTTTGTAGCTCTATTATCTTCTTTCTCATCTGCCCCACGTTTATCTCAGTATTGGCTATGAAGGCGGTCCTTGCTGAAGCAATCATTTCATGATTTACTGTAGCTTCTAGGACTATTTCCTCTTCCGTAGATACAGACAAAGTTTTGGCCAGGTTCCTGGCATAGTATTTCCTCCTCTCCTACATGATCTTATGGTTGAATTTATCAAAGGTGAGTTGGGTCAATTCTAACACTTCATCCTCTGCCTCGTCTAGAAGGCCTAGCTCTATGAGGGGTAGGTGTCCTCCAGTAATAGAAGTGAACGAAGGAATATATAGTAGAGGTATTTTCTCCTATTCATTGAGATTTTTTTGTTATTCCTTGGCCTCCTATGCTCCTCTGCTTGGCTCTCCTTGCTCCATTTTTTCTTCCTCTTCTTTCTTCATTTTCTCAGCTTCTAGCCTTTTCTTTTCTTGTTCTTCTTGTTTTTTACGCTCTTCATGTGTCCTCTTCTCCTCTCTCTTCTTTTCCTCCTCTTGTGCCTTTCTCTTCTCTTCTTAATTTTGTATTTTTTTTTTGCACCTCTTCCTCTTCTTTCCTTCTCAATTCTTCCGCTTATTTCTTCAGTTATTCTTCTTCCTACTATCTTTTTTGTTGCTCCTCCTCTTGCTACTTTTTGATTCCTTCACCTTCTTTCCCTTTAAGTTCTTGCTTCCGTATTTCTAAAGAGACATTCCTTTTTTCTAAATTTTCATTATCCCCTTCCTCCTCTTGATTGGTCAGATATTCCCCAACTGCCGTGTTCTTTTGTTTCTTTTCATTGGAATAATTTCCCCCCATTGCTTCCTTTTTTTCATAGATGTTGACCTCTCTCGCAAGATTATGTTTTCTTGATAGTGACCCTCCTTCTCATCTTATCCTTATAGCTTGTCATGTGGGTCATTCTTTCTTTCTGCATTATACCAATTTCTGACTTCTTCCTCGTGGGCCTCCTCAATGTGCTGGTAAGACCAATTGAAGTTGTCTTTATTGCAATGGGATGCTATTATTCTCTTGGGATAATAGGAATGATAGTTAAATAGTATGAAACGAAATATTTTGATCTCTTTGGCCTCTGCCTCAACTTACTTGAATTTCTCTATAGTATAAGCTTCGATAGTAAGGGGAAAAGTCGGCCAGGCTGACTTCTTCTTTCCTTTACTCAGTGTCTTTGAGAAACCACTAGTCATCTGGTCGAAAAATTCCTATAACAACAATCTATCAGTGATGAACCTGGGAAAATCATGGGTGAGTTTGAAAGAACCAAAGACCCTGATGTACATGCCATCATGTAACGGGAACGATTGTGCCACTTTATTTATCGTCTCCATCTCCCTCAAAGGGGATCTTCTTCATGCAACAATCGATACAGTGGGATGATAAAAGCATCTGATATGGTGTTATGTTCCCTTTTTTATTTTTAATCCAAGAAGACCTGCAAGTCTTTGTGTATGGGTCCCCATGTTCCTTCCTTCCAGTTGTAGCCCCAATGGTGAAAGTGGCACCTAGAATAGACATCATCCATTAAATACGAGGCCATGTAGAATTCAAATGGTTGGCCTTCTTTCGAGACCTGTGCTCTAATGATGTTGGTCCTTAGTGCCGACACTAAGATGTTGGCCGAGTTGAAAATCGTCATTTTGGTCGAAACCATATGCATTATGGGGACCCATGTCCCATGGAAAGTGTTGATGTCAAACCTCTCATACAACCTACTCATCATAGCTTATATAAGTTGATACACTTTCTAGAGGCCCTTTGTTCTATATCTTGGTCTTTCTTTCCCCGAAAATTTGAGGGGTCTTGCCACCAGCTCCTGATCGTGTCCTGGACTGGGATCTTGTGTTCTACCAGCCATCGGGAGTTGAACAACTCTTCCTTATCCGGTAGTGCATAATATATTGAAATTTTTGTTGAATGAATAGCAGTAAATGGATTCCTTACATGGTCTCTTATCAACCATTTCGTTGAGTCCTTGTTGTTCAAGATCTAGCCAATCACTTATGCGCAAGGGGAAATAGGCGGGTGTGTTGCAACATGGTGTAGCTTGGACCTTTTAACGTTTATATACATTGAGAAGTCCTCTTGGTCCTCTAGGATATCTTTATTCGAAAAATTGGAATATAAATCGTACCAAGTCAACTTGGTACTTTTGTTGAGGAAACGAGCGACATCTCTATAGATGGGAAATGGTGATGGGACCTGATAACTTTCTTACGTAGTGACTTCAGGACTCTTCTATTGGTTCTTAATTACTAGGGGTGCCATTTCACCTAAGAAACAATAAATAGAGATGCAATAGAGATCCACATCGCCTGGCATGTTGAAAAGGCAATCCCATGGTAAGGCAGATGACATAAATAATATAATACGAAATACTGACAAAAAAAAAATTAATCAAACAAGGTCACTGAAGGCTTAGCATGGCTTGTATGGGTATATGTCACAGAGTCGTAGATTCAAGGAAGTTTCAGAAATAAAAAATGAGAATATCACGATATGTGTGACTTAGAAGGAAGGTTGCAAAAGGTGAAAACAATAATATTGCAACCTTTGCTACTAGGAAGGAAGGTCACGGAAGTTGCAAGGTAACAGAAGTCATTTGGTCACGGAATTTGTGGGTCGCATAAACTTACCTATCGCGATTTTACCCGGTGAGACCTATCCGCTAGGGTGATTCACCGAAGGTCTTGAGGTTAGATCTTGGGATAAGGGGCTTCTCTAGGCCCAAAGGATTTAGACAAGGGATAAAATATATTGAATTACCAAGGAATGGGCTAAGTTAGGGAAGAAGAGGAGATGTAAAGGTTGTTTTCTCAACTAGGAGGGTTTGAGGGAATAGGAATAGGTTAGGAAGGAGTTAATTAGGTAAATAAAACCCTCCTAATGGAAGATTAAGGGTCGGGGGTAGGTAAAAGGCACATGGAAAGGAAAAATGATTACTGGGAGGTGAAATATCACTTACCTGTAAGAAATTGTTCTCCTAATGGGTTATCCAAGCTCTTGAATGCTTCGTCGTGCTAATTGAATGTGACTAGCCCGATCCCTCCTATATATAAAAGGTCGCATGTGTGGGCCATTAATGAGGTCACATGGGTCGCGATTTTAGTTGTTTTCATATTGTGCGACCTTTGCAACCTATGCGACCTTGCGACCCCCGAGGTTGCTAGGTTTCTAAGTCGCATGGGTCGCAACGCATGTTGTTTAAGATATTACGACGAGTGCGACCTGTGTGACCTTCGATACCCCTTCCAAGGTCGTTGGGTCGCAAAGTCGTGGGAGATATGCATCAACAAAGTTGCGACTTGTGCGACCCATGCTACTTGTATGAGGTTGCCACGTCACTTGGTTGCAACAAGGGCATAGGGGTCGCAAATCATGAAAACACGACTTGGTGACTAAACTTAGGTGAAATATAAGGAGGTCACAAAGTTGTTGTTCTTAGGCTTAAACACAAGAGGGGGATGGAGTGACCTAGGATTAAGTAGGGAGAACAATCTCAGAATTATGAGGAACAAATTTAGTGAAGAGCTAAAGGCAAGGAAACCCATTGGTATGGGTCTGATAGAGATGCAAGGGCTCCAAAATTTAGAAGGAGTTGAAATTTTGGAGGGTTGGTTTAGCCGCTACAACACATTCATTACAGAAATAATTGAATTTTGAATATATTTAGGATTGTCATCATGTTAATGATCTTGAAATGTACTTGCAAGGATTTTCTACACCTCCTTCTATTTATTCTCCATCTACAATTAGCTTATGGGGGGATGTGTTCTGTATCCAATGGTTTTTGGTTCCAGTCAATGTTTGGATATTTACTAATGGCCATGCATATCTACAATTCAATAGACATTAATGGATATCAATATAATATTTTTCTACATAACCAAAACCATGCATGTGGACATTTTGAACCACTCATGTTACATATCACAGTAGATATTGTAGATCCAATAGTTAAATAAGTTGGCTCATGCATTTGTTCATACATGATTCTAAATTGGACACTTTGACATATTGTCAATGAGAAAATCTTATTTGAGAAAGGCTTCTTGATCTATCGACAAAATTTCAATGACTGGCATGACTCTTTGTTTGAGTCTATTTGTACACTTGCACCATGGTTTGATATGTCTAATATGAGAAAAAAAATTACATAAAAATTTTACAATTGTTTCATTTGTAATGACATTAGAGCTACCAATTTCTTAAAACAACACCTGAATGCTATAAACATTGAGCAAGATCAATGTATCAATGATAAGAAAGCTTATATTATAAAATTATCAATTACATATTCATATGGAAATATAGAAGTAAGAGGATTTGCAATAAAATGGATATGTGAACTACTTGATGTTAACACATATATATGAATACATAAACAAAAGATATTTCGTTGAGATTATATTTGTCAAACACTTGCTCCAAATTCATGTACCTTATTCATGTACCAATATCTACATCACGTGCACATTTCCATGCACTTCTACAAATTCATAATTTTCAAAATATTAACCACAATGACAAGATACGACAAGTGCTCCAAAGAATCTCAGAAAGAGAAACCTACAAGTCAATTTCAAGTGTACCTTGTAGATATCTTGTTAGCAAAGAATCTAGTTTTACTAGATCTTGTACTCAATTAAACCATTTGTTAATTGACAATACAATATCAAAAATATATATGTAGATTTTAAGTATCAAATTATTTCACATCATAAAATCAAGACAATAATCCTTTTTCAATGGAGACACAAAATAACAAAGAAGTCTCTACCTCTTTTTCCAATGGATATAGTAAGTGATACACTCACTTACATCAGTTGAAATCTACAATACGAGCACAAGGTCCTCTAATACAAGAATAAAAAAAGTGACATGTAAGTCAAATAAAGAAAACAAGGCATATTTGCAATCAATCCAAGCCACACCTACATATGCATGATGCATTTGTGATAGATTGTCCTTTGGAAAGGACATGCAACCTATTGAAAAAATCATGTTATAGACTATTTTCTATCTGATGCCTACATAAAACTACAAAGACATAAAACTCAATGAATAAATATGAAAATATTGTAATAATGCAATACTCAATGAAAAAGTGCCTACATTTGCATCACCTATTAATATTCGACGAAACAAAAAATTGATCTTCGTTGCACAATTGACGTATTTGGAAGAGAGATTAGTGGCAGCAAGAATGGATTTTTCACAAATAAGACAAATTGGTTACAAAATATCACAAATTGGATTAACAGGAATAGTCATACATTTTCCTTCCAGTCTAGATATAATTCAAGCAACATTACCTTGATATATTCCTGACAACATGAGAGTGGGAGTTATGCTAAAAAGAAAAATGGAATTCAAGAATGCTTATTTGTCTGGAAATATTTGACCCAAAAAAGTGATGTCTGCATTACATGACTTGTGCAACACATATCTATACAAGAGTGAACAAATAGTGATTAATGATGAATGGAAAAAACATTTGATCGAAGTAAGAAAAATCATCAGAATGATAGTCCAAAAATCAAGGAACTAGAATCACCAAATGTAGATAGTGATATAGAGTCAAAAATTGAAACACCTATACATGGTTATTCATAGGCCCACCTCATCCATATAAGAATAATACATATTGCACCTTCTAAATGGTTTCATCACCTAGGAATTTTTCAAGACAAATTCTCTAAAGAACTAAGCATCCCAACATTTTTCTTTGGATCAAATCGCACTACCGATGTTATCAATAGTTTTTCCTATCAAAAATTTGCACAATGGGAACTGTTGCACATTTCTGGTGACTTTTAAATACATATTACAAATGCATTTTTAAAATCAATCCATATTTTGATAAACCATGTTTCTAACTTGGCCTATATTTATATTTGCAAAGGAGAACTGAAAGGACAAAAACTAGTTTCTAAAGATGTCAAAAATAAAAGAATCTTCACAAATGATTAAAATCACCAATTGTATATCAATGTTTAAGAATCATTTTCACAGCCCCTGAATATTTTGAACATTTGTAAAAATATATCTTTGCAATGATACGATAGCTTGGCCCACCGGATTTCTTTGTCACATCCACTATTGTTAATCATCTTTGGGATCCATTGATAAATGCGCTAAAAATACAAATCACTGACTCTATAACAAATCAGAGAAATAAATTTGATGATTATTTTATTGACACATTGATCAAATTTCAACCAATCATCTATAGTCGATATTATAGGCATAGAATCTCGTCACTATGTTCCTTGATAACAAAAAACAATGAATTATTTGGTCAAGTGCAAGAATTTTTTTTAACACAGAGTTCCAAAGTAGAGGAATAGAGCATGACAATGAATTAATTTATATTCAAGATGCAAAAATATATCAACATTCCCCTGATGTAGATTTCATATATTTCATTGATCAATATTTGACTTCTAATTCAACAATCTTGTCAAATCAAATGATGCAATTTCAAACTCATCACCACACAAAACTTGCAAAAAACATAAAAATTATACTAGTAGATTTGGTTTCCCTATTCCACCAATTCATTGAACTTGTATCTTACACCCTTTGTGAAATGAAAACAATGAAAAAGAAACTTTCATTTCTTCTACAAAACAAATCCTATTAAAAAAACATAACATTTGACATGTTTTTAGTTGATCTAAGAATTAAAAAACAAGAATACATCATGCTCCTATGATTTTGTATTACTCATCCAATTGTACTACTCAAAATAAATCCTTGCGATGTGTGGATAAATGCATTTGCAAAAAAAATCCCTTCATTGTGGCAAGAAAACACAAATACTCATTTTTTTTTATATTCCTATGCTGCAACAATATCTTGCAGCACTTATATAACAAAAATGGACCGCTCCATGACAACTTTCTTCGAACAAATTCGAGAAAGTTTCATATCTTGTGGAGACAATAAAATTGAAACTATTTGTAAACTTGGAAACACACTGCTAAATATGCAACAAATGTCAAGTCGAAAAGCATCCCACATTTATTTTTCATTTCCTTTGTATTCAACTTATAGAAAAACAATTTTCATTAATTGTGATCTAGCTGAAAAATAGGCATATGTTCTAAAAAGACCTATATTGTTACAACAAGAACCCAATAACTCTGAAGATATTTTTTGCATGACAACCATTGATAGATATGTTTCACGACCCATTTCACTTGAGCAAGTTTTCTTGGCACAATATGTTTCCTCTTATTCAATCACAAAAATGGAAACAACAAAAAAAAGCATCCATGTGTCATAAGATTCATTCGATACAATGAACACATGAACCCATAAAACCATTATAAAAAAATATGATGTTATGCATCCCATGCAGAGAGTCTGAATACACATTAAAGAAAAATTAGGAGACATGGGTTGAAGCATAATTTTCAAATAAACACATTGTTGATGTAACTGAAAAACAATTTTCTCATTTAATCACACCATGGGGTGATATTTAAATTGCTTCTACTACAATTTCATCCCCAAATGATGAAATATTTATGCTTCACTTCCCCTTAGAAGCTGAAAATAGGGCTTGTTCTAATGAAAAATATGACATTCAACACGACAGGAGAAAATGCAATTCAAAAACACTCAATGTAAATATACAAAAAACAATGAATTGATTAAGCATCCCTTTGTTTTGGACACATTGGAATATCATGAAATTATGAGACAATTAAATCAAGAGAAACAATCAATAATCAAACAAATAGTTATATGCAAAAAAACGATCCAGGTAAACACTTCTATTTTTTCATCATTGGAGGTGTAGTTACAGGAAATACATTCACTACACATGCACTTTACCATGCACTATCGCATATTTATAACAAAGACTTACAAAGTGACCCCTTGAAAAAAAAAGTTCTAATACTTGCATTTACTAGCAACGCTACATATATTACACATGGTATCATATTCCATTCAGCTTAACATTTTCCGCTTTCACCACGTCACATGGTGTCATTGGCTTCTAACACGCTTGATATATTGAGCAAGAATACAAAAAACTTAAATTTCCATTGATAGATGAGTCTTAATTAATTGGATATCTATTGATATATAACATTGACAAGAATATTTTAGAAATCATGCACACACCCGCTTCCCCGTTTGGGAACCTTGACATAATGTTACGTGGTGACCTATGTCAATCACAACATGTACATGATTGCTAGATATTTGAGCAATTTTGTCTTAAAAGGAACTACTGTTCCTTATAATTTCTAGAAAGACAATGTGAAAATTTATGAACTAAAACAAGTAATGTGACAAGACAATAAAGAATTTGTATCCATATTAAACATAATTAGGACATGTTTTCATACTAATGATGATCTTGCATTCTTGAACAAACATTGTTATAGATGTGCACCAAATTATCCAAATTTTCCATACCTCTTCTACTTAAACAAGAATGTGCATGAAAATAACGAAAGAATGTCATCTCTCATCAACAAAGAAGCAATCATATTAAACACATATGATAGAACAATTGAATCAAAAAATACAAATCAAAATTAAAAAAAAAATCAAAATGTAGTTTCCATCTACCATTGTGATTAAATAAAATATGATTATTGAAATAATTGGTAGAAACTATGATATTCAAGATGACTTGATCAATGGTGTTGAAGGAATTTTTAGAGAATCCACGACATTTTAAAATGGCGCAATTTGGATTGAATTTGTTGATCCAGTTGTTGGAACTATTCAACGAAAAAAAGTGGCACATCTACTCAAATATGGAATAATGTTTGCCTAGATACCTATTACTAGAGTTTGTATGAATAATGAATCAAACAAAAAAATTATTTTTACATTTGAACAATTCCCTGTTCAACTAGCATGTGCACGAACCATACATTGATCACAAGAGTTGAAAATGGAAAAATTGGATTTTGACCCAAAATGAGTTAGGCAACATGGACTCATTTATACTACACTTTATCGTGTCAAATATATTAAATCCTTATATTTTCTAAACAAATTGGCACATATCAACTTTTCTCTCAATGACAAATTTGATGTTGAGCTAGATAGACTTAGAGGAAATACCTATTATCAACTTTAATATAGCATATATCAAAGTAAAACAAATGATGACTTGACATTATGTTCATTTAACACATGTAGTTTCTCCTTGGATTTTGAGGATATCATTGGTGACTATGATTTAATGAGTGCTGACATTCTTTATTTCCAAGAAAAAAAACAAATTCGCCTCCATCAAATCCATTTTTGTCAAAAAAATATCAGTACATACATCTATACCATCTACATGGAATTCTCACATACTACACAAAAAATATTGTAGTTGAAAATCATTTCCCTTACATAGGAAGCCAAATTGAATCGACGATTGCAACCTTCCATGTTGAAAAAATAACCATTACACTTGAAAATGTATACATTTCACCAAAGGCAAGAATTGAAGAAATAGTTAATTTCGTCAAGTTCATTTTAGAGCGCACATGCAACAGCTACCCAATTTTGCTTCTTGGTGATTTCAATTTGGACATGTTGCAAAATAGCCATCAACAAACAAAACTACTTTAATTTATGCAAAGTAATGGCTTCAATTTTCATACAAAAAATCAACAATTGATTATAGCTCAATACTATACCACTTTTCGACAAACCTTTCAGTTCGTACTATTTCTTTCCATGTCTTCGATGCTTACTCGACAGATCATCATACAATTTTTCTTACCATATCTTTGTTGTCAGCTTGAGTCATTTTTCCAATCTTCATGTCCTAGAATTTCAGTGTTCACTTGTCACATTTGCAGATGTGCACCTTAGACATATGATTTGATTTGTAAACATTGAAAAACAAAGAGTTTTGCACAACAATAAACAACAACAAAAATGTAAATATCAAATTCCTGTAAGTCTTTGAACCATCAACATAAAAATATTTAGTTTGTCTTCCATAACTGTAATCTTTTATGTCATAGTTAGCATGGAATTTATGCATTTTGGTTTTCACTTTGTGAAATTTTATTCTATATACTAAATACCATTATTTTCTTTAGTTTCTAGCTCATATTTCATTATTTCTTGTCCAACTTCCTTTGAAAAAAAAAATGTTTTTGTGGCCATAGTGATTCTTAATAACACATTCCAAAAATGAACTTTATGTATAATTGTCAATGAAATCTATAAAACATTTATTTATTGTAAATTATGAAAATTTACTACATAGCAACCAAAAATGGTTGATAGGAGGATAAAAATAGAATACATAAACAAACAAACAAAAAAATTGGTTAGTGTTCATACAGAGCCATGCTCACTTTGTTTTTTGTTAATTCACTTTGTTCAATTGGCCATTTTCTCTGCATATCCATTTGTTTTCCTTACATTCTATTTTCACAAAACTATATATATATGTGTGTGTGTGTGTGTGTGTGTGTGTCTATATATATATATATATATATATGATAATAGTCTAATTATGGTCGAGAGATGATGGCAGGAGGAGAAAATGGTGGAAAGCCTAGTTAGGGTTCTAAGTAAAACACTTTGGGATCACAGTGTTCATGTCCATGTTGAGCATCTGACAAGGAGGGTGTCGACACTTGGCCTCCATATCCCTTACACTTGTAATTAAAAAAAAAAAAAAAACCTCGTCGATTAGTGTGTTGGCTTGGGTTCGGTCTTCGCAATACACGGTGGTCTTGTTCTAACCATTATCTAGCTCTAGTGGGTAGTTTTGAGTTTACTTTCGGCGAGCTAAGGTGGGAAGTGTTTCTGGCTGGGGCTGTAATGGTCGAGGCGACAAGGATCACGAGTGGCGAGGGAGTGTTCAAACGGATTTCCCTTTCAGTTTATTATTACTATTATTTCCTAATGCCTGTAGCTGGTTTTATGGGTTTCTTTGGTCAGATACAATGGTCAAACCATGGGATGTGTCGACCTAGAGCCAGAAGCAGCGGGCATAGTAATGGTATGAGGTATGGATCCTACTTGGCGTAATCCCTGCTCAAGGTGGCTCTTCCACCAAGTTCTCATGGTGACATGTGGAAGGAGGAAAGGTTGTCATGGGACTCGGTGGACGATTTTGGCCTGATGGGGGAAGCCGACTATGGGCTCAACAAAGCAGGCACTAGCGGTCTTGAAAATAGTTTGCAGGTAGCGTGGGTTATGACATTTCTTGCGGGTGATAGACTGGCAGAACGTCAAGCGGAAAATCTAAGTTCACTGCAAAACCAAGTTTTGTTGTTTCGGTCAGGGGGGATAGAGGAAATAGTATTTGATAGTTGTATCGTTCCAAGTGTGGATTTGTAAGCATGTTTAATCAATTTTGTAGAATGGAATGGGTTCCTGGGGAAACCAAATGCCGGGGGTTTAAAGCTGGGGGGCTTTGAAAATACTCAGTCAAATGTGGGATTAGATGTTGACCAGACCTATGTTTTGAATGAGGGTTATGACCAAGGCACCTCAGAGGACAGTCAGACGTTGCAGGAGGTGGTCCATGAAGCACTACAAAGGTGGGTTACTGGGTATGAAGTGGGGTTATAGTTTTACACTTACAATCCCTTAGAGGAGGGTATACTTGTCAACTCCAAGAAGGAAGGGTGGGGTTCGGTCCAGGGTATAGCTTCAAAGAAGGTGGAGTTTTTGTTGGTTTCTGGGTGGATACACCTGGTGTGGATTTAGGGGAGGGGCTTAAGGGTCTATCTGAAAGGGATAGGGAGGAAGATGATGAGATTTTACGTTCCCTTGAACGTAGTGCACAGGTGGTAGTAAAAAGGAAGAAAGGGAAAGTCATTAAAAAAAAATGGAGTGCTCAAATCTGGTTTTGGGTGTGGAAATCTAAGTTAACAGGGCAATGGTGGCCTCAGAGTCTATTTTGGACGAGAAATCATGGGGTACGGCTCCGGATAAAAAGGTGGAGATGTTTACCCTATCAAAGGGTTGGTTCATGGTTAATTTTGAGAACAAAATGAATCTGGAATGGGTTCTTGCATGAAATTTGGGGTTTGGCATTGCGACAATCCTTTTTAAACGTTGGTCACCTATTTTCATGCAAAGAGGGAAAGGGTGGAGGAGATTCTAGTGTGGGTTTTGTTAGGGTCCTATAATAATAGGGATCATAATTTTGAATTGGCTATGTTAAGTCTTGTAATATTGTACATACCTTTGCATTTCTACAAATGTTTTCCATATTAAAAAATGAAAAGAGGGTATGTCCTAAAAGAATAATTAAAGGACCAAAAGAAAGAAAAGATCAAAAAGAAAGAAGATTATGAACCCAAATAAAAAGAATAAAAAATAAATTCTAAAAGTGTTGCACATTCAAATGCCACTACTCTCAGTTTACTTTACTTCTGCAAATAAAGTGTGTGCAGCTTGTTCAAAATGCCACAATTCATGATGATCATGCAATCTAATATTGATCATTCATGCCTTTAAATTTTATGTTATGATAGTTAGTGAATAAATATCTAACCAAACCATTTAATCTTGGTATATAATTAGTTAGGTAGAGAATAAAAATGAGCTCATAAGTTTAATCTGAGCCATTGAAAGATATAAGGATATAAATAAATTAGTTTGCTTATCAAAAATAAATAAAAGGGCCAGCAAGCTCAAATGCACCCAATAAAGGAAAGGAAAAATTTTAGCATGAATAAAAGGGTAGGTAGAATACTTTTCAAAAGTTCTATAAGCACCATTATGCATATCCCTTAAAGAGAACTGCTAAGTCTCTAGGAAAGAAGGAGAGACAAAGATTAAGAACTACTAAAGATGAAGACTTATGAAATGTTCTTACTTGAATCAATGAAGAGAAATTAACTAATTAACCCTTTGTCCTCTTTTCCCTCTTCATTCCCCCTTATCCTAACCCTTTTTCCCCTTTGAAAACCCCCTTACCCCTTTAAAAAACTCTATGTTTTCATAAAAACACAAAAAACCCACTTTTTAAGAGTCTAAAACAAAAATTAATTTCCCAAGCCAACTTTTATGTAACTCCCGATGTATTATTAATTAAAAAACCCGACCCCACAATTCACGGAATTGCATAAGTCATCCCCACCTTCCCCTGATCCTCATCACACTCATTTATATCTGACAACTCATATGGCTTTTAGGCCCCCCTCCGCCATCCAAAGTTTATCACCATGGGGGATCCTAAAAGAGTTGTATTACAATAACGCCTCGACCATACGTGTCAAAATCATGTGAGTTCAGACCCCCCAAGCACCAAACAACAAACCACCACACCCCCCCCCCCTTCGAAAACCATTTTCTAAATCCAACCATTTGAAATAATCGTTTTCCTCCGCAAATAAGCCCGCTCGCCTTCCTACAAACCCTTTTTCTCATTACAGATTGTTTTTTTTTTTTTGCAGGTGATTAACGAAACCAGGAGACGGAGGTTCATCTTGATACTAGTTCCATATTTCTTACTCCATACCAACAGGATAGGAATTTGAAAAGGTCTAGAGAAGAAGTCTTTTACTCAGTAGAAACTACATCTAACAATAAATTCAAGATTTTGTACAGGAAAAACAAACCTAGCATGGTTACTCTGGAAGCAATTCCCAGTACTGTTATCCCCACAATATCTACATTAGCACCAGTATCTACATCAGCATCAACAATACCAACAACCCATCCCATTTATGAGGCCGGCAGATTAATCAAAGCAATGGAAGATATGTCCATTCAAACTACAGAGATTAATAATCTCAAGGAACAGGTAAAGAGCTTAGAAGATGAAAAGAAATTGGAAGAATTAATGCATCAAGCTAAAGTACAGAAAGAAAATAGACTAAATGATAGAATCCACATAAGCTAGAGAAGGAATTGTCATTAACAGAGCCTTTAGCCCAAGAAAAATAGCTTCAAACTCTAGAAAACTTCTTTTACCTCTAGCATGAGGTAAATCACATTTTTGTAAATAAGCCTACATTTTCCAGATATTCAGAAGGAAATGAGATTTATAGCAGGATGATGAAAGTCAAAATCCCAGATGAAGAAACATCATAAAAGTGGTGTGATTTACTGTAAAGGGTGAAAGAACAGACAGGTAACAGCAAGCAAAGAATCAGGGCCAAATATCAGATAGTTGAAAGGTGTCACTATATTTTGTATAAAGATATTTTACTTTACTAGAATAAATCCTAGTCGGTTAACAGGATATTTTTGTAATATTTTGTATAAATACTTCATTATTTGAAATATCAGGTGTGGATTTCTGAATATTTTATTAGTTAACTAATCTCTTGCCTGAGGGTTATTGTACCAATTTTCAGTCGACAAATTGAACAAGTTATAAAAATACTTCTTTACAGGATTCATGTGTTGAGCTATCTCAGTGAAGTATAAAATTTCAATTTTTCATGTTTTCTTTCTAAGTATTCCATAAACTTATATGTGTTCTAAATTTGAATGTTATAACAAGATTATTACTGTAGAATTTGCTTAAATATTACACTCTGCTTTTAACTGTTGTATGTTTCTATGTTTTCTTCTGATATCCGGTTTAGAGAATTCTTAATTTCCCTCTGATCCCAATTGACTTCTTCACCCTTCCTCATTGTCTGGTTTAAGGAATTCTTAATTTCTCCTTGATATCGATTGAAAGATCACTTCACCATTCAACCTTAAGATCTGATATTGCTCACCTATCTTGACCTGTAACACTTTCTTAATAATTTGATTTTGTTTTGTTTCAAAGCATATTGACTCCATAGCCCAATGGAAAGTAGAAAAGCACCTATTCATCTAATTCATTAATTACACCAACCAATCAAAACCAATCCAACTAAGAATACATATCTAGCCTAATACCTATTAAATAAACAAATTTAAATCATATAGAGAGAGCCCTCTCTGAGTTTAGGAAGGCTAGATCCAAAGCTCCAAATTAGGTTTGTAGTTACCTCTGATATTTCTCTTTTAACGCTAAAAAACAACCTTTGTAAATTTCGGAGTGACAACATAGTGGCGACCATACTAGGGAAAAAGCAATCCCTAATTAAAATAAATCTTAATGGAAACAGTTTTCCTCATTTTTCACATTAAGGTTTTAAAAGGTTGTTTTAATTTATCATAGTAAGTTAAAATTCTTGCTTATAAAAGAACATATTATACAAGGGCTCATCTTGATCCACAGCCTGCTACAATTTTGATGATCTTGACAGAATTTTAAGAAAACCTAAAATAGTAGAGAGTCAAGGAAGCAGTAGTGATTTAATCAAAGCAAATTCACTTCCTAAGGAGTTATCAAGCATACAAGATATTCAATTTGACTTATCATTTTAGCATTCTTTATTTCGTACCAAATCTAAAAACTCAGTCCATAATACTGTAATATACCCCAATTTTATTCAATGTGTTGAATCAAAGAAGGATACTATACAACCTAATTTAGATCAACGGGTTCTATATACTTTTGACAAACTTGATTCTTTAACCTCAAATTTGATAAAAGACATATACGAAGCCTATTTTCAACAGTCAGTTGAACTAGCTACCCTAACTGCTACTACCCCCACGCTCACTACAGTATCTTCAGAAATTGTAAATACAGATTCATTCAGTTCCACCTCACCTATAATATCCACCATAGTTCATTCCCTAAAGCCATTCATACCTCAACTTCCTATCCAACCCAAAGTTTCGAGTCCATCTCCAAGAACCACTGCTTTACCTCCTAGTCAAGCTAAAATATTAGCCATGGAAACTATATTTTCTCCTTTGATCTTACAGGCTCCTTTACATCCCATACCACAAGATTACCAGAGTAAAAAATTTCAATTTGATGATACTAGTTATTTTACTTCTCAACAACATGTAGATGAAATGACATATTATTTTGAGTTACATGAAGTTGATGAGGAAGATGTACAAATGAGATTATTTGCACAAACACTAGCAGGAGATGTTAAAAAATGCTTTAAATCTTTACCTATTGGCCATATCGCTGATTTAAATGCCTTCCACCAATTGTTTATAAATAGATGGGAAAGAAAGAAAAACCCTCTCCAAATATTATCTAAATATGATAACATTAGAAGATCTCCTAATGAATCTTTTCAGGATTATTGTATTAGGTTTAACAACATTTACAATGCAATTCCAGTAAATATCAAACCTCCACTAGGCTTGACCCTAATTAAATTTCCAGATGGTTTTGACACTGACATGTCCTATCAATTAAGAGAAAGAAACCCTGCGACCTTAGAATAGATGCATACTAATGCAGTTAGTGTAGAAGCTAACTTACTAGCTAAAATAGCTAGGATGAGGAATGAGAGGAGAGTGACCATTAAGGAAGAACCTTCCACTTCAGATGTTAAGATAGATAGTTTAGCTAAAAATGTAGAAAGGCTAATGGATAGACTAGAGAACATGGAAAGAAAACCTTAGTGGGAAAATCAACAAGGTCCCCAAATTAGAAACCCAAACTTTAAGAAAAATCCTAATACTTGTAAATCAAGAGAAGTTGTACCCGAGCAACAGATTAGACCACCTTTCCAAGATAATTATGCTGAAAGTTCACAACAGCATGAAGAATACCAGGACACCCAGATAAACTTGATGGGAGTAAACAATGAAGATGGCATTTTTCTTACCCAGGAAGAACAAGAGTTGTACAAGTTACGACAATTACAATTAGAATCTATAGATTCCTTTGACTACAAACAAGGCTATGAATCTGCTATCTACAAATTTCATAAACAGTATAGCCTTAGAAGAAAAAATAACACAGAGGTTCCTATTAATAAATCAATCCATACCCAAACTAAGAAAACAATAGAAGCTCCTATGACCAAAATTATACAAATTCTCCCTTTAGAAACTCAGAATTTTTCCATCTGAAAGATTGTAGAAATCACATCAACTGCTACTCAAACCTTTCCAGATAAGGAAGTTGAAAACAAAAAAGTTGACGCACAAACTGAACTACCAAGTGTTAATAAAGAAGAAAAAACCACACAAACCACAATTGGTAAAAATGAAATAATTAAATTAGGAAAAACTCAAATGCCATTCAATATCAAAATTGAGATAGACAAATTAAGAATATCAGTTCCTTTCACAGCGCTGGTGAAAATTGACTCATACAAGGCACAAATTATTGAAACATTAAACATACATGAAGGTGAAGATGTTGTCAACCTCAATGATGATCAACCTGAGTTATTATTTTGTTCTGAAGTAGATGGAAAACATCAACAAGGGGGTGTCCCTCCACTCTATATTAGCTTAAAAATTCATGATAAAATCTTACATAATGCTATGTAGGAGCATCTCATAACTTAATGCCTAAAGTAGTCATGGAAAAATTAAACTTAGACATCACCAGACTCTACAAGGACCTGTTCTCCTTTGATTCTAGTTAAGTCAAATTCCTTGGCCTGATCAAAGATATGTGTGTAACTCTAGTCCAGTGCCCAGCAAAGAGTATCGTTACGGACATAGTAGTTGTTGATATCCCTCCCAAATACGGTATGTTATTATCTCGCTCATGGGGAGAAAAATTACAAGGATCACTACAATTAGACATGTCATATGCTACCATTTTTGTGTTTGGTCAGCAAAGGAAGCTATATAGAGAAACCTTGATGAAATGCATGGTAAGAAGTTTAGACATACCACAAAATTACCCTATCTATTCCATGCATTCTGATTTGGACTCATTTATCTTATGTAATTTAGACAATGACAAAGATAACATCACAGCTGTATAAGAGAAAAAACATAAAGAAGTCAATATTGAAAATTCAATTACTAATTTTAAAATCGAAGTAAATGAAAATATAACACGTGAATCTTTGTGGAATTTAGATTTTGATGGCTCTGTAAACAGATTAGGAGAAGGAGCTGGGGTATGGATCTAAAATTTAGAAAATGATCATTCAGAGGTACATGCTTTCAGATTAAATCTCAAATTCACTAACAACATGGCAGAATATGAAGCATTAGTGCTAGGCCTTCAAATCATAAGAAAACTTGGGGCTAAAAGAGTTTCCATCATGGGAGACTCAGAACTCATTATAAAACAATTCAAGGGAGAGTACATTGTTAATAACCCTAGACTTAGGTGTTATAGAGAAACCATGTTAGACTTAATAAATTGCTTCCTTGAGATTGAATTTTTTGTCATTCCAAGAAAAAAGAATGTGCAAGCACATATCTTAGCCACTTTTTTCAGCACATGCAGGTTACCCTTTTAGCCAAATCATCAGTACACGGCTGAGGTAAGACATAGACCAACCATACTTGATAATTTAAAGTATTGGCAAATATTTTCACAAGACACAAATTCTTGATTTCATGATTTCTGAAAGAGAATTTCATAATGGTAATATATACACAAACTGTACATTAGATTATACCATAAATAATGAAATAGATGTAAATAATGTAAATAAGATAGAACCAACTAGATTCACTAAACTAGAAATAGAACAATTAGAAACAGTAGAAATTGAGGAATTAATCAATGATGAATTAGAAGTTTTAAACCTAAAAGACAACATTTTGCCTAAGGGATTAGCCCCACCTAAAGACCTCTTTGACTCCAATGATGTAGCTAGAAAACCTAAAATAGAGCCTCTAAGTTCATATATAGAGGAATGCAACATAGGAAAAAAGGAAAATCCCAAGCTTATCAAGATATCTAAGACATTATCTCCAACTGAAAATTTGAAGTACATTAGCTTGTTTAAAGAGTTCCAAGACACCTTTTCCTGGAATTATGAAGACCTCAAGTCTTATGATAACAGCATTATCTAGCATAAGATACCAATTAAAGAAAATTAGAAGCCCTTTAAACAAAATCTAAGGAGAATTAACCATGTTCTTATTCCATTAATAGAGAAAGAAGTTAAAAGGATGTATGATGTTAAAATCATAGCACCCATCAGATATTTTGAATGGGTCTCTGATTTAGTCCCCACTAGAAAGAAAACAGGAGAAATCAGAGTCTTTTGATTTCAAAAAATTGAACAAAGTATCACTGAAGGATAATTATCCCCTCCCTAAAATGGACCTCATTCTCCAAAGGGTAGTAGGTTCATCCATAATTTCATTATTTGATGGATTTTCTAGAGACAAACAATTCCTATTCCAACCTGAAGATCAAGCTAAGACTACATTCACCACTCCCTGGGGAACTTTCATGTACTTGAAAATACCCTTTGGACGGATGAATGCTGGAGCAACATTCCAAAGAGCCATGGACATAGCCTTTTCAAAGGAAATCCATAACTTTTTATTCATTTACCTAGATTATATCACAATGTTTTCCAATTCATATAATAAACATCTAGATCATCTAAGAAGAGTATTCATAAAATGCAGAAATTTTGGCATATCCTTAAATCCTAAAAAGTTACTTTTTGGATTAATAGAAGGAAAACTTCTAGGGCACATCATTTCAAAAGAGGGCATTAGAATTGATCCAACTAGAATAGAAGCAATCCTAAATATCACTCATCCTGGAAACATTAAAGAATTACAAGCATTTTTAGGCAAAATAATTTTTCTTACAAGATTCATCCCTAACTTAGCAGAACTAATTAGAGATTTAAATAGCATGTTAAAAAAGGATTCAATACTTAAGTGGACAGTAAATGCTAAGCAGTATTTTGAAGCAGTCAAAGAAGCCCTTACTAAAACACCTATCCTCATAAGTCCTAATTTTAACAGAGATTTCATAATTTTTTCATTTCCTTCAAAGGACACCATTGCAGCAGTCTTGTTGCAAAAGAATGATGAGGGTCATGAACAACCCATTGCTTTCTTCAATAAAACTTTGAGTGATGCAACACTAAATTATAATATCACGGAAAAACAAGCTCTTTCTTTAGTGAAAGGCATAAAAGATTTCAGAGTATACATTCTATACTCTCCTTTGTTGAGAGAGTGTCCCCTCTGGACGGAAGGCGATCCCTACTAGCCCAGCAGGGGTCTAGCAACAATCAAAAATGTTACGACGCAAGTTCCTAGTTACGAATGAAAAGACTAAAGATAGAAGCCTACATGGATTCCAATGCCATGATCTGAAGAAGAGAGCGTTCCCGTTCCTCAGCCTCGGCAGATCACGATCCTCCACGATCTCCGTGGACGGACACCTGCACATGCAAGAAACAAACAGATACAAGCATAAAATCCGGCATACGTAACTCAATATCAGTCAGAAAGGATATTACTCATATTAACATCATTGAAAACAGAGTGGAACCATAATTGTAATCATTCATTAAATAACGATCGAAAGAGATTACAACCAAAGTTCTGACGTCGTGGTCTCCTTCGGATGGGTCTCCAGTCGTTCACGTCTCACAAAGCTCGCCAGGGAAAGGGCAAACCTCTCCTGAGTCTCTCGACAATAGTCTCCTTACTTGAGTCGGCCTTAAGGGAAGGAAGAGGGCTCTTACGGCACAAAAGGCTCTTGGGAATTTGGAGATTCAAAGCTTAGGCACTTCCAGACTAGCTTGCCATGGAATTGAGCAGGCTTTTATAGATGGGGAAGGAGGGAGTTGGGATCCCTATTATTGTGGGATTGGCCCTATCAACAAGGAAGGTTCCATGGGAGGTGGCAAAACCACTTCCCTTCCATAGAATTTCCGCAGCCAAACCTCCCAACTCAAGATAGGCAATGGTTTCTGAGTTTGTTGAAACACAACTTCCGCCATCTTTATTTAAAAAACATTCCTTAAATTGGCTGGCGCGACTACTGCTCTGGGACAGAGCGCCAGTTGGCGCAGCCTCTTTGCAGGATTTTCCCCATTGGCGCGAGTGCTGAACTGTCTGCCCGCGCCAATGCAAAAAGGGATGTTTTTCATGATTTTTGCAAGGAGATGTCTTAAGGGCAAATGAAGCTCATGCTTAGAGGAATGCATTGATGATGTTTTCAAGGCATGACAATGTTCACAGGTCAAAAAATGGGTCCTCCATTGTGCGGGACGGGGAATGGTAGGGACGGTGACAAATTACTGTGTAACAGATGCCCCCTAAAGTATGAGGCAGATCGGAGTGAAATGCTGAGAACATGTTCAGCGAAGGCCTTGAGTGGAAAACTGTAGAAGGTAAACGTATCTCAAGTACATGATGTATATGTGTGGTGTACAGTGACCATCAGAAGCAGTATACCATAATCCAGATCCATGGTATGGCGCGGCCATCCGAGCGAGGATCTAATAAATAGACTCGAGGTAATAATTACATGACCATCCAATCAATAAGTCATATACATAATGATAATAATTTACAATCGCATTCAGTTACAACGAGACACAATCCGAGTCTTCGCGCTCCATCTCGGCAAACAAAGTACAAGTTCGAGCATGTGAATATGTGAGCTAAAGTCGAACATGCGGGAACATTGGGAACATCTTACGATTACCCACCAATGATGAAAGCACATTACTGAGACGGAAGACCACAATGTGACAATAGCCCTCAAGGTACAATAGGTACAATCTACGGCGTGTGAATCGATGAGCTGGCGTCGAACACCCTTAGAATCACTCGATCGGAGGCCAATGATTAAAACCTCACGTCGAATGTGACGAACCCACCATTGAGGCATGCAGGCTCCAAGGTACCATAAGGGAGTCTCTAGAGCAGCTTCCCGGATAATGAGCTGAAGTCGACGGGAAGTGACCTTGATCGAAGGTGGGCCATAATTTTTCCCACATCATCGACACGAGACAGAGGAACATGATGTTTTGTTGTGAATCAGGATCGTATGAGAATCAGAGGAAGGTTGATATTTGCAGAGGTCAACTTCTCTTGAACATATAAACGGCACGACAGTGGACTTGGCAGTATTTGACATCAATAGATCAGAGGTCATGGTGACAAGGCAATGAGCAGAGGAGAGGTCAAAAGGGATTATCCAAACCCACGGAGGCAAAGTGAAGAAACGAGATGAGATGTCCCCAACCCGACACGAATGCAGACAAGTGCCATGTTCAAGAGCGACATACTGCCGACGACAACGACGATGGTTCCATTTTTTCCCCACCATTTCGGTGAGTACCTCTTTATTTTTACACAAGCTTGAAGAGGATACCATATGCTTGTCATATAAATCCGTCCTTCGGACGAATCCATCCTAGTACATTTAACGAGCCCTAGGAAGGGGGAACTCGGAGAACGTCATTTCGACTGGATCCGATGTCATCAGGGTTTAACGAGTCTGAAAAATGGAGAACTCGGTGTCTTTTCATATTTAGAGAGTTTGAAAAGACAACAGAAAAGTAAACTCTAGCGGTCCCTTTTCGTAAATAGTTCCTCGGACCCAAAAAGGTAGAAAACAATATCCGAGAAAACCTCCTAGTCGCGATAGGCTAGGGTATTCCTTTTTCGTAATCAATCCATCCCAGCCCGAAAAAGGGTTAAACGTATACTGGGTAGATGTCGATTCGTGTCCAATTTAACGAGATCGAAATGACAAGGGCCTCGGCAATATTTTCATGTTTAGAGAGTCAGAAAAGAGCTGAAAGATGACTCCAAAGTGGCTTTTTCGTGTATTTACCGAGTCCGGAAAAGTATAAAATACAACTCGTTTCCATCGTTAAAGTCGCAAAAACCTGCTGCTGCACGTACCAAGCAAGCGTAAAATCCATTTTCGACATAACATATAAAAATATTCGATAAAAATGACTTTTTACAACTCATTTCATGTCAAAAAGTTATAAATATGTCAAATTGGTAAAAATAAAATTACATTTACTATTTACCTTGGTAAAAAGCAACAGTGGTCCATTTGGAGCAGAAACTTCTGACGGTGATTGCGACGAATCCAGTTGACCATTCAGCTTCTCGTCTGCTACAGGTAAGAGGCGCTCCCTTGCTCTTCGTTTTCATCCAATTTTTAATAGTTTTACCCTGTAAATCAGTTTTCTAGAGCCATTTTTGAAAATTTAGGGCCGCGCTCATTGGCGCGGGTATCGGGCACAGACCCACGCCAATGGGCTCTTTTATACAAAGGGCCCGCGCCAGCGGCCGAACCTAAAAATCCGCCTAAAATTTCGACATTTAGACCAAATTGTATGGAATTTGAGACTCATCAGAGATCTAACTAAGGGTTCATGGCCATATGAATGCAGGTAATCAATCAAAATGGAAATTGAATGGAAAGAACGAGAGCATGGAGAAGAGGATGAACAAGCCATGCAAAGTCAAGCTTGCATGAATGCCCTTAGAAACTGTGGGCTGAAAAAGTTCTTCCTCACATCGTGTCTACGAGCTCAGCCCGAGCTCCTCCAGTATTTAATCAGTATCTGGGATGAACATGAACAGGTGTTCAGGTTACGAGACCAGGTATTAGAGCTGGAGGTTTACGATGTTTATTTTATCACTGGATTGTCCCGCAAAGGTCCGATCCCGGTGTTGACTGGAAGCAGACCATCTGGGGAAAATATGGAAGAAGTGATGGCACGAGTGTGCCAAGGAGCACAAATGGGATCGGGCAGCAAGAAGGTGGATATCCACACTATCCCTGATCTGGAATTGAGAGTGGTCCTCCATACCATCACGCGGGCTGCTGGGTCACAGGCACCACACGAGGCCACAAAGGCCCAACTCCTGCTGGCCTTAGAATGCATGAGTCCCCTACTGTTTGACTGGGCAACAACAGTAACAATCAACATGAAAAGGCAGCTCACGAAATGCAAACAGGGTAAACTGAAACAGTTCGATTATGGTTCCATCTTGGTATCGTTCATTTTGGAACGCCTACCAATCTTCCAGGGCCAAGGGGCCGCAGTAGCAGATCCGATACCACGAGAGCCAAGAATGGCTCGCTGGGCAGCATTGATGCCCAGAGCTGGAGGCGGCCAACAGATGTCCTGGAGGTCGGAATTCTTTAGGTGGTTACGGCGCCAGCTGATTGTCGTGGAAGACTGGCCCTATGCAGGAACTGACTTTACCGGGGACCTAGATCTCCCACTACCAGAAGGAGATGACTGGGACGAGGAGTTGGGTAAGACCTCATATTTTTTGATTTTTATGTTTTATGTTTTTTTTTGTTAATACACATTCGTCCTAACACATTTTATATATGTACGCAGATGTGGGACCTGAGAGACCAGCTGGGATGTCTCCTATCTCACGGAGGACACAACTTGCCCTGATCCTCAGGGAGAGGGCACCGGAGGAGAGGAGTTGATCCAGAATCTCGAGGGCATTGCCCACGGGATCCCAGACTATGCTCGGCTGGCAGACGTACCAATGGCATACCAGCGCCACACGGTGGGAGTTCCGAGTCGGATCCACCGAATCCTGAGACGCTTAGTGCGTGCAGTTACGTGCTATCATGAGCACCATGCGGATTAGCTCTTAGGATTTATACCACACCTATTTTTTGAGAGACGTATCGTCTCCGGATGTATTTAAGACGATTATGTATATTTTGACTTTTATGTGACACACTCTATGTAAACATTTCGATATCTATCTATATACATATCTATTTCTGGATGGATCTTTCTTTACATGTGATGATGATTTATAAATTGCGCAGATGTCTGTCTAATACCAAATTTGCTACTGCATCTGTTAGTGTATTCAAATGTCTAGGTATATGATGATATGTAATGTAGTCAAAATTCCTTTCCAGTAATCGAATACGCAGATACAGACGTAAGATGGACGGGTTCCTTACCGAATAGTGTCCGTTCAGTTGTAACACCACAAGTTGCGAATCTAGATACACGAGCAATTCACGGATACCAAGGTTTACTACCTCGGTTAATAATTCTAACACAGCACTATATTCCGCGATGTTGTTCGTGGTACATCCTAGACACACTCCTTGCAGGTCAATCAACTCACCAGCAGGATCATAGATTACCCAGGCTGCTGAAGACAAATTCCTGGTACTGCGGGAGGCACCATCCGCGAAACCAACAAATGGATGAAAAGACATCTGCACAACCAGGAAGACCCGATCAGCAGAAAGATGTTTACAAAGCACACCACACAATACATGCACACAAATGAAAATCACACACCTATGTACACACAAGACGGGCATGCCCCCCAGCATGGTGTCTCAATTCGAGGTGCATGCCCCCCAAGCTTCAGTCCATAGGAAATGGAGTGAAGGTTGAAAACAAAAGAGATTTGAACTAAATCTATCAAAACTCGAATTGAATATGCTCATGTTTCATTGTTTTAACGAGGTTGACACACTTAAAAGAACTATCCTCGTAGCATCTTGTTTCATTATTCGAAGAGCTTGGCACAAGAGAAAGAACTATGCTCTAACGAGCTCCCAGGAGGAGGCTCAGGGGGGAGTGCGGGGAAAATACCCATGAGGACTGGGTCTTTGAAGAGACCAGGTCCTATACTGTCTGGGGGATTCGGAATTTGATCCACGTATGGCACGTTGTTCTCAGAGTTAGAGGTGAAAAATGACAACTGATCCACCGTGACAATCTTGCCCTCATGAGGGAACTTAATGAATCGAAAGACGGTAGACGGCACGCAGAGCATGGCATGGGTCCAGCTGCGGCCAAGAAGTATATTGTAGTTGAGTTTAGCGTCAACCACTTCCACTTCTACGTTGACAGTTTTCCCCTATAATGTGATCGCGAGACTCTCGAGAATGCCCAAGGGTTTAGATTCCCGACCATCAAATGTTTCAAGGGCATTAGGAGATGACGACAAGGCTGGAGAGCCGATGGCCTTCCAGCAAGCGGAGGACATAATGCAGGTAGATGCACCCTCATCTACGACGGCCCTATGAATGTTCAGACCGTTAATCCCGACTTGAATGACCAAAGCGATTTGATGTGGAAGCCGGGGAGTAAAATTCTCCAGATCGAAGGTGAGAAGACTCGAGTCGGTGGGATCAATGCCCCTGATCGTAGACAGTAAAGCCTTCCGTTGTGAAGGACAACTTTGAAGAACCTCCAGTGCAGACATAGCACATGGCGCCTGTGCCAGATCCTCAACAATACTGTAATGTTGAGCGGCACGAGCGTTTGGGTTATAAGAAGATCTTCGAAGGACACCTTTGGGAGGTGGCTTCACAACGGGTTCCAGAGAAGGCTTCTCAATTTCCAATGGACCGGAGACAGGTGGGGGAGGCGGCCCATCCGCAACTGCCTTCCCGGGTGCCTGCCGCGATTCATTGTAATCCTTCGACCGCGTAGCGACAGAGATAGGTGCAACACTCTTCACCATGAAAACCTGAGACCCAAACGGTACAGATGGTGACGCCTGTTCGATCATCTGGGTCTGCTGAGATGGAAATGGCTCTTTTAAAACAACCGGAGTCCCTTTAGGGCCTTTAAGAAGTTGACTAACCTCGGATCGTCGTGGACAATCCTTAGTATAATGGTCCCCTTCACAGATGAGGCAAGGGTACTTCGGTTTACGCTGGGAGCCATCCTCAGTTCGAGATTTAGATTCTAGTTTCGGGGCATTAGATTTTGATTTGCCTTTTCCCTTCTTCTTCCCCTTGGAGGATTTGTCTGCAGGATTGGCCTGAACGGCATTCACCTCCGCAGTTTTACCAGAATCGGATGAGGCGGGATTAGCAGAGGTATTGTTGGAAGAATTAGCCTTCTGCTTCCCATTCGAAGACTTCTTCGAATTTTGAGAGACAGAACCAATGACACCATCCACCGCAGGGGTGGGCGGGGCCTTAGTGGTTCCGGGCCGTGGAGCATCGGTCAAGATGTCATAAAGTGTGCCAGACTGTGAATAGACAAGATCCAGGTACTGGGCACGCGCGATGGCTTGTTCCTCTGTCACGCACGCTCCCATCGCGATATCCTGAGCGATTTTATTCACAAAGGAGGTGGTGAACCAGTGAGTCAATATCTGATCAGGTATGTGAAACTTGATCAGTCTACGACGGCGCCGCCACTCATGAATGTGATCTAAGATGTGAGTGGCTTTATCCTGCTTCAAGGAAGTCAGGAGGTGCGTCCCGGCTTCATACCGAACCGGTAACTGAAAATGCGTGAGGAAAGCCATGGCTAAAGAGTTGAAATCTTGGAAAATGCCACGAGATAACTCTATGTACCACTTAGCAGCAGCTCCAGTTAAAGTACGCTGGAAGAGGCGCAGGCGAATCGAATCGTCGACCCAAGAGTTAGACGAACACCAAAGATGATACATCATCACATGCGCCTGGGGGTCCTCTCCAGCTTTTCCCTCAAACTTGGGACAATCACCTGGTATCTTGGTGGGAACCAGAGGCCAATACGGATTATGTAAAATCGGGTCATTGGTCAATTTTGAAACATCCGGCAGTTCCAAGGTAGCCAGGAACGGCAATGGAGGATTAACTGCCATGCCAGGCCCAGGATGAGGTCCGGTACCCATACTCCACGATGGTTGTGAATATCCTTGCCCCCACGGGTTCTGTCCCGCAGGATTCTGACCGTAGGGGGCGTAGGTCATATAACCAGATTGATTTGGATGCTGGTAACCATAGTGTGGGGCTTGATAACCAGGGTACGGACCCTGATTATGCATTGGCCCAGTATAAGCAGCGTTTGGATTTGGCTGCTGAGTGTAGGTAGAACCGGGTGGAGGAGGATAATACTGAGAGCCTCTGGGGTGGTTATAGTTTGGTTGAGACTGACCATGAGGATAATAACCACCCTGAGGATGAGTAGGCTGCTGAAAAGTGGAACCCAGTGGAGCCTGATACGTAGGGCGCAACTATTGATTTGGCTGCGGCATTGAATGAATCGGCTGTTGTGCAGGGTTGATGGAATGAGCGGGCCGCCCTGAATGAACAGGTTGACCCGACTGAGAGGGATGACCTGAGTGAACAGGTTGACCCGGGTGCAAGGGTTGACTTGAATGACCAGGCTGACCCGGATAGACAGGCAGCGCCGGTTGTGCAGGTTAACCTGGTTGTAAGTGAGCCCCAGGTTGTACCGGATGAACCGGTTGGCCCGGAGGCGGAACACCGGGTTGTACTGGATGAGCCGGTTGGCCTGGTGGTGGAAAAGGACCAGGTATTTGCTGGAAACCGTTTTGACCTGAAGCAGAACCATAGGATGGTCCTGGCTGATATGCAACGTTAGAAACAACAGGATACTGCGGTTGCACCGGTAAAGAAGGCTGGATTTGCCCCCCAGGACCATAGATCGGTCCCGGTTGGTACCCCGGCTGAGGTTGGATAGGTCGACCGGAAGGGCTGTAATACTGTCCTTGCGGACTGTACGACGGCCCTTGCTGGCCCGCAGGGTAGCCCTGAATGGGTTGCCCCTGTGGATCATAGAGATAGCCAGGTTGGCCCGCAGGTTGGCCTTGGAAAGGTTGCCCCTGCGGGTTATAAGCCTGGTTGTACGGTAAACCTTGAGCATAAAGATAAACCTCAGGAGTGGGTAGACGCAAAATCTCCCTGTGCTTGTCACACTGACCTGGGAAAGCATACACGGGAGTACCATCCTGTGCATAGTGCGAAAAGTAAGGTCGGTAGGGTTCCTGGGCGGACGGTCCAGCCTCGGCGTTCGGCTGTTGCAAAGACAACCGATACTCCTCCAGAGAGATGTTCTCCGGTATAGCAGTAGCTAGATAAACATCTTCAGGAGTTGGCCCAGCCCTGGTAGCAGATGCTGAGACAACAGGAGAAGAGGCGGCCACACAAACAGTGGGCCGAACGGGAACAGAAGTGACGGGCGTCGAAGGGGACACCCCGGGTGTAGTGACAGCTGGCCTCGAAGCAGGAGATGATATTCCCATAGAGGTTGCAGCTGAAATGATCTGACCCAGAGATCTGTATCCCTGTGGTAAAGAAGGACTGGCTGTTGACATGTTAGCCAGCTCAGAGTTGTCTCCCTCAAACAATCTACGCGGGAAGAGCTGATATTCTTCACCGGACGTCGGGATTTCCTCACCAGAATCACTCATGGTTGATCCTGCCGTTAAATCACGCAAAAGACGGCGAGGACTAGGAGGAAATACAACAGCAACAAAAGGCGAACCCGAGGTAAGAGAAAGGAAATCAGCTCCTAATCTCAATTCAGACATAGGGTCTGAAAAGGGCCAATTGAACTCAACTGGTCCTCCAAAGGGTTGCTCAGCGAGAACCAGTCCCCCGTCAGGAAACTCGGAAACAACAGGCTGCTGTGGTTTGACAGAGGATTGGGAAGCCTCTGAAGAATCGTCCGTGTAAGGACTACCAGTCGACGGAACCGAAGGTTCCGCCACTGTGGCAAAAGACCAGAGAAAAAGAAGCAAACACACACACGGGCTGAAAACGAGTTAAGGGCACACGATCAAATGGTCAACAAGCAATATCTAAGCAGGCGTGTAATCGTGGGTGATTAATTTTTTACCACATTGAAAAGTAAGAAACTCTATCATTTCATATTTTAAGAGTCGAGAAACAATAGAAAGATGACTCTATCTCTTTCAGATTTGATACAAGCGTGAAAGGACAAGCGCTCGACGGTCTTTTCAAGTTTAGGGAGTCAGAAAAGACCAAATGACTGCTCAGGAAAAAATAGGCACAAAGGGTGTACCAAATATCCGTGAACTGCAATATACACCTTGGTTTCAATAATGAAACAGAAATCGACCAAGGACTTTCCGTACGTGCAAGTAGTCTCCCCGAATGCTGTGTTCGGTGTATCACGGGTATAGGGCGGCAGACACGGCTTCCTGTGGATAAAGGATTGAAAACCTAGAAGGGTCTCCCTTTATATACTCGACTGTACGGGGAGCACAAGTCCGTACTAGCGCTATCTAAAGCCAAAAGGCGAATGACAGCTGCTAGGTTTAAAGACGCCGGAACACGTCTCTAGCCTAGACTTCTAAAAATGTTTCGTTAAGTTTCAATGCTGCCTTAGGTTAATTGAATAGATTTTAAAGTTGATCTTCGATTAAGTTTCAATTTTCAGGCCCTATCGTATGTAGTGTCTTAAAAGACTCCTAAATGCAAAGCTACATGCCACAGTCCAACATTTCGTTCGATGAAAACTAGTTACAGAAGAGTTGAGAGATTTTACACAAACGAAATGATCGGAAGACAAACAATGAGATCTCTAATGCAACTAATGAAATTGAAAACTTTTCATTCAAATCACTAATCACTAGCAAAATCGAAAAGATTACAATTTGCACTAATTCAACCAAAAGCACAAGAGATTTTTTTTTTTTTTAATTTTCAACGTTTGATAGCTAATATGCACTAAACAAACTGAAAACAAACGGAACAACTTGAGAAACGATATTCGAGAGAGAAAAACAAACAAATTTCACTCAACAACGCAAGCAATCAGATCCCAAATCGACCAAAGTCTCTCAAAACCAAGAAAAGACTCAAGGGCTCCAATGGGTCGTGTGATCTAGGCCCAATGCAAGACCAAACGAAATTTGAATGAAGGAATGAGCAATCACCCAAAAATCGCAACAAAATAATGAAAAACTACTAAGAGGATGTGGAGAATCAATCAGAAAGTCGACCGGACAAACGAAACACCAAAACTCCCAAGGAGGGCTCGATACACTAAGCCACTAGATGCCCTAGGGCTCAAAACGTGAAATCGATAGATAAAAGCAAACAACCAAAGGACGGAGGAAAATTCCCAGTCAAACAGGACTCCAACACACTCAGGTAGTCGGAAAATCAAGAAGAAAAGTACTGACCAAACCCAGAGAGCTCAAAATCGAGGAAACTCAAAAACCTTACAGGAGTGGCGCGACTGTAAGGCTGCAACTGGCGCCAGAAAGAAATTGGCGCGGGCTAAACAAAAGCAACATGCGCCAATTGGCGCGACTGTCGAGCTAAAAAGCGCGCCAGTCGAGTTTCTCAGCCAAAAACAAAAAGAACTACTCCAGAAGCAGATCAATGCATACTAAGCAAACCAAGAAGTAAAAAATAGCAAAAGAACCCAACCCAGAAGGCTGATCAAGCAAGGAAAAACATAAAATAATCAAAGCGAGACAATACAAACGAGACAGTGAAATCTAGACTCTCCCCAGCGGAGTCGCCAAATTGTTGAGGAGGTAAATCCCCTCTGCGGACAGAGGCAATCCCTACTAGCCCAGCAGGGGTCTAGCAACAATCAAAAATGTTACGACGCAAGTTCCTAGTTACGAATGAAAAGACTAAAGATAGAAGCCTACCTGGAATCCAATGCTACGATCTGAAGAAGAGAGCGTTCCCGTTCCTCAGCCTCGGCAGATCACGATCCTCCACGATCTCCGTGGATGGACACCTGCACATGCAAGAAACAAACAGATACAAGCATAAAATCCGGCATACGTAACTCAATATCAGTCAGAAAGGATACTACTCATATTAACATCATTGAAAACAGAGTGGAACCATAATCGTAATCATTCATTAAATAACGATCGAAAGAGATTACAACCAAAGTTCTGACGTCGTGGTCTCCTTCGAATGGGTCTCCAGTCGTTCACGTCTCGCAAAGCTCGCCAGGGAAAGGGCAAACCTCTCCAGAGTCTCTCGACGATAGTCTCCTTACTTGAGTCGGCCTTAAGGGAAGAAAGAGGGCTCTTACAGCACAAAGGCTCTTGGGAATTTGGAGATTCAAAGCTTAGGCACTTCAAGACCAGCTTGCCATGGAATTGAGCAGGCTTTTATAGATGGGGAAGGAGGGAGTTGGGATCCCTATTATTGTGGGATTGGCCCTATCAACAAGGAAGGTTCCATGGGAGGTGTCAAAACCACTTCCCTTCCATAGAACTTCCGCAGCCAAACCTCCCAACTCAAGATAGGCAATGGTTTCTGAGTTTGTTGAAACTCAACTTCCGCCATCTTTATTTAAAAAACATTCCTCAAATTGGGTGGCGCGATTACTGCTCTGGGACAGAGCGCCAGTTGGCGCGACCTCTTTGCAGGATTTTCCCCATTGGCGCGAGTGCTGAACTGTCTGCCCGCGCCAATGCAAAAAGAGATGTTTTTCATGATTTTTGCAAGGAGATGTCTTTAGGGCAAATGAAGCTCATGCTTAGAGGAATGCATTGATGATGTTTTCAAGGCATGACAATGTTCACATGTCACAAAATGGGTCCTCCATTGTGCAGGACGGGGAATGGTAGGGACGGTGACAAATTATCGTGTACAGTAGTAAGAGAAGCAATACAAACCCTAGACAATTCATAATGTATATGCGACTATCATTACGGTTATTTGCATATGTACACGACTGATGTACATGAAACCAATGTACATATCTCAATTCATTATCATCAAAGTCAAACTCTGCCAAAATTTCTCTACAATAAACATAGCCACTGAATCCAACCAATCAAGTAAGACACCTAGTCATTTTATTCTTTCCAATAACATCAGAATGTATACACGACTGCTATGAAGAAAATTTTTGCATATATGCATTTAAAACACATAAGAACTGCATACAAATCTAAAATCAATATTTATCAAGCTCTAGTAGTAAACCATTCATCATAGTGACTTCATCAAGCTCTGTCAATCATCAACTAATAGTAGAAAGGACCATATGCATCTATGGGTGACAACATTAACCAAACCATGACTATTCAAAATATATACATGAAATTTCAGAATCAGGTCCATGTATGTATGTGAGATTCAGGAATGCAGGTAGCAAATAGATCACAAAACAATTAGACAAATAGCCATGTCTCAAAGGAGAAATAAGTATAGACAAATTTACTACAAATAAATTCTAGATAATCCCTGCATAAACACACTCATACTAATTTACAATTATTATATCATTTAATTTTCCCTCCAATATACACGCAACACATTCATTAGTTTACATAGAAAATTTCAGATCTTTTATAGTTGTTCCTCCTCCTTGCTCCTTGATGCACAACTATTCTAGATCAAATAAATAGATGAATAGCTTATTGAATGCACACTCAACTCCTTGTTCTCATTCTCCTTTTATAGCTATTTGGATTTCCAAAATAACAGGAAAATCTCTTGGATTTTTTGTTAGTAATTTTTCTATAGGATCAAATATCCGTGGCTGTCACAAAACCGTGGGTGTTTACCATGGGAAAATATCATGTAATTTTTTTCCATGGTAAGGGATCGTACACGACTCTTGTTCATTAGACCTGCACTTGTATGTGTATTTTCTTCACAGAGGTCATGCGTACGTTTCCAACTTCACTTTTTCATCTAAACCTATGATAGGGCTACCAATACAGTTCCCCATTTTTGAAATACCTATACCAATATTCATGTCATATGCAATAGTTCTATAATGATCAAGGACAACACATCATAGTTGAAATCAAGGACATATTTGACATGCGGGTTTCTATCAAGAAAAAAATATTAGTCATAATGACAACAAATTTAAGAGACCTCCTATTGCAAAATTGCTAGTTGTTCCCTAAGGTATGAAATCATTAATCTTGGCTTAGACAAAAATCCACAAAACATAAGCCAAAGGTTAGGACTTTCACTAGACAAAAGACTAGGTTTTATTCATCTTCTCAAAATATATAAGCATGCATTTTCCTAGAATTATGATGACCTAAATACCTATAATACCTCAATAATACAACACATTATTCCAATGTTTCCTAATGAAAAAATTTTCCAACAGAAGTTGCAGAAAATTCGTCCCAATCTTGAGCCTCAAATTAAATTTGTATTAAACAAATTATTTAAAGCCAAGATTAATTTTCCTATTAGGCATTCAAAATGGGTATCAAATCTGGTTCCAATTCAAAATAAAAATGGAGATATAGAATCTGTGTCGACTTCAAAAAAATTAACAAGAGTTCTCAAAATGATAATTTTTCATTGCCTCATACGGAATAGATTTTCCAATCTATTATCGGATTAGAATTGATGTATTTTCTTGGTGGATTTCCAGGACACAATCAAATCCTCATTCATCCCAATGATCGGTTGAAAAACTAATTTTAGGACGAAATGGGGAACTTATGCTTATCAAAATCATTTTGTCTTATAAATGTTAGTGCAACACTTCAAAGAGCGATGGATATTGCATTCAGATGATTAATTAATAAAAATGTTGTTGTTTATTTGGATGATATTACTATATTTTCGAAGTGTTGACAAGAACATATTCATGACTTAAAACATGTTTTTGAATGTTGTAGGAAATATGGTATTTCTTTGAATCGTAAAAACTAATTTTTTGGTTTATTAGAAGGGAAGATTTTAGGATTCATTGTATCAAAAGATGGAATAATAATAGATCCAAATAGAGTCAAAGCTATATAAAACTGTACTTCCACATAACAAGAAATCAATACAATCATTCTTAGTGAAAATTAATTTTGTGAGGCATTTCATTCCTAATTTTGCACAGATAGTATTTCCTCTACAAAATATGATTAAAACGAATGTAACTTTCAAATGGAATGTGAAAGAGAAGTAAGATTTTGTCTCAATAAAACACGATATTACTCTGGCTCCCTCCTTGTTTTCTCCAAACTATGATAAAGATTTTATTTTATATCATTTTTCCTCTAATCAATCTTATGCAACAGTATTAATGCGGAAAAAAGATCAAGATGTGGAAATACCTATTGCATTTAATAGTTCGGGATTTCAAGGAGCATAACTGAAATAATCAAACGTGGAAACGAAAGCATGTACAATATTCAAATCAATTGAGCATTTTAGACCCTTCTTGATCAAATCATACACTAAGGAAATTGTACCCTATTTGGCTATTAGAAATATATTAGTCTAAAAATACCTTGGTGAAAAGGGAGCTTATTGGGTCTTCTCATCACAAGAATATGATTTTGAAATCAAGTCTACAAATATTGTTCAAGGTCAAGGAATTTATATTTTGGTTACGCAAACTATAGATTCTGTTAGTCATCAGTACTTTTCACCTGTTGATGATGACTAGTTTTTAAAAGCCAAGTTTTCTAGCAGCTGACCTCCAATTTGTCAAATTTTCCAGCTGGAAAACACCCATAAAAAAATTTTCCCTCCTACCTTTTAAAATCAGCCCATGATGAGATAAAACCTCATTGTCAAGCCATATCTAGCCTCAGCCATACAAACTTGTCCATCAGCTCCAAAGAGAATACTCCAAATTTGTCCAAAAAGTCTCCCCTAAGTTAGGTAGTGGCGCTTTAGGCATTCTTCCCTTGGAAAACTATCCTAAAGCCAAAAATCCTCTGTCTAATATCAACCAGTCATATATAACCTTCCTATTCTGCAAACAAAGCTTGATACACTCTTAAGTCGTGCCACTAACAAACCTTGATGTCTCAACAATGCATATGCCATAGGTCAAACTGATATTAGGTGGATTTACAATGTTTCAATGTCTTTTTCAAGAGCAGAAGTGTACCAGTGTTCCAGAAGACATTATTAAACTTAACATGAGAAGACAACTTCTTCTCATGTGGTTTTGAGCCTGGGATGCAAGTACTGGACAGAGAATTATTTCAATAAACTCCTGTAAACATAGTCAAAAGGTTAGTGACTTATAAATAACAAGTAATACTCTACAGATGTTGGTCAGGTGGCTTCTTATGTGTAAATATGCATAAAGGTATTTTAACAGCAGGAATACATGTCTCAGAGAAATTCCCATCATGGCATATTGTCAATTTGTCACTGTTATTTGCTTAAGCATTAATAGGCAGTGAAAGGAAAGATGACATTGTTTGAAAGCAGATGAGATTGCATCACTGAGAAAACCTCCTCCATACATGAGCAGAGGGTTAAATTACTGAGAAAAACTCCTCCAAATATGAGCAGAGGGTTTGGAAATGTGATAATTTCCTCCTTCATTTAATAAGCAGAGGGCCAGGAAACAGAGATGTAACCTCATTTCAAAGCAGAAAGTTAAGGTGTTTTTAGATGACTTCAGAAATGATGAGTCACTTTCCTTCCAAAGGATGAGAGAAAGATACATCAGCAAATTTCAAATGGTGTTTAAACAAAAATATGGTCAATACAATGGTGTTGAAAACCTCTGTTCTTATGGTTATAAGAATCTCCTTCAAAGAGGAATCTGGAGGTGGAGTTTTGACTAAAGACAGCCTCATTTGAATGACCAAGGAAGTAAAACAATATTGGTTTTAAACTGACTTCTGCTATCAAATACAAGGAAAACCGCTAACAATGTGTTCATAAACATTCTTCATTTGGTTAAAACAAGGGCTGAAAAGAGCCCATGAATTTGTCAAACATAGGCCTCCTTCATAAACAAGTAGAAGTCTCACCATTGTTTGAGGATGAAAAGCATTTATTTTAGTATGGCAAAGATTTCAAAGGGGATTGCTCTCAAAAATGGTGAAATGAATGAAAATTCACTATTCTTATAGACCTCCTTCACATAGGAACAAAGGGACAACCTTCCAATGTTTACAATTCAACTTCAACTCATCATCCCCTGTTATATCTCCGTAAAAGTTGAAGACTAGATTACTTTGGCAATCCAAGGTTAGTCATTTTCCTTGATGGTGGAGACTATTTGTAGTAGAGCTCTTCACTTGGAGTTTCAAATGAGGTTTCAAATAAAGGAGATAAATTACCCATCCTAAAATACCAGCCTTGCAAGTTACTGATATGAACCCAGAATAGTTTTATTGTTGCACTTGTGAAATTCAGGATGGGCAGGTTCTTAAGGTTTTTGATTGCTATGATTGGCACACATAAGCCTTTGTGGATGTTTCTGTCTTTGATGCTCGAAGAGAAATTTTATAAACCTTTGTTGTTGAACCTATACAATGGGCATGATCAACCATCGAACACCATAACATTTGGTTTATATGTCTGAAGGGTTGTTTTGAAGGAGCTGCAAGGTGAAAGGTATTTAATGAAGTTCAAAGGAAATTCCTGTTTTAAAAGAGAAAAGAGGTCTTCGAAAGCATAAAGACAGTGATTCATGTCATTTTAAGACAAAAAGGCCAAGAGGCATCCAAAACCCTCATAAAGTAGTTTCAAAGGTTTGTTGACTTTTTTCGACTTTAAAGGGAGTAAGAGACCGTTGGCAAGGTCTCATTGTGCATTTCAAAATGCAAGCAACAACCCCCTGGGTACTCACTGAACAGAAACGAGACTTCAAAGAAAATTTCAGAGTTTTTAAAGGCATGAAGCCTGCGCGGCGTGCCTAGAAAAGCACGCGGCGCGTTTGGCAAAGAAATTACATGGGCTTTATACTGTAGCATGGCGCGCCTATAGCACAGGTCACCTTTGCCCGAAGGCCGACTCGACTCCTCTACGCAGCGCGACGCTCTTCCATCTGAACATGCCACTCGCCCATAAGGCCCTCGAAAATCATTTTTGGAGCTGCCAAATGATCAAAAAGGGCCCGTGAAAATATTGCAAGGTATTCTCCATTGCTCCTTACTAGTTTTTGAAAATCTGAAAGGGGAGACAAGGTAATTTTCACAAGACAAAAATAGTGGTTGGAGAGTAAGGTGTTTGAGAAAAATCCAAGGTTTTTTGTTGCCATGATTGCCCAAGATTAGTATAGTGAAAGGTGGTGTGTTTGTATCAGTTTCAAAAGGCCTAAAACTGCCTTCAAACAAAGTGATGAACCATATGCTAATGAAAAGACAGAAAACACAGTGGTAGAGGTTTTCAAATTGCTGAAGGTGTCCTAACAGTGATAAAACAAAACTAACCTCTATCAGCAAAATCTAATGTGAAACAATGTTTATAAGGTGAAATCAGTGTTTGTAAGGTAAACACAGTGTTTGTAAGATGAAAATAGTGAGCCTAATTTGAAAACATTGGTCATAGTCTGAAATGCTTTATCACTTCAAAAGTGTCCCCTTTGAATGGTGAAACAGTGAAAACTGGTGCAGCCTCCATAGTTCCAAAACAAAGAGCATGCTATGAAGATATTTTAAATCAATTTGAGGGTGTTTTTGTCTACCTTTGTAAGGAAACAGTGAATAGCAGAAGAGTGTTGTTTAGAGCAAGGGTGATTTTGTTTTTGTCTAAACACAAGGAGATCCTTGCTCTAACAAGAAAACACAGATACCTATTTTCAATACCTTGGCCAAACACATCAATAAATTGACTGTGTGCTTTTTACTTGAAAAATACTAGTTTTCTGGCATAAAAGAGGATAAAACAATGATTTAGAAGGAGCACAAAGTTGGTGTTGGGGGACTATTTCACAAAACATTTGAAGCAGTTTGTCTTGGTCAAAAAGTGATTGAAAAGGAGGACATAGGTGTGGTTGAGAAAAAAAATTCAAGAGTCATTTGAGCTAGTTTGGTTTTGAAAAGAACATTCAAAACAAAATGCCTCCCAGGCAAGACAGTAGGCGTGGCCTTCATAGGAGGTTTGAGCCTGTTTCCATTGAAGAGATAAATGCTCATCCATCAGTCCTGTTAAACTTCCATGAGGTTGGGTGTCTAGAGTTTTGTCAAAGGGTGCAAGAGGTGAAAAGCTATTCCCCTTTGACACATCTTTGTGCTTTGAGATTTCAAGAGAAGCATTTTCAGCTAGCAGGCCTAGATTTCAAATTCTCTCCAAGGTCCATTTCCAAGGCCACCAAAATCCCTTATGTCAGAGAGAAGTGGTTTAAAAAAAGCCACCTAGACTCAGAACAATACAAGCCATTTCTGAAGACTGAGCATAGAGATTCATGTCCATCCATTTTTCCCTTCTCATATCTATTAACTAGTTATGCCCCCCTGATGAAGATAATCATGAAATACTTCACTTGTGAGGGCAGATTCTCCCGAGTCTATGCTTACCATGTCTGATTGCTCATGCATTTCACGAGAGCCAAATTGTTAAATATCCCTTTCTTCCTACATAGAAGTATTGAGAAAATGGCCTCCACTGTTCAGAAAAAACCTCCTTCTCAACAGTCAGCCTGCCTCTTCCATCACTCCCTCATCAAGGTTATCATTCTTCATCAGCTTGAGAAGAAAGAAATATCTTGGGATACTTTCATTACACATCCGGATTTCGCCACTATCCCTTAATTTCATACATCTCCTTCACCTTCCACTCACCATCCTTTGCCTTCTTCAAGCAAGCCCATTCCCAAGAAGCTCAAATTTCCCATTGAACAAGAAAAAGAGCATGATGAGGAAGAAGAGCATGAGCAATAGGAGGAAGATGATGATGAGCAGCATCATGATAAAACAGAGCAGCAAGGGGAAGAAGGGCATGATGAAGAAGGGCATGATGAAGAGGAAGATGATGATGAGCAGCATGATGATGAACAGGTGTAGCACAGTGAGGATGAGCAGCCTCATGAAGAATAAGGGCAGCATGATGAACAGGTGCAGCACAGTGAGGATAGGCAGCCACATGATGATGAAAAACAGCGTCATGAAAAATAACAATAGCATGATGAAAAAGTGCAACACAGTGAGGAGCATAGCCCTTAAAAAGAAATGCAAAAGGACAGTCAATGCATCCATGAAGAAATCCAAGACAGTGGCAAGAATGATGAGCAAAGTAACAAGGGCAAAGAGCCAATAGAGCATGTGCTAGCTGCCTCTCCTAGGCAAGGGGCCATGCTCTCTTCTCCAAAAGTGGCCAAGTCTCGGACATCAAGAAAAAGGGTACCTAAAGCTGTAACTCCAAATTTCACTCGGGCCCTCCGAAGCAAGGGGAAATTTCCCAAGAAACCCATTGGAGAATTTCCCAAGAGGAGGAAGACTAAAAGAGCCACCCAAAGCAAAGGAAAGGAGAAAGAAGAAAGCAGCCATGAAAAGGAAAGGGACTTCGACATAATTCAAATCCTAAGTGATGATAGCGACAATGAAGCCCGAATCCTAGAAACTCTCTTGATCAATTGAGAAAACCAAATTGATGCTTTGAGGACTGATCTAGAGAGGGCTAGAAACTTCAATCACTTTTTGTAAATTCAAAACAAACAGATGAGTGTCCATATGGCGGTATATGAGACATGGGCCATCAAATACAAAAAAGAGGCCTCCAAGGCACAAGTGATATTGGAAGAACTCATGGGTGAGTTCGATGAGAGCAAAGATGAAGATCAGCACAGGAGAAAAATGCCAAGAACCATGGGGCTCAAAAGAGCCCTTGAGAAACAAAAGGAAGAAGAAGCTGCCCTTCTCCAATCTACCCCTCTCACTACATTGTTCACCCAAGAAATAGAGAACAATCGAGAAGCATGGCTTGAGAGGGTAAATGATCACTTGGAAAAGAATTTTGGGAAGGAAAATAGAGACTTGGACATTCAACGAAGGATGACTGGGCATTATAAGAAGCTCAATCAGTTTTCCTGGAAGAAATTGAAGGCCACACAGGAAAAACTCAAAGAGGCTCAAAGGAGGCACCCGGTACCAAAATTGAATAAAGACACCTCAAAGCTTCAAATTTTGGCCTCAGATTCACAACATGTTTCTGAAAACACTTGAGGGTCATGCTCACCAAAATTGGGCACAATTCAACAAGTTTTGGTTTTTTGTCATTTTTTGGTTTTTGGCTAAAACTCATGGGCATCGCCATTTCAGTTTGGGGCATCCTCAAAGGATTAAAATGGTATCATTGGATGCCATAATTTTAGGGGCATATACTCAATGATTTTCAAATCATTTGAAGATGATTTTCTCCCCCAAAACGGCGAAAAACACTCACTTTTTCCACACTATGCCCCGTTTATCAGCAAGGCCTATTTTTTGGGTTTTTACACACATGTGTGTTTTTGGAGGACTTATAGTGGTTAGTTTTGAGAAAACTAAATATTTTCAGAAAAATATACATTCATAGCTTTCCAACGAGCCATCACAGGCCTCGTTTTGACATCGAGAAGGCCTCCAAATGTTTCCGGAAATTCAGGGGACTTTCTGCTGATGTATTTCTTAAGTATTTTTGTAAAAAATGTACCTTTCAAAACTGAATTTTCCTCATGTGCGTTTAGCTATTTTTGTGCATGTTTAGTTAGGAAAAGTCAATTTATTTTCCTTTTTTAGCATTTTTGAGATATTTTATTAGATATTTTGTGCCTTGGGCTTTGCAAAGCCTCAAGGAAAAACGAGATATTTTGTAGGCCAATGAGATCGTGCTGGAACTAGAGGTTCTCCTCTTCATTGGGGCCTTCATATTCCAAAGTTTTTCATTGTAAACAAGGCTGAACTTGATGATTAGAAGCAATATATGCTATACAAGCTTGGAAGAAACACTTATCCCATGCTTTTGGATAGTTTCTTTGGATGATGAAGGAGGTCTGCTGTTGGATTTTATGAATTTGTAGAATGGTATAGTGTCTCTCTCTCCGTTTTGTTTCTTATTTTTTCATTCATAATTCCATGTTCTTGCTTGCTATAAGACAAGAGAATAGATTTGAGACATGTGCTCCTGGAGGCACCTTCAAATTTCCGTTTCTTTATAGCTTCTATGTTTTCTTCCTTCTTATTCATATCAAAGAATCCTTGATTGCTCTTTTATAACTGAAGAAATTGTTTGCTTGTTTCATTTATGGTTTTGTGCATGCTAAGTATGATTCACAGTATGCCCTGCTTACTCATGGCTAGTCATAACTCCACCTCTGAAACCTTTCTTTGATTGTTTGATTATCATTTGTTGAACCAAGGAGGTCTTTCACTGATCTTGCCTTTTGCCTAAAACTATGCAATCTTGCTTCAAAGTGACCAATAGCTTCTTAAAATATTATGTCACAGACGTTCTCTTTCATAGTGATTTGAGTTGTTTGTTTGTCTTAAATGTATTTCCCCAAAGTCTGATGGCCATTTCCTAAAGTTAGAGAGTCATATATCTCTATGCATGGCTTGAATGTTTATTTCTATGCGTTGATCAGTTTACAGTTACATTTATCATGATTAATGGTTTTCCCTAGCATGTTTATGTCAGCTATTAAACTATTTATGTTTGAAATCCGTTGTTCTTCACAATTTTAATGTCCATCTCACTCCATTTTACCCAAAGATCCATTTTACCTCCCTTAAATCAGCCCTTCAACAACCTTGTATCGCCACCTGAAATATTTCTTGACCTTTTCGACCCATAGCCCAGTTGATCAGACATCTTTTTACCTATCTTATGTCTTTGATCAGTTCATCCCTCACAACCTAAAAACCAAAACCAAAAACCCACTTCATAACTAGCTTAAAATCAAGAACACAATAAGCAAACATACAGATATCCCTTACACAAATAGAGAGAGCCCTCTCTGAGTCCAGGAAGGCTAGGTCCTTGGGCTCCAAAGACTGGTTTGATGCTACACTATCATTTGGCTTGCCAATCACTCATAACCATGGACCCTAACATAATGGTGATCATGTTGGGACGAATCGAGCACATAACAAGCCTACAAATCCTCAGAGATTCATTAGTCTTTCAAAATTTTAAACAGCAAGAAGTCCAGAATCATTTATAAACTATTTTCGTTTTCACCATCTTAGCAAAATGTTGATTCAATTATAAGAAACTCTTCCAAACCTCATAGGCTACATAAAACCCCAGAAAACCCCAAAAACATTCCCAGATTGGCTTTTCCCTAGTTACTGGTGGTGGACCATAGCTATATCTTTACAAAAACAACCAAGTTCCACCTGGCGACTCCACTAGCCTCCAGTAGGCCTAAAAAAAAAACTCCATAAAAAACAAAAAATTAATAAACCATACCTTTTTGTTGACCCATCCTTTCCAAAAACTTAAAACTTATGGTGCAAACTCTGTAATTAGTGACAAACTAAGTAGAACTTAGAAATTCAGAAGACTTCACCTAAACATGGGAGATAAATAGAAATAATCTTGCAAATAGAACCATTAGCTTGTCCAGACAGCCTAGCAAACTGTTGAAACCAAGTGAATCACTCTTCCTTGCAAGTCTTCATCTCAAATTTTTCTAGAAAACTTTTTCCTGAAAGCATCTTTGATAGTGTTGGTGGTGGACCATATTTCTCATAGAAATCCACCTGGAAACTCCACTATTCCTCATTTTTGTTTGACCATTCTTCACATTAGTAAACCCCTAGAGAGGCCATCCATCCGAGACAATCACAAATACCATCCTCTCTAAAACCTAGACTCGAAATCTGGCTTCACAAAGAATCAACACCAGATCTCATCCAGACCCAAATCCCCCTATCATAGTAGATGACCTAGAGAAGATTCTATGGAAAGCTTCTGAAACTGGAAATTTAGCTACCGATAGGTCCATCCGTAAAGAAAGATCAGTACTTGAACACCTCACAGCCTCGTAGGATTCCCCCTTTGACTTAAAATCAGAAAAAAACCCTTTTTAGAAGCAAGTCACAAAGTAAGGTAAACTTTGACGATCTTAAGCCCCTAGATCTACCACAGAGTCCTAGTAGAGAAGCCTCGCCTGCTACACCTCTAGACTTTCAGCTTCTCCATCACTTTGGTTCCTACCACCCCAGATCTGCTCAAAATCAGATCACTAGCCCAAGTACATCTGCCACACCCATCCAAACCACTACTGTTCAAACCACCTCAGCTCATCCTACAAGCCCTCATTTTGTACATCATCCATTAGCTCCCGCCATGGCAGCCTGGTATGCACCCTTGGTGCTGCCACACCCTTTGGCCCCCTTACAAAATGACTATCAATCCAAAATCCCACACTTTACCAGAGTTGAGACTACCACAGCTCAACAACATGTAGATAGGAATAGTGATGCCTTTGAATACATGGAAATAGAAGATGAGACCATCAGAATGAGGATGTTCACCCAAAGCCTGGGCGGAGAACCCAAAAAATGGTTTAAGATCTTAGCTCCAAACAGCATCCACAATGTCCCAAAACTCTACCAAACCTTCATAAACAAATGGGAAATCCGAAAGAACCCCATTCAAATCCTCTCAGAGTATAACAATCTAAAACGGGAAAATGGAGAAAGTGTCCAGGGATACTGCACTAGGTTCAATAGTGTGTATAACACCCTCCCACCTCACTTCAAACCTCCACTTGGCTCAGCCTTAGCAAAGTTCCCCGAAGGATTTTACCCAGACATGACTTATCAACTAAGAGACAAAGACCCCCCTACCTTAGAGGAAATGAAAAAAGTGGCCATAAGTGCAGAAGCCAACTTAGCAGAAAAGAGAGCTAGGACTAGATCAGAAAGGAAATTCACATACTAGGATGAGGTCTCCACTTCAGCCCCTTCCTTAGATCCCAAAATAGATGACTTGGTTAGATCCATGGCAAAAATGTGGGAAAAGATAAGTGAAAAGACACCTCTTAGGGACAACCAGCCAAACCCTCCAAACAGAAACTAGAACCAAAATTTTAGGAAGGAACAACCTCAAAACAAACCAAGGGAAAGTTACCAATAAATTAGGCCACCCTTTAATGAAAATTATGTGGAAGAAGATGATATGGATACAGAACCCATTGATGAAAATCATTTAAACCTCATAGGTTCTGATAACGAGAGTGAGGTTTACCTCACAGAAGAAGAACAAGCGTTCTTCTCTCCGAATCAAGATGAAACCAACTATGATGATCCCGAAGATCCTTCCATAGATTTTTAGAATGCCATAGTAGAAGCTCACGGGTAGTATGACCTTAGAAGTAGAAAAAACCAAGACAACTCCAAGAAAGGTAACCCAGACACTACTAGAACCCTTGATACCATCCTTAAAAAAGCAGTGGATAGCAACAAAATCATGGTCAAGAAAAATGACCAAAACAAATATAAATTTATTCAAACAAGTCTTGGCTCAGATACTCCTAGTACCTTCACAAAGATTCCTGAGATGGTTGTGTCAAACAAAATCTCGAAACAAAGTTAGCAAACTTAGAACATAGAGAAATTCATGGCTGAAAAAACTGAAGCAAACCTGTCTAAACTACAAACACCTTTCAGTTTTGAGGGAGAAATCATCAAAATAAAAATTACCATTCCCCTCACTGAACTTATTGCCCAAAGCTCTTATAAATCTCAAGTGTTAAAGGTCCTGAATATAGGAAATGATGCAAACACCCTTAATCTAGATGATGACACTCCTAAAGTGTTGTTTGGTCCAAAAATAGAAGGGAAATTCCAAGAAGGAACCACTCTTCCCTTTTACATTAGTCTGAATATCCATGAACAAATCCTACACAATGCCATGCTAGATTCCGGGGACTCGCATAATCTCATGCCGAAGGTTGTGATGGAAATATTAGGCCTAGAAATCACAAGACCATATAAAGACTTATATTCATTTGTTGATTCGAGTAGAGTCAAATGTCTAGGCTTGATCAAAGATATTTGAGCTATTGGCCCAAGTACCCGTCAAGATGTCACCGTGCCTTCTGAAGTTGTGGAAAAGGAAAGTAAATCCGAGGTAACCACAAAACAACCTTCAGATACAGAATCTAGCCAATCTGTATCCAGAGAGGGCTCTCTCTTTAAAATTTAGCTTTGTTCTTAGAAAATATTAGGCTAGTTATAAGTCCAAGAGTTTTGTTTGAATTTAAATGGTGGAATCCGCCAACTAAGGGCACGATTGAGTATTTCAGGCCATTGGGCTATGGAGTCGAAAGGATGGCTTTACTGGATTAATATTCTACACACAAGATGGCTTTGCAGGGCAAGATAGCTAAACAGAGAACAATTTTAGAAATTAAAGTGAATGGAATGGATTTTGAAGGGATGAAAGGAAATTAAGAATCTTTCAACATGTTCAAAGAAAGAAAGTGAATGATTACAAATAAAGAGCAGTTAATAATTCTTTACTATAGTAATCAAAATGTTTAAACCAGCGAAACAAGAGCAATTAAGAATTCGTTGCTTATAACCAGTTTAGAAGAAAACATTTAGAATAATCACAATTGAAATCATAGTACACTTAAGTAAATTCTGATTTATTCTTTTATGTCAATTATTCAGAAATGAAACACAGTGATATTATAAACAGATATAAAACTTAAAACATAGGATAGAAAAGACTTATTGAACTGTAGTCTGACACATGAATCCTGCAAAAAGTCTTGAGCTTCAAATCATCATCCAGCAAGCCAAAAAGAAGTTTCTCCAAAACAATTTTATTCCAAAAATTCAATGTTACAGCAAAGTAGAAGAATCCACCCTCAATACTTCCAAGAGTGAAGTATTTATACAAATTCTAAACTAAAATATCTTGAAAAAATATCAAGATTAGTTCACAAATCTCTCCAACTATTTTACATAAATAGAACTTACTCAAACTAATGCATCTATTTGGAACTATTTCTTATGGATAGGTGATGAAAAAGAGGATAATTCGAATTTGATCCAACTCTTAGTTGATGATGAGGCATCCAAGTCACTAACTGCTTCCTTTCTTTGTGCATTCTGCTCCAACAATTCTGCAAACTTGGGGTCCAATGATATCTTTTTATTTCTCAATCCGTAATAGATATGTAAAAAGTGAAAGAGGTTATTGTGGATTAATATGTTGGTGAGATAAACCTCTTTCAGTTTCCCAAAATTCCTCTCCAGCTGTGCATAATATTCTCTGTAAAAAATATGCGTAAAACAGAGTTTTACAGAGTCTGAAAAATGGCCTCTAAAGATGCGCATGTATCTCTCATTATAAAACCACTGTGAAAAAACTGAGATAGGTTTTTGTATATGGGTCTCTTAGGAACAAAAACCTCCTTCAGTTTTGTATGAAGTATTTTGGATTGGCCACAATCCTCTCTGCAAAATGATGACTTAAACTGGAATTTTCTGCAAAAAGTGCTTTCCAACATTGTTTAATATTTCCAAAACCATAATGGCTGTTAGAAAAGTGAGAGAGGTTTTTGTAGATGGCCCTCTTAAGAACATAAACCTCCTTCAGTTTTGAAAAATTAATCTTGGATTGATCTCAATAGTGTCTGCAAAACAATGACTAAAACATGCAATTTCTGCAAACATATTCCTTCTTGTTGTGTTTTTCATCTTTTCACTTTTTTGTTCTTTTGACTATTTTACTTTCACTTTAGACAAAATTCAATGTTGGTGAAAGTATTTTCATTTCCTCTTTTTACCATTTTACTGCCTCTGTAATTACTTTTACTGTTTACCTTTGACTGCTCTGTAACTTCATTTTAACTTTCATTCTGACTTTTACCTGATACACTTTAACCACTGATACTCTTTAGCTGTTATGCTTCCTAACCTATGTTTGAATAGATTTGATAAAAATCTTGGAGTAAACAAGTCTTATGACTAGTATGCAGACTGTTTATCCAAGGATGTGGTCTTCTGATCACCTGTAAAACAAAACAAATTGTTAAGAAAGCATTGATTAGCAGGGGAGGTCGAAAAGGTTTCATTTCATTTTGAAATGTCTGTGGAGTGAATCTAGAATGATTTTTGGGAGGTAAACCATGCTAAAATTGGTTAACAGAGGCTTCAGGTGGTGTAGCTGGGTTGCAAAGGGTTTTACTGCACAATCAGGTGAAAATGAGCAACACTAGGGTGTTTGTGTTTAAACGGGTAAACGGTTGACAGACTTCAATCAATTGGAATTTGAATTTTTTTGCATGGGAGTGTAGTCGTTCACTGTGGACAAGATAATGAAAAAGACGCAGGTTGTTTTGTTTTATTCACAAAGTCAAACAGGGGGGAATTTTATTATTTTTAATGAATGACGTCATTCTGTACGGGAGGTGAGTCACGGGGGGGAAAATGGTAAGCGGTTTTTTCTGCACCACTTATGCGCGAAGTCAGTTTCGGGCGGATGTGCAACGAAGCGATACATAGATTGACACGTAGCATACACTATTTGAAAACCACTTTTCATTTCGCGTGTTAACTCTCGGATGGGAGATGGCCAGCGGAATTAACGTCAACCGTCGATCTTGGAGCGGGAGATCACACGGTGGACGGGACAGGGAGTTGATGGAGGTTTAACAGCGCGGGCCTGACACGTTTTATTATGGAATAATCATTTCGGGAGTCTTCTGATTGGTGGGGGTTTATTATTAATTAATCTTAAGGATTAATTAATCTCATATGGAAAAATGGTCAGGAAATGTTAAATGCGCGGGGATGATTTATTCCAAAGTTTGGTTTTGATTAAAATTTGGGTTTATTTTTCTGTTTTAAACATATATACATATGTTTAAACCTTTTTCGTATATTTTTAATATATGGTAACTAAGCCAATGTGATTTTCTTACCATAGGGGGCAGGAATAGAATTAATGTTATATTTTAGCCAAAAAGGGGGTATATGGTGGGTTTTTGATTTGAATAAGTTGGAATAAAATACTTTTGGCTAAAATAGCTATAATACATGGGTTTTGGGAATATTATATGAAAAGGAGTTATATACATAGGAAAAGGTGATTTTCATAGGGATTTAATACATAAATTAGAGTTAATATGACAAAGGACAATGTAAACTCAAAATACTTAAATATAACCAAGAAAGTGAAGATTCAGAAGTAAATAACATTATTATACTTTCATCACTTAGACTTAGAAATAAAAAAGTGATTTTGAGGGCTTTTCATGAAATATTGAAGGATTTTCCTAAGTAAAAATGAAATTTTACTTAGGAAAAGAGTTTTTTAGAGGTGAATGAATGTGATAATGGATGATTTCAAGTACTTAGGTCTTTTTCAATTATTGGGCCGAGGGTCCGGTCCCTTCAAAAGTCAAGGAAATGCCTTGAGCCCCTTTAATCTTCAAATACCTTAGCACTTAGGGGAAATTAGTGAAATCTTTTAGGGAAAAATGAAGGGGAAGTTAATAATCTTGACTTTGCTTTGCTGTGAACTTTTTCCACTGTAGTATCTGCCTTTGCACTTGTGATGAAAGTAAAATTGAACACATTTGGAACCATCAATCATCACATGTAATTTTGCAACAACATCTACCTACCCTACTTACTTTACCCTACCATTTTCTCTTCTTTATTAGGGTGCACTTAGACTTGCAAACCCTTCTCAATCTTCTTTTTCTTTTACATGGCAAACCTATCTAAATCTACACTTATTACATCCAAGGGCTCAGATTAAACTGTTGAGCACCTTTTATTACTCTACCTATCTACTTATCTGCCAAGATTAAACTGTTTGGTCAGATATTTATTCTCTATTCTACAGCATGAAATTGAAAAATGACTGAGCCAAGTTTAAACAGTTTGACTCTTCATGAATTGTGGCAAAAGTTTGACAAGCTGCACACAATTTTGTTTATTACATCAGAGCAAAAAGTAGTGGCGTTTAGACTTGCACACTTTCCTGGTCTATTTTTGTTTGGGGTTCATTTCTTTCACTTTTTTGACCATTTTATTTCTTTTCACCCTTTGATTTTTCTTTTAGGGTATACCCTCTTTACATTTTTTAATTTTTTTGATTTTTTAAGAATATGGAACACCTTTGCACAAGAAAAAGGTTTGAACATATTGCATAGTTCAATAAGACAATCATGAAAAATGACACATTTTTGGTAACAGAGTCTAAACATCATAAAACACACGATCATGGCATGGATATAGTGGTAGTAGACATCCCTCCCAAGTATGGAATGCTTTTATCCAGATGTTGGGGAGCTAAGCTTCAAGGGAATATTCAACTTGATATGTCCTACACCGCCATTCCTGTATTTGACCAAACTAGAATACTCTATTGGGAATCACACATGAAATATATGATCAGCAGTCAAGAAAGGCCAGATAACATCCCGATGTACTCCTTGCAGTCTGATCTAAAATATTTCATTTTACACACTGATGAGGACATTGAAGAACATTCAGAAGGATTTCAAACAAACTTAGACCCACCACATCAGCTGCCCCAAGTTCTCTATGATGAACTAGACACTCAGAATTATCATGACCATGATCAGTTATGTATTGAGGAAAGAGAGTTTGTTCCTTTTGAAACAAGGATAGAGCAAAAAGCACAACCCATTATGTACCATCAAGAAAATTGCTCAAACCTTAGGCAAACGTCAGGAAACTTTTTTAGAACAGAGGCATTAGAAGACTTGCATATCACAAACCTCTTTGGAACTCAGGGGCAGGGAAGCTTAACGTTCTTACCATACCTTAAGGATTTGCCATCACATAACTCTACCCTTTCAAATGAAACCTTGACTGTAGCCATAACAGCTCCAAATCCAAAAAAAAATGTCTAAAAAACATCTTATGAAAGGATATGATCACTACAGTCCAAATATACCTTAGTTGTTTGAACTAGCTAGCATTCTGCCACTCCACCAAAGACTTAGAACTGCCAGAATTTGTGGTCTTGTGCAAAATACTACTTCATGTAGGGAAAACAATGAGCAGCACTATGCCACTACCATCACTCCAAGAAACAACTTCGACAAAAGAAAATACAAAAATTTGGACCAAACAGTAATAGTCAAAGATAAAATAGTTGGTCATAGGATCTGTTTTGATTTTAGAAACACTAATACAAACCCTTGTGACAGAAGTTTTATCCTTCTTGCCCAAGACCATGATATACCAATGATAAGTGATTTTAATCATGTGTTTTTGCAAGATGATGTTTCAAGTTATAGCCAAATAATTCTTTTGCAAAGTAGACAGCTCAAAGAATTTTTCAAGTATGCTGGAAGTAGTTCCATTTTCAAATTCAGAATTGCAAAACCACCGGATAACAAAAACATGCTCCTAAAAGCCATGTTTCTAGTTCTGAATTTCTGCATTCTGACATACCTTGATGATGTCATCATATACTTCAAAAATGACAAAAAATATCTGCACTATTTGAAAAATATGTACAACAAAAGGAGGAGTGGAAATCAGAGATATAAAGAGGTATAGCGGGAAGATACAAGGTTTTTTAGAGATTCCTGCACGAATCCTTATGTCATGCTTGAAAGAGAAAAATTTCCAAATTTTTCTTTTCAAGGACTGAGCTGACCAAGAGTGGTAGGAGATCCTTATGAAGATAAGATGCTTAAGTTTCGCCATTTCCAAGATTTATGAGTCAAAACTTTTTCAATCATTGTATATACCATTTTTTGAAAAATAAATCAAAAACAGAAAATTCAAAAACAATAGAAAAATAGAAAAAGAGAGTGGTTTGAAAAATAGAAAGAAATCCCCATGTTCAAAAAATAGTCATTCTGAAAGAACGCAAGTCTAAATGCCGCTACTAGTGCTCAAATGTCTTGTTCAATTATCTAGCCTAATCATAACTAAACATGTTTTAAATTTATTTGATGATAAGTTAGTGAGAGGAAAAGATGGTCAACATTGTGTAAGCTTGACTTATCAAAGAGAGTAAATTAGGAAAAGATACTGGTTCCACATGTTCCAAACAGAACCAAAGAGGAAAGCAGGGATGAAAAAAAAATTGTGTATCCTAGCCTTGTTTTTGTAGATTTCATTTTATGCAAAATAATATTTGTGTGCAGCTTGTCTTTCATGCCACAAGTGCATGACAAATCAGACTGTCTAATCCTGATTTGGTCATTTTTCAATTTCATGTTTTAGATTAGAGAATAAAATCCTGTCAAACATCTTAACCTTGACAGTCGATCTAGCATAGGTAGAGAAACGAAGGAGTTCATCAGCTTAATCTGAACTCC